>JBBDGP010000981.1:0-392500 GCA_037952835.1 Lithobates septentrionalis
AAACAAAACTTTGAAGTCACTTCCTGTTTATGTTTTGTCCCATGCTCTTATGTGAGGAACAGTTTTATTCACAGAGATGAGCTGACCACTAATCTAATAGCATTACATACTGCCTATAATTAGATGGCAAAAATCCCAGCGCTACATTTATATGATTGTTAACGGTGTGAACTTGATGTGGGTCGGTGGTGGGACATCTCCAACGTGACAATTTTTTTTGATTGCCATGTTTAGGCCGAAAGGTTTTCTACCATTCTATTACCATTATGGCCTACTCATACAATAACAATATTTTTTGGAATTTACAAAAATATTTTCTTGCCAATTTGGGGTGATAGGTGTGGGAGCCCTCCAAATTTAAAGATTTAAGGGATATATATGATTTGGGAGAAAAAAAATCCTTTATACACTGTATATTTATATATATATATATATATATATATATATATATATATATATATATATATATATATATATATATATATATATATATATATATATATACATTTTTTAGGTATTTGGGTTGATATTTAGCCACCCCAGCCTTTCTAAGTGGTTTTGTTGGACGGATCATCATAATATTCCACAACCCCAGTGACAAAAACCACGTCTAATTATTATTTAATATTTTTTATTATTTAATATTTTTTATTCTTATGATTTAGCCTTTTGGCATTTTTAGTGTTCACTATTAATTCTCTGGGATTTTAGGAGTCCGGTTGTCATATCATTAAATGTGTGTTAATTCACGTCCTATCCTAAATTAATACATTTAATTATCTACGCTTTGTCAGCCTTAGTCCACATCCCGCGCCCACTGGGTATAGTTTCTATGTTGAGTTCCTTTTTTCATTCTGGGTAACATTCTTTATCACTCCTTATGGGTTCTGCTTGATCGGGGTATCCTGGCTACCTGCTGGATATATTTTTTTCATCACACCGACCATCTGGAGGTACCGCTTCTAACCCCCCTTGGATAAAGACCCTGGCTGGGTATATAGCCGCAAGCTCATCTGGCTTGCCTTATGGTAAGCGCGCATTTTGTGTGGTGTTGGCACATTGTCTGTGGTCGAGAAATTTGTTGTTGATTATAATCCATTTATGCACACTTATGTTCACAGACTTTGTTTAGCACTATTATCATTGGATGTGTTTATCTCAGAATTACATATGCTACACATTTTGGGACTTTTCTTATTCAATTTGTTATGCCTCATGGTATAACCACTCCTATATTTTGTTTATGGTTATTTTTAATGTTTACACCTATATTGTTTATATGTATTAGCACTGCTACATTTTTCTACTGATTTGCAAATGTTTTCCTGCATATTCCTTCAACAGAAGTTGAACAATCAAATGAATTTTGTTTAGCAGATACAGCCACACACTGATCGAAAATCAGTCCCTGCAGAACAGAGTGAATTTTGAAGTGATACTAAAGATATAATAAAAAATAAAAAATAACAGGCATGGGTTTTGCAATGGTTTTGCACAGAGCAGCCCTGATCCTCCTCTTTTCGGGTCCCCCGCCGGTGCTTTGGGCTCCTTTCCCCTGCTGAATGCCCCATAGCAAGCTGCTTGCTATGGGGGCACTTGTCTGGGCTCGCTCCCAATCCCAACTCTGTGTGTCCATAGGTGTGTGTGTGTGTGTCCGCCCCTCGCTCCCTCCTCACTAGCAGTGATTCACAGCACCTTGAGGTTTTTTACCTTTATGCATAGAATGCATGAAGGTAAAAAACTTCAGCCTTTAGAATCACTTTAACTTTGACCATTTAATCATGTGCAAATATACTGTTGTTCCTTGCGCATGATTGGGTATTCTTTGCAAATTGAATTTTCTTCACATTCACTAAGTGAAGTACAAATTTCTCATAATGATTTCAGTTATCCAATCATGTGGAAAAAAAATCCTGTTTAACCACTTGCCAACTGCCCGCCATTGATTGACTGCGACAGAATGGCACTCCTGCGCAAATCGCCGTAGCTGTACAGCGGGCACTTTAAGGAGTATAGGGGGCGCGTGCCTGGTGGCCGCAATGTCCGTCGAGCACCTGCGAATGCTCCTGACAGAGCGAGGAAGGGGATTTGTGTGTGTAAACACACAAATTCACATCTTGTTAGGGGTGAGGAGACAGATCGTGCGTTCCTAGTATATAGGAACAACAATCGGTCTCCTCCCCTAGTCAGTCCCACCCCCCCCCACCCCACAGTTAGAACACACAGTGAGGGAACACATTTAACCCCTTGATCGCCCCCTAGTGTTAACCCCTTCCCTGCCAGTGACATTTATACAGTAATCAGTGACTATTTTTAACTCTGATTGCTGTATTAATGTCAATGGTCCCAAAAAAGTGTCCGATCTGTCCACCGCAATGTCGCAGTCCCAATAAAAATCGCAGCTCACCACCATTAATAGTAAAAAAAAGATTAAGAATAAAAATGCCATAAATCTATCCCTTATTTTGTAGACACTATAACTTTTGCACAAACCAATCAATATAAGCTTATTGTTTATAGCGCAAAAAATAAAAATCGCAGAGGTGATCAAATACCACCAAAAGAAAGCTCTATTTGTGGGAAAAAAGGACATACATTTTGTTTAGGTACAACATTGCACGACTGCGCAATTGTCAGTTACAGCAATGCAGTGCCGTATCGCAAAAAATGGCTTGGACGGGAAGAGGGTAAATCCTTCTGGGGCTGAAGTGGTTAATAATGTAGTCTGCACTTGAGGGGAAATTTGAAGTGAGCAGGAATTTACTTTCACATGATTGGATAACTGAGCTAAATATTCACACAATTTACTCTGTGAAGATTCCTAATGTATTGAGAAAATCAGAACCAATTATTTCCTTGCCTGTGGGGCAAAAAAGTTCTTAAGAATTTCTAACTATTTACTGTTGGATGGCCTGCATGTCTGGATATGTGGTCTTTATAAAACCTCCCTCTTCTGTACTTTGTGTTGTGTGACAGCACAGTCTATAGAGAGTAGTACAGGAAATAATGGAATCTGAGTATTATTCTTCCTTTATCCACCCTGCTCTGCTATGACATGCTGAGAAAGAGAGGGACACAGAAATCCTCATTTTCTTTACTGTTTCATATGTACAATCCTGTTAAAGGAAACGAGATGGCATGCAAATCCATATAAAACAAATTGATTATTTTTTACAGTTATTCTTGTGTAAATATATAAATTTATATATAAAGAAATCACATGCAAGCATAGAATGTGATATATGATATGTGATATATATATATATATATATATAAACTTTTGTATATAAAATAGTTTTGCTCAAACGATTTGGTATTTTTTACATCAAAAGCCATAACCTCAGTTCTTTGCTCATGTGTTTAAAGGACTGCTAACAGCCTATAATGATCAGTGCAATTGAGGATAAGACAAGATATTGATTTTGTGTCACTGCAATGAAGGTAGAAGATCTAAGTATTAAATAATGTTCCTTGGACACTTTCATTGTCCTCAGCAGAAGCAAGAGAGCACAACATATTTAATGATCTGTAGCACACAGCCTCTGTGAGGTCAATCATATGTACTTAACCTCTGCTCTTTCCATGTTGTCTGCTTGTCTAACTGGTTTATGAAGTGTGTGTTAACATGATTGGGGATTTAGGCCACTGATACCTTGATCTGAAAACAATATTCACAACAGCTGTAATAATGATCTTTCAGGGAGAACATGCTGCATTTTGTTTCATGCATGACATATGCATTAATATAATGGTATAAAACATACCATTTATAGAACACATATACAGATTACATTTTGCTTTACAATGTACTCAAGAGTTTTTTTGGTTGAGTTTCATACATCATGTCAGTAGGTATTTAGAAAACAATAATTAATTAATTCAGTCTAGATTTATTTTAAGGAATACACAATTTCCATAATTACTGTATAGCAATCGGAAACAAGAAAGAAAAAAAATAAATATATATATATATATATACATACACACAGTAGATATTTATATATATACATTCATAGATATATGCCATATTTTATGTTTCTTACCCCTATCCAGGTATGCATGCAGCATGGATGGCCAGGAAAGCAGGGGCAATGTGCATGCACCCCCCAAACTATACCAGGCCACATTCCCTCACCATGAGTAGGGTGCCTCACCAGTACAAGCAAGAAACCTTAACCCTTTGTAATTTTGGGCAGGGGTGGACAGGGGCATCATTGCCACATCCCTGGCCTGGATGATGTGGAGGTCTGAGGAGAGGATTCTAGCAGCCCTTAATAAGGGGGTCCTTGAGAGATCCACCCCTCCACTAGAAGAAGTATAAGGTACATAGTACCCCATGTTACTCATTCACAAATGTAAATAATGAATAAAACACACACACTGTTCAAAATATATATATTTTTTAAAAACCCAAACATTTTCCAACAATGTAAATTCAATGTCAATTTTGTCATCCAGTGAAGCAGATCGATCATCAATCACAATGACCGATGATCCACGGACATGGTAACCAGCGAACACAATGACTCACACCATGACGCTTTTCTACTGCCACTAAATGATGACAACACTACTCACCAATGGGTTTAAAATTGTAAATGAACAGACGGGCATCCTGGGTGATGTGTATGTAAAAGACAAGGAAAGAGTAACAGCACCACTGACTAAGTGTAGTAATTTATTAGCCCTCATACAAAAAAAGATAATATGCACTCAGAATATGTTATCCAAAAATCCCACTGGATGGCAGCCTTTTCTAAGTCAAGCACTTTCTAATGCCTCTTGCCAGGAACCAGAAGGGCGGCTGTGGATCACATGGAGGAAGTAGGGTAGAAGTAGAGCACCAGAATGGCATGACATCAGAGAAGGTGTGGCAACATGTTTTGTGGTGTTCCTGCCCCTTTCTCAAGCCTGCCTAACATTTACAGACTTCGGAAAAAATAGGCTCTGGGCCCCATTTTGTAGGAGATCAAACAGGCACCGTCATGTTGGTGGAGGCCAAATGTAAAGTGCATAGTGGCGCCATCTTACTGGAGACCAAATAAAGGAAGCTTAAGGCTGCCAAGTTAACAGGGCAAAAGCCCCCCTCTGGGTGCCATTCTGGGGAAGATAAAAAAAAGCGTGCTGCAATATTTATACAGACCAGCTAGATAGGGCATTAAGATGCCATTTTAGTGTAGACAAAGTGAATGGAATTTTTTCATGTTTTTGGAGCCCATTTATGTTTAAGTCTTAAAAGATTGGGGAATAAATCACTGGATGCATAATAAAGAGAAGCACAATGATAAAAACGACAGTACTGATAATAGTAAAAAAGGAGGGGGACTACTAGTCGAAAATGGATACATAATTAACTAAATAAAAATAAACATATTACAAACTGGGATTCTTAAAGAATAAAGCTATATCCATAAATACCATAAAGTGTAAAAAATATATACGAATATATACAAATGTATACAAATGTATAAAAAATATATACGTATATCTCAAAAAAGTAAAAGCATGTATATCAACCATAAAAAAGGAGGGGAATTGCTAATCCATGTAGAAAATAAAATAAAATAAAAAAATGTGTCAGCTTAAAGACCTTGAGTGAGCCTATGCACAGATAGCACAAAATAATTTATACACGTAAACAACCGGATCCAAATATAATATCTCTAATGCTCCGTACACACGGTCGGATTTTCCGATGGAAAATGTCCGATCAGAGCGTGTTGTCGGAAATTCCGACCGTGTGTGGGCTCCATCGGACATTTTCCATCGGATTTTCCGACACACAAAGTTGGAGAGCAGGAGATAAAATTTTCCGACAACAAAATCCGTTGTCGGAAATTCCGATCGTGTGTACACAAATCCGACGGACAAAGTGCCACGCATGCTCAGAATAAATAAAGAGATGAAAGCTATTGGCCACTGCCCCGTTTATAGTCCTGACGTACGTGTTTTACGTCACCGCGTTTAGAACGATCGGATTTTCCGACAACTTTGTGCGACCGTGTGTAGACAAAACAAGTTTGAGCCAACATCCGTCGGAAAAAATCTTAGGATTTTGTTGTCGGAATGTCCGAACAAAGTCCGACCGTGTGTACGCCCTATAACAGGTGTAACTCAGACTTGTAACATATGTAAAATTAAATGAGCGTATGGATCTCTTTTTTAGCCTATTAGGTGACAGAAAGTTTCAAGTATAGATCCAAAATGTTTTACGTTCACAGAGATTGGCTTAACGCTCTACCTCGGAAAGATTAATGGGTATCGCCTCAATGACCCACACATGTAAATATTTAGTCAACTGGTTTCTCTTTACTTGCCTTTTACAAACATGTGAGTCTACAAACAGAATCACCCCAATCCTGCATATGGAAAGAACCTTCTGATGCTAACAGTGTTCATCCTTTATATTCAGGGAGGAATATGGACTTTTGGATTATGGATTTATATAGGATTATGTTACACTTATAACTTCCCTTATCTCTGGTCACTTTTGTACACATTTTGGTTGAGTTTTAAGCCTCCTGGCGTTTTGTTCATATTTCCGCTGGGGGTTGTGCGTTTGCATGTGTTTGCATGTACATACATGTGAAAATTGTTCTGGGTGATGTAATTGACCACATATTGTCATGGCCATATATGACCAAACACATCAGCCAGCTTCCCCAGTCAGCTTGTTGACATTCAGCTCCCTGTCATCGGGAGCAGAGATCAGTGTACTGACAGACACAGCCCAACCCCCCTACAGTTAGAAAACACTCCTTAGTACTGACTTAACCCCTCCCCTCCCCCTAGTGGTTAAACCCTTCACTGCCAGTGTCATTTACACAGGAATCAATGCATTTTTATAGCACTAATTGCTGTATAAATGACAATGGTCCCAAAAATGTGTCAAAAATGTCCGACATGTCCGCCATAACGTCACAGTCACAATAAAAATCGCTGATCGCCGCCAAAGCTAGTAAAAAAAAAATATTAATAAAAATGCCATAAAACTATCCCCTATTTTGTAAACGCTATAACTTTTGCGCAAACCAATCAATAAACGCTTATTGCGATTTTTTTTTACCAAAAATATGTAGAAGAATACGTATCGGCCTAAACTGAGGAAAAAAAATGTTTTTTTATATATTTTTAGGGGATATTTATTATAGCAAAAAGTAAAAAATAATGCGTTTTTTTTTTCAAAATTGTCGCTCTTATTTTGTTTATAGCGCAAAAAATAAAAATCGCAGAGGTGATCAAATACCACCAAAAGAAAGCTCTATTTGTGGGAAAAAAAGGACGTCAATTTTGTTTGAGAGCCACGTCGCACGACCGCCCAATTGTCAGTTAAAGTGATGCAGTGCCGAATCGCAAAAAGTGCTCTGGTCTTTAGCCAGCCAAATGGTCGGGGGCTTAAGTGGCTAGGCCATTCTAACATGGCCTAGACATGTTAGAATGGCATGAATATGCTTTGATCTAAACCATTCCATTGTAGCTCTGGCTGTATGTTTAGGGTTGTTGTCCTGCTGGAAGGTGAACCAGTCTCAAGTCTTGTGCAGACTCTAACAGGTTTGTTTCTAAGATTGCCCTGTATTTGGCCCCATCCATCTTCCCATCAACTCTGACCAGCTTCCCCATCCTTGCTGAAGAAAAGCATCCCCACAACATAATGCTGTCACCACCATGTTTAACGGCGGGGATGTTTTTTTCCTTATAGGCCAGAAAGTAAAATTTTGGTCTTATCTCACCAGAGCACCTTCTTCCACATGTTTGCTGTTTCCCTCTTCTCGCAAACTGCAAATAGGACTTCTTATGGCTTTCTTTCAACAATGGCTTTCTATTTGCCACTTTTCCATAAAGGCCAGATTTGTGGAGTGCACGACTAATAGTTGTCCTGCGGACAGATTCTCCCACCTGGGCTATGGATCTCTGCTGCACCTCTGGAGTTACCATGGGCCTCTTGGCTGCTTCTCTGATTAATGCTCTCCTTGCCCGGCCTGTCAATTTAGGTGGATGGCCATGTCCTTGTAGGGTTGTAGTTGTGCCATACTCTTTCCATTTTCGGATGATGGATTGAACAGTGCTCCATGAGGTGCTCAAAGCATGTTATTTTTTTTTAAACTTTAAAACCTAACCCTGCTTTAAACTTCTCCACAACATTACCCCTGACCTATCTGGTGTGTTCCTTGGCCTTCATGATGCTATTTGTTCAGTAAGATTCTCTAACAAACCTCTGAGGGCTTCACAGAACAGCTATATTTATACTGAAATTAAATTACACACAGGTGGACTCTATTTACTAATTAGGTGACTTCTGAAGGCAATTGGTTCCACTAAATTTTAGTTAGGGGTATCAGAGTAAAGGGGGCTGAATACAAATGCACGGCACACTTTTTAGATATTTATTTGTAAAAAATGTTGAAAGCCATTTATCATTTGCCTTCCACTTTACAATTATGTGCCACTTTGTCTTGGTCAATCGCATTAAATCCCAATAATATACATTTACGTTTTTGGTTGTAACATGAAAAATGTGTAAAATTTCTATATAGCAAACAGAAAAAAGAAAAAAAAATTGAAATGTGTTCTGATTAAAGTAATGTCAAATATAGAGGCATGGGAGTTTGCAATGTCTTATAAAGATTGCAAATCATGTAGGGGTATGGAAGAGATTGCATTGTTTTATAAAGACCATTTATATTATCATCAACAAAGAATATTTTTTTTTACTGCAAAACAAAATATAAAGGCCATTTCAATGCGTATCTCAAAGTCATGCAAATGAACTAAAGGACATTTATGTCTGATCATGTTTCTGTTTTAGTAAACCCAGACATCAAATATTTGATATATACCCATAATCCTACAACATAATTGGCATGATTAATAAGAAGTTGTTGTGACACAAAGAAACAAATAGTTCTTTCAGAATCAGGTGAACTGATGTATGAAGGTATGAAGACAAATAAAAATGATATTGTGATTTCCAGAGAGGGGCGTACTCTGGATCCTTCATTGGATATTAAAAAAGGTGTGGTCCTTTTCATTCCTAAAATGAACCTGTCATTAAAGGCACTGTATATAAAGTAGTTACAGAGTTGGTAGGGTTTTATACAGACACCAGTCCATCTAGTTCAACCTGAGTGTGTGTGTGTGACCCCTATTTTTGAGTGTGTGTGTGTGTGTGTGACTACTATTTTCCATATCCCTGCCTTGCACTCAATAAGAAACACAACTAAAAGGTTATGTTTTTAAATTTATCTATGCTTCCACTGACACTGCCATCAATGAAAGGGAGTTTCAAATCCTTACCACTCTAATAGTAAAGAATGTCTTATGCAGTTTGAGATTGAACAGCTTCTCACCCAACTTCATTGTGTGGCTGTGTGTCTTTTTTTAGAGATCTAAGATTAAATAGTTTTCTCCCAATGCTAGGGTCACCATTCAACGATTTGATTATCATAATTGTATCCTCTCTTGTGTGTCTCTTCTTCAGGGGAAATAGGTTTAATGTTTGTAGTTGTTCCTCATAACTGAGGTCCTCCAACCCACTTAGAAACTTTGTTGCCCTTCTCTGGACTCTCTCCAGTTTAAGAACAACCTTCCTGATGATTGGTGACCAGAATTGGACAGTATACTCATGCATGACCATACCAGAGTTTGTAAATGGATAGTTTTAATTTTTGAGAAATACCCTTTTTAATGCATGCTAATAGTCTGCTGACCTTGTTTGCTCCAGCTTAGCATTGCATACTATTGCTGAGTCTGTGCTCTTCCAGCACCCCCAGATCTTTTTCTATCCCTTATTCCCTCAGAGTTTCTCCCCCTAGCGTGAAACTTGCATGCATATTTTTAGCTCCCTAGTGCAATACTGTACATTTTTAAACATTAAACCTAATTTGCCATTTACTGTAGCTGCCCAGCCCTCTATTATGTAGGTCCCCTTGAAAAGTTGCTATATCCTGCTGCGGGGGTGTTGTATTCAGTCACAGGCTTCTGTGTAGTGTACACTTGATAGGAATCTCCACGCTGACCAGTCTGGAACGCGGAAGCAGATGTGACGTCACCACGGCAGGGCGGGCATCCAAACTGGGGATTTGCAATGCAGGAAATGTACAGGCTATGCGCTCGGAGCTCACAGCTCCTTCCACTGGCCTACTGCTCTTGGGAGGAGAGCGGTTTAAGTAACTGGGCAAGATGTCCGCGGCCATGGAACTATAACGACCAGTGGACCAACACTAGTAAAAACTCTTTTTTTATGTATTCAAAACATATGTTTAATGAAAGAATAAAAAATAAGATATGTAAAAAGTTGAAAATGAAAAAAAAGAATTAAGATGCACTATAATTATCAAGTAATGGAACACATTGTTGGGAATGAGTATAAGAAGAATTATACAAAAAAGGGATATAAAAACAAAAACAAAAGGGAATGGGGGAGGGAGAATTATTCTTTTAGGACAAGGAGTTACTTACTATGTGTATTAGCACCATCCCCAAGGGCAGCACAGTGGTGTAGTGGTTAGTAGTAGGGATGAGCCGAACACCCCTGCGAACAGGAAAAAAGTTTGTTCGAACACGCGAACACCGTTAAAGTCTATGGGACACAAACATGAATAATCAAAAGTGCTAATTTTTAGGCATGTGCAATTCGTTTCGTTCCGAATTCGTTTTTTAACGAATTTCGACAAATTCGTTAATTCGGGAATATCCGAAATAACGAAAACCCGTTTAACGAATTTTTTCCGAATATTCGTAAATTCGATAAAATTGGACATTCGTAAATTTGGGCATTCGAACATTCGTACATTCGCAATTTACATTCGTACATTCGTGCATTCGTACATTTGTAAATTAGTGAATTCGTAAATTTGTAAATTCGAAAATTCGGAAATCTGAAATAATAGTTAACTAATAATAACTTAACTATTAGTAATTACTAGTAACTTTTAATTTATAGGTATTGTAATTTCCTTTTAAATTTGGCTGTTAGTGAACGTAACACGTACAAATTTATCCGAAGTTATGAATGATCCGAAAAAACGTAATGGAACGTAATGAATTAATAGTAATAAATAACAATAATAATAATAACAACGTTTTATTATTATTATTGATTATTAATTTGTTCTGTTCCATTTGTTTAGATGCAGCATTCGTTTTGGATAATTCGTAACTTTGGTTAAATTTGTATTTGTTACGTTCACTGACAGTCAAGTTTGAAAGGAAAATACAATACTTATAATTTAATAGTTAGTTACTATTTCAGATTTTTGAATTTTCGGGTTTTTGGATTTTCAAACTTCGAATTTACAAATTTCCGAATTTTCTAATTTACAAATGTACGATTTTACGAATGTATGAATTTACGAATGTACAAATGTAAAAATGTACGAATGTACGAATGAACGAATGTACAAATGAACGAATGTTCGAATTACGAATGAACGAATGTACGAATGAACGCATTTACGTATTTACGAATGAACGAATTTACGAATCGCGATCATAACGAATGACCAGAAAAACGAAAAAAATAATAAACTAATGAAACGAAAACGAAAATAAACAAATTTTTTTGGTTGTGCACATGTCTACTAATTTTAAAGGCTTATATGCAAGTTATTGTCATAAAAAGTGTTTGGGGACCTGGGTCCTGCCCCAGGGGACATGGATCAATGCAAAAAAAAGTTTCAAAAACGTCCGTTTTTTCAGGAGCAGTGATTTTAATAATGCTTAAAGTCAAACAATAAAAGTGTAATACCCCTTTAAATTTTGTAGCTGGGGGGTGTCTATAGTATGCCTGTAAAGGGGCGCATGTTTCCTGTGTTTAGAACAGTCTGACAGCAAAATGACATTTCAAAGAAAAAAAGTAATTTAAAACTACTTGCGGCTATTGCTATCTGACGCACAGTGACTTGACGGGACTTCCCTGTGACGTCACGGGGAATGCCACAGGGAAGTCCCGTCATGTCCCGTGTGGCAGAGGGGTCGGGGTCACCGGGTGGCCCCACCCCCCGTTATTTAAGAACCCTCAGAAGAGGAGAAGCGTCACACAGCGGGAGCCACCCACCATGCCAGCATGGATGCCGAGCGGCCCGGAGAAGAAGATGAAGAAGAGAAGAAGATGAAGAAGAGAAGAAGATGAAGAGAAGAGCGGGAGCCTCCCCCCATGCCATGGGTGCGGAGCGGCCCGAGGAGAAGAAGATATAAGATGCCGCGGAGGAGATGCTGGACGAGAACACCGGAGGAAGAACCAGAAGAGCCAGAAGAACCAGAAGAAGAAGAAGTTGAAGGAAGATAGAAGAAAGAAGAAAGAATAAGCATTTAAATAAAGGAATTGTCAAAAACTGTCTCTTGTCATTTTTAACATTTTTGACAGTTTTTTAGTGAAATGGTAGGGGTACTTTTGTACTCCCTTACCATTTCACACAGGGGGAGGGCTGGGATCCCCTTGTTAAAGGGGGCTTCCAGATTCCGATAAGCCCCCCGCCCGTAGACCCCCACAACCACCGGCCAGGGTTGTGGGATGAGGCCCTTGTCCTCATCAACATGGGGACAAGGTGTTTTGGGGGGCTACCCCAAAGCACCCTCCCAATGTTAAGGGCATGTGGCCTGGTACGGTTCAGGAGGGGGGTGCTCTCTCGTCCCCCCCTCTTTTCCTGCGGCCTGCCAGGTTGCGTGCTCGGATAAGGGTCTGAAGGGCCTGGTATGGAATTTAGGGGGACCCCCACGTCATTTTTTAAAAAAAATTTGGTTCGGGGTACCCCTGTGGGGAATTCCCATGCCGTTTTTATTAATGAACTTTTATGTGTATTGTCGGACCAGCAAAGCAATAGCCGCGAGTAGTTTTAAATGACTTTTTTTCTTTGAAATGTAATTTTGCTGTCAGACTGTTCTAAACACGGGAAACATGCACCCCTTTACAGGCATACTATAGACACCCCCAGCTACAAAATTTAAAGGGATATTACACTTTTATTGTTTGACTTTAAGCATTATTAAAATCACTGCTCCTGAAAAAACGGCCGTTTTTTAAACTTTTTTTTGCATTGATCCATGTCCCCTGGGGCAGGACCCAGGTCTCCAAACACTTTTTATGACAATAACTTGCATATAAGCCTTTAAAATTAGCACTTTTGATTATTCATGTTCGTGTCCCATAGACTTTAAAGGTGTTCGCGTGTTTGAACAAATTTTTTGCATGTTCACAAGTTCTGGTGCGAACCGAACAGGGGGGTGTTTGGCTCATCCCTAGTGGTTAGCACTTTCACCTAGCAGCAATAGGGTCGCTGGTTCAAATCCCAACTACGACACCATCTGCCTGGAGTTTGCATGTTCTCCCTGTGCCTGCGTGGGTTTCCTCTGGGTACTCCAGTTTCTTCCCACACTCCAAAGACATGCTGGTAGGTTAATTAGATCCTGTCAACAAAATTAGCCAAATATGTGTATGTGTTTGCAAGCGTGTCGTCGGGACTCCTCGGGGTAAAAGGACCATGCTATACCGCAGATGGACACTGGCGGCAAAAAAAAGCCCGTCCTGAGGCCATTCAGTTCGCATAGGTAGTGCTACATAAGTCACTCATTCACTTGTGAGGAACTCGATGTCCAGGAATGGATAAAAAAACTACCATAAACTTTTGCTGTAAAACACCCAAAAAATAGAGGATTATAAAACAGGAAGAAAGGTGATAAAATGGGATTATAATAAGGAATGTGTCTCTATTTTTTCATTGAGTCCCCCTGGTGAGAGAGCAGCAGGAAGACCTTTGGGGATGGCCTCCATGACCCAGACTCTGAGGCCCATAGTGGATTTGCGATGTTACTTGAGAAAATGTAGAGACACTGTGTTTATCCCATCCCTTCTCAAGAGCAGTAGACCAGTAGAAGGAGCTGTGAGCTCCGAGCGCGTAGCCTGTACATTTCCTGCATTGCAAATCCCCAGCTTGGATGCCCGTCCTGCCGTGGTGACGTCACTTCTGCCTCCTTACCTCATGGACTTGTAAGTGTACACCTTACACAGATATACTAAAACCAGTAGGATTTATTTACTTGGCAGCTCCCCCCTCTCTTGCTTTCTCACTTGTTCACAGAGGAACCGGACACCCTCTGAGGATGGCTGCCTCCTTTCTATATTAGATCATAGCATTGATCTAAAAACATTTGCTACTAAAGCCACTACTATACCAATTTTTTTAAAAAGGGCATCACGTTATTTGGAGCGCCGGGGTTCTTTCCTTTATATGACATTTGTTTCAATGGACACGGCGGTTTGGGAGCGGTGTAAACACTGCTCCCGAACCACCCCAAAGATGCTGCTTGCAGGACTTATTTTTGCTGTCCTGCAAGCGCACCGCCCCAGTGTGAAAGCACTCGGACTTTCACACTGGGGTGGCATGGGAGGCAGTTTTCAGGTGCTTTACAGGCGCTATTTCTAGCACTAAAATGCCTGAAAACTGCCTCAGTGTGAAAGGGGTCTTAGGATAATTCAGATACACTATGTCCATGGGCCTTCCTCTATCCAAATTACATTTTTCTCATAGATTGTTAAAAGGTTGGTCTGGCAAAAAGATTCTTCATTAAACCATGTTGGTTGCTACTAATGATACTATTTTCATTAGCAATTTGTTAGATGTCGTCCCTAATTATTCCTTCTAGTAATTTACATACTATTGATGTTATGCTGACTGTTCTGTAGTTTCCATGTATATATCTTGGCCCTTTTTTGAATATTGGTGGCTCACATTGTTGACCTCCTGAAAATGTTAGTTGTATAAATGCTATTCTGAGCATTTGTGACTCCACGAACAAGTGGACAAATTATGAATGTATAGGAAGAGTCAGAAGTCCTTATCTGCATGCTTCTTCCAAATTTGTGAGTTAAAGAGACACTTGGCTATACATGGGAAAATAGGAATGCCCCATCCAAGCCAAAGACATTACCAGGTGCTTCCTCCTATGGGGGAGCATTGCCCTACTCTCCTCTGACAGTGTTCCGTAATAGCAGTCAAGGTAAGTATAAGGGGGTCAGGAGAACCCTTTGCAGAGACACTGTCTCTTTGCCCTACATAAGCAGAGTGATAGTTTTTTTTTACAGTACTGAAGCCAGGGGTTCACTGTGAAAGCCAGGGAGCTAGCATTTTCAGCAAAGTCAGCATTTATGTTTTTGCTTATAACTGTTTTCTTTTTAACAATTCCAAGCAATGTTATGGCATTTTTCACATCTTTTCCTTATACTTTAAATGGCTGTTCATTCCAGTGACTTTCCTATTCACTCAAGGTTATGTTTTTTTTTTTTTAATGTATGTGTGAATTAGCTTTTAATCTTGTTTTAATGTTTCATGTATACTGTATGTGAATGTTATCAGCCTGATATAAAAACTTTCATCAGCATATGTTAATGTTTTTATGAATGTGTGTGTGTATAGCATTTAATTATATGCCATATAGGGTCATCTGACTTTTTTCTCATAATGTATGCATAGAGGTTGATTTACTAAAAGAAATGATAATCACTTTGCAAACTGAATGTTTACTTAGCTTGGTAAGTACGGTTAAGCTATGTTACGTTTGGATACCCAGTTGCATTTAAAGAAAATGAAAACGGGTATATGCTTGTATATGAGGCCTGAAGAAGGGACCTAAAAATTCCTAAAAGCTTGCACATAACATAATTGTTCTGAAGGGGTAGGCTGCTAAACAAAAAATTCAGCCTATTTAAAGATATCATACATTCTAGAACAGGGGTGTCAAACTCATTTGCATCGCAGGCTGCATCAGCATTATGGTTGCCCTCAAAGGGCGGGTTGTAGCTGTAAGACTATATAAATGTATCTACTCTTTATCATATTAAATAATTGCCTCTGAATTTTATTATTATTGGTTTTAGTAATAAAAAGATCAAAAGAACACATTTTTAACAGCGATTTTCCTTTGGTAAAGTCTATTCATTGCAAAATCAACTGTTAAAAGCAAGCAAAAACTTTTGCACAACACACAAATGTTTTAAGAAATTTCTGATAAAATTTCCTAAAAGGTTTTTGATAAATTTTTGTTCGAAATTCTATCCATCTATAGCCAGCTTAAGTCAACCCCTGAGTGACCAGATAGTAATCAAGTCTAATGTTACATTCGTTCTTTTATTTCTGATCAAATCTATTGCACAATTTCTGCCAATAGACTCTAATCAAAAGCAATGGATCATCTCATTGTACAACGGATTTTCTCCCAGTTGTCACCTATATGACTGCACTGTCTGATATACAAATATTATAGTCACTAAAGAGATTGCCTATAAATCAATATATGAAAAATAGTTATTAAAACTGACAGAGAACAGATGTGACAATCAGGTCACAAATCACTTTAAGGGAAACTTCATGATTTACAATATTACCTCAAAAGAAATACTTAAAAATACACAATGACTTCCCTTTACTGTATGATTTCACCACAGGCATCTAACTCAGGGTTGCCAACCTACCGGATTGAAATTTACTGACATGACACCTACAATTTACTGGCACCACCAAGTTTTTACTGCCATTTCCAAAAATTGCAAAATTACAGTTTTAAGCTCAAATGTCAGTATTTAGGCTACAATCAAATACAATATGCAATTAGCAATGTGATTTAGGGTAGATATTAAGGCAAAAAACAATTTTCTTATTTTATTTTCGATATAGTAAGTAAGTAGCTCACGGACAGGATTTAGGAGGGCAAAAATATAGAATGGTCAGGCACACACACATGAAATTGACTCACACAGCGACACTGACAGCAGTGTGCAGCACCACAGATGATGATGCCACCTTACCGACATGACACGTCCCCTCCTGGGTCACAGTGACAGTCTCTCTCCACTCGTTCCACTTATTTCTCTTGCACCATGTCATCACACAACACACTCAGGCACCGCCTTTGCCAGACCCGCCTCCCAAACACACCATAGCAGGCACTTGGATAGTCTCAGCTGGCTCCAGACCAGAGCATACGCAGTTTTGAGCCAAGCATCACACCAATATTTTTTACTGCCGACCTTTCCCTGCCACTGGCATTTACTGGCAGGAGAAAATTGCCAGTTTTTTACTGGCTGCGAGTAAAAATACTGATGGTTGGCAACACTGATCTAACTGCTTGCCGACCAGCCGCCGTCATTATACTGTGGCAGGTTGGCACAGGTGCGCGAATCGCTGCAGGTGTACGTTGGCCGCTTCAAGAGCTATAGGGAGCATGCGCACGCCGGATACGATGCACGTGGCTGGCGGCCGCAATTTATGCTGGCGACCCGCAATCAACACTTAGAGAGCCAGAATATAGATCTGTCAATGTAAACAGACAGATCCCTGTTCTGTCAGGGAAGGAGAGAGATCTGCTGCTCCCAGTGGTCAGAAACAGCGATCTCTCTCTACTCCCAGTAAGACCACTCCCCCCCACAGTTAGAAACACCTCCCTAGGAAACACTTAACCCCTTGTTGGCCCCCTAGTGTTAACCCCTTCCCTGTCCGTGACATTTATACAGTAATCAGTGGCTATTTTTAGCTCTGATCGCTGTATAAATGACACTGGTCCCAAAAAAAGTGTCCAAATTGTCCGCCACAATGTCACAGTTCCGCTAAAAATTGCTGATCACCGCCATTACTAGTAAAAAATAAAAATAATAAAAATGCCATAAATATATCCCCTGTTTTGTAGATGCTATAACTTTTGCGCAAACCAGTCAATATACTCTTATTCCAATGTTTTTACCAAAAATTTGTCAAAGAATACATATTGGCCTAAACTGATGAAGAAATTTGTTTTTATTTTTTTGGGATATTTATTATAGCAAAAAGTAAATAATATTGTTTTTTTTTTTTTCAAAATTGTCGCTCTTTTTTTGTTTATAGCACAAAAAAGAAAAAAACGCAGAGGTGATCAAATACCACCAAAAGAAAGCTCTATTTGTCGGGAAAAAAATGACATCAATTTTGTTTGGGTACAACGTTGCACGACTGCGCAATTGTCAGTTGAAGCAACGCAGCGCTGTATGGCAAAAAATGGCCTGGTCAAGTGGGTAAATCCTTGTGGGGCACTCAAGTGGTTAAATAAGATTTCTTGAATTACTAGTCTATTATTAACCATTTCAAGAATATTTAAACAAATACATGTTTAATACACCATAAAGAGGTATAAATGCAGTTACCCACAGCAACCAGAAACCTTCATTGTATTGTCCTAAGCTGATGATAACTGCTGTCAGTTTGATTTCTCTGGCTTATTGCCCTTTCCCATAAAGGTCAGTTTACAAAATGGCAGCATATGTATAGTATTAGGGTTAGTTTCCTTTTTTATTTTCAAGATTCCCTTGAGTACATTACATAGCTCTTAATCTTACAATGTAGTTAGATGATGCAATTCTGAGGAGGAGGATCGGACACTGCTGGTATCATGCACAAGAAACTTTATTGGGGAGTGCTCAGACTGAAGGTGGTTCTGCCATGGTGTTCTGTCTGAGCACTCTCCAATAAAGTTTCTTGTGGATGATACCAGCAGTGTGCGACCCTCCTTTTCAACTGGCATGGAATTGTATTATTGGTGCTGGGAAGCAGAAAGTGCAGGGTCTGGAGAAGGACCATAGGAGGGCTGGAGTTAGCTGCCAAAGTCTGCTTGAATACTGAGACCAGGGGAGGCAGAGACAAGGGGGTGCTGCGGCTGCACAGAGAAGCGCAATATCTGTAGGAGGAGTTCTGTCCTCCTCTCTGTGGCTGACTGCTGAGACTGGGTCAGATGCAAGCCTCTTTGTGGCTGCACGGAGAAGCGCAGGATCTGGCGGAGGACTTCGGTCAATTAGAGTCTACTGACAGAATTTGCCCAATAGAATAAAAGAAATAATTTAACATTAGACTTGATTATTGTTTGGACACTCAATGGTTAATTTAAGCTGGCCATAGGTGGATAGAATTCCAAACAAAACATCTTAGAAAAAGTTTTAGGAAAATTTAAACAAAGACATGTTTAATAAGGCATCATTCTATTGAGTGTTCTAAGCTGATGATAACAGCTGTCAGTTTGGTCTCTCTGGCTTTTTGCCCTTTCCCTTAAAGGTCAGTTTTAAAAATGGCAGCCTATGAATAGTATTAGGGTTAATTACCTTTTTTTAATTATAAGATTCCCTTGAGTACATTACATAGCTCTTAATCTTACAATGTAGTTAGCTGTTAGCAAGTATGCTCCAATATTCTATTCTTATTTCATTTATAAGAGTTGATTAACCCTAGTGCTGTTTTTATGCACCCATAGGTCTTTCATATGTAATAAAGAAATGCAAGCACACATTTAGCAACATATTCAAATCTACATTATAGATTAGTCTTGTATGGCAGGAAACTGTAATGGACCTCTGCTTGTTGTCCAGAGTTTAGCTACGTGTGCTCGGTTTGTTAATCGTATCTAAATGCACTTGTAATTGTCCAGCTTTTAATTGGTGTTGAAATCTACTAGGCAAGAGTTTGTCTTTTTATGTTTGTGAGCTAGACAGGCAATGATATGATGAAAGA
This sequence comes from Lithobates septentrionalis, assembly GCA_037952835.1. Taxonomy (NCBI): domain Eukaryota; kingdom Metazoa; phylum Chordata; class Amphibia; order Anura; family Ranidae; genus Lithobates; species Lithobates septentrionalis. Next base: position 19,521 of record JBBDGP010000981.1, read on the forward strand.
TATGGAAATACATCCCTCCCAGGCAACTGTGAAGAGTCTAGTGATGGATGAAAGGGTTAGCTCTTCGTTATAACGATTACTAACAAGAGAGGCTGCACTGCTGTGGGCTTCTTGCAATCTTATTAGGTAACATGCATTGTCTTAATACGTTCTATGTAACATAAAGGTGCGTATTTGGTTAGAAAGCTTGCAGTGAGATGCAAGCCTATGGCAGAGAAGACATACAGCAATATGCACTATAAAGAAAAGGGTCAAGCTGTAATTGGAAGAGAACAGCTTTGTGTCAGATCATTTGCTTTGCAAAGGTTTATGTTGGGCTAGGTTGCTACACAATTCTATTGGAAATGGGTAAATTAAATATTTCACACTATATATATTTGATATTTTTTAACAATGTTGATGTATCTCTTTCAATATGCCATAAATACATAAATACAGTATTTCTGTGTAAGCCCTTTGAGTTCTGTTTTTCTTGTAGAAAGAGATTGACACCAAAAGAAGGACAAATACGGGTAGTATAGTTTGGAATTATATGCATGCAGTATTTTCTGTGCCAAATAAGGAAGGAATTGTAAACTTCAATTGCTTGGGCAGATTTTCATGATGTGCTCCCTAAGAGGATAAAGAGGGAGAAATATGTCCATTACAAAGCAATGCATATCTTGCAACTGTTATCAGCAGGACCGAACTTACCATTGGGCTTGACTGAGCTCAAGCCCATTGGCCCCGCCCAATAGGGGGCCCTGCGGGCCCCAGCCGAGTGTACTCGGCTATACTCAGCCAGTTCCGCTCACAGTCACATGCCTAGTCCCGCCCTATGATGGACATAACACAGGGACTGGGCGTGACTGCGAGCGGAGCTAGCCGAGTACACTGGGCTATGTATGTATATCTGCGGTGCTCGGCTCAGCTCACAGTCACGCCCAGTCCCGCCATTGGACCTGTGTTATGTCTATCATAGGTTGGGACTTGGCGGGACTGCAAGAGGAGCCGAGAAAAGCCGTCAGGAGCCGAGATACACAGGACCGGCTCTGTGTATCTCGGCAGCGCCATATTTAAACTGCAGTGACACTTTGCAAAGCTGCAAATGACACGGACAGGGCTGCAGATGGACACTGATAAGGCTGCAGATGGAGGCTGCAAGGCTGCAAATGACACTGACAAGGCTGCAAGTGACACTGACAAGGCTGCAGATGGATACTGATAAGGCTGCAGATGGAGGCTGCAAGGCTGAAAATGACACTGATAAGGCTGCAAGGCTGCAAATGACACTGACAAGGCTGCAAGGCTGCAAATGACATTGACAAGGCTGCAAGGCTGCAAATGACACTGATAAGGCTGCAAGGCTGCAAATGACAGTGGACAAGCATGCAGATGGACGATGTGCAAGGCTGCATTGATGAGCATTTAAATGAAAGTTTTTTTCCTTAAATAGTTTTTTTTCCTTAAAATTCCTTAAACTCTTATCTTGAGGTTTGCTGATTGGTTATTGGCAGTTACGTAGTGCCTCGTTTACTGGCGTTGATGATGTAATGGCGGACAAATGGTATCAGAGTGGCGCGCTTAAAAGAAACTAAAGGTTTAAAGTAATGTATAGAAGGTAGGGCCCCGAAAGTGACTCAAGCCCAGGGGCCCCCACCACCCTAAGTCCTGCCCTGGCTATCAGTACCTCCTTTGTGGAAGCAATAATCTTTGCAAATGTTTCAAAAAGAGATGAACCCCACATGGATTTTTAGACATAAGGACTTTTTTTATTAGGTTTAAATCAGAGGTGTTCAACTTGTGGCCTCTGAGCCACGTGTGGCCCTCAGAGCTCTTTGATGTGGCCTTCGACCTCAAACCAGGGAAGCAAACTTCTATTATATCCTGTAGATTGCTGCTTTTTTAGAAAGCACACCTAAACTTCTGAATGCAGGAGTTTTGGTGCACAAGGCTTACAAGATAGTATAAAAGTCTGTGGCAAAGCACAGCTAACTCACAAGAAAGTAGCAGGTGCACTGCGCTGTTCCCATGGTGTAGGTAAACCACAGTGCATCAGTGTAAAAGCAGCCCTATAGGGGGCTCAGGTCAATAAGGACTCATTTACTTTTGGGGTTTGGGGGGTGCAGTAAAACCCCATAGTTAAAATGTGGTTTGACCACACACCCCCAACCACTGGTGTAGAGTTAGGTACCACAATAGTGACCCTGACTCATGTTTCAGGGGGTCTGTGCAGCCTCCCTGTTACATTCTGTTTAACACTTGGACGGGAAGGGCAGAGGAAGCAGCATATACAGGAACCAATCCTCTCCATTTTCCTCCTCTGACCACTGAAAGACAGTTTCTCCTCCTCTCCCTCCCACTGGCATTCAGCGGCTGCAGGAGGAAAATGTTCATTATGCTATTCAAAATAAAAAAATGGAAATTCTGAACCATTTCATTTCATTGTGGCCCACAACCAGTTACCAAATCACTTAAGTGGCACTTAAGTGGGACTCGCTCTTCAAAAGATTGAGCAGCCCTGCTGATCATAGAAACAGCATAACATGCCACTCATTAGGACTCCTGCTCATGGGGCAAACTAGGTGCTCTGTGCCCCTCCTAGCCCTGCCGTGGACAGGGCTTTAAAATGTTTGACAAGTCAAAAACTCCTGTCCAGTTTTTACTGCTATCTGTGCGAGAGATGCCTCCTCACTTTGACAATACTTTCACCAGAGAGTGAAGGAAAATCTACACCAGGAACACAAACAGTCAAGAAAAAAATCTAACAAGGGTTTAAGCCTCCCACTACACTGCATTTTGTTTTTGTCTATGTTGCTTTTGGAGAGTATGGATGAGCTTGGGTTCCCATGTTTGGCCATATTTGGTCATTGATTTGGTCAATGAAGCATTACTGCCCCCTCTGTACATGCAGCTTAGAGCTTCGGAATTGCACAACTGATTGACCCGACAGTTACAGCTTTTTTCTGGGTTGGAACCGAACACTTATTGAAGAGTTATTATAATTTCCATTCTGATTAAACTTTGTCAGCAAGACAGGAAGTGAAGTGGAAGCTCTCTAACAAAGCCCTGCATAGCAGAAAAAACTCATCAGGGGCTCTAACGCTTCTCTCAATTCTATCCAAAACTAAGAAAAACATTGTAGGTGGACACTTTAAAGTGTATGTAAAGTTATTTTTATTTTATTTTTTTGGAAAGAGCTGTTTATAACCCCTGCTAATGATGTACCCCTACTAATTATATTCACCCTCTTTATTTATCCTGGTGGCTATTGTGATTGAGATCGAAATTGATGGGAAAGCCCAAAAAACAACAATTCTCACCAAAACAAGAAAATAAGCTAAATCTTTCAAACACTGTTTTGATGACTACTGTCTAAGCTGGAAATCCCTCTTACTTTGTAGAGATTTTCTTTTACTCCCTGTTGTGCCTTTGGAAAAGGAAGTGAAGGCAAATTTCCCCAAATGGACACCAGCAATGAACAGCAAAAAATATACTGACAGGGATTATACCCCATCTGTACTTCATCCAAAACACAAAAAACGTTTTTTGGCTAGCACCATGATAAGGAAGGCAAAACTTGGCCATACATTACTGAAAAAAAAAAAAAAATACATTATTACAAAAAAACTTAACTGATTTCCCCATCCTCACATTCGAAGAGGATGGAAAAATCCTACCCACTGTGTCATTGTGTTCTGACAGCGAGAATCCCCCGCCGTTGGAATACACTGATCAGTGCTGCAGCCAATTGGCTGCATTCGCTGATCAAGCGAAAATATACCAACAAGCCCATTCATGAAAAGTCAATCGATAGATTCAGTTCTAATGAATGGGAATGGCCATACATAGATTCAAAATTCATCCAGTGCAGCAAGAACTGGACAAATTTCGATCCATGTATGGCTAGCTTTAGAACCTTGCGCCATTTCCAAGGTGGAGATTAAGAGCCATTCCTTATAGTAGTTGCAGAATGTTTGTATTAAAATCATTGCTGTGGCTGATTTACTGAAGGAGTAGAGAGCTTGCACTTTAAAAAGTGAATGTTATCTTGGCTTAGGCAATAGGTAGGCTCAGTGTGAAAGCCAAAAACTTTTTTTTATTCCCCCTCCCCATGGCTAGGTATTTAACCACTTCAATACCAGGCACTTAGACACCTTCCCGCCCAGGCCAATTTTCAGCTTTCAGCGCTGTCACAATATGAATGACAATTGCGCGGTCATGCTACACTATACCCAAACAAATTTTTTATCATTTTGTTCCCACAAATAGAGCTTTCTTTTGGTGGTATTTGATCACCTCTGCGGTTTTTATTTTTTGCGCAACAAATAAAAAAAGACCGAAAATTTTGAAAAAAAACACGTTTTTCTTTGTTTCTGTTAAAATTTTTTGTAAATGAGTACGTTTTCTTCTTCAATGACGGGCACTGATATGGCTGCACTGACGGGCACTGATACGGTGGCACTGATGGGCACCGATGAGGTGGCACCAATGAGGTGGCACTGATGAGGTGGCACTGACGGGCACTGATGATGGGCACTGATAGGCGGCACTGATGCGCACTGATAGGTGGCACTAATGGGCACTGATAGGTGGCACAGGTAGGTGGCACTGATGGGCACTGATAGGTGGCTCCGATGGGCACTGATAGGCGGCACTGATGGGCACTCGTAGGTGGCATTGATGGACACTCGTAGGTGGCGTTGATGGGTAGTTATGGGTGGCACTGATAGTTGGCACAGATGGGCACGGATGGGCACTGATAGGTGGGCACAGATGGGCACAGATGGGCACTGACAGGTGGCACCGATGGACACTGATGGGTGGCACTAATGATACTGATTGATGGCAGTGATGCCCCTAAGTGTGGCATTGCTGGGCATCACTGCAACATAATTGTGCCAATCAGTGCCCATTTGTGGGCACTGATTGGCACAGATTTGGCACTGACTGGGCACATGTGGATGGCCATGGGGTACATACCTGGCCATCCACATGTTTCCCTTCCCTGGTGGTCCTAGTGGCGATCCCTGGTGGTCCAGTGTGGTGATCTGTGGGGGGGCTGCGCTGATAAACAATCAGCGCAGACCCCCCCTGCCAGGAGAGCCGCCGATCGGCTCTCCTCTACTTGCGTCTGTCAGACGCGAGTGAGGAAGAGCCGATCAACGGCTCTTCCTATTGACAGCGTGATCAGCCGTGATTGGACACGGCTGATCATGTGGTAAAGAGCCTCCGCCGGAGGCTCTTTACCAGGATCGGTGTAGCGGTGTGTCAGACTGACACACCGATCCACCGATCGCCGCGATGCGCGCCCCTGCGGGCGCGCGACGGCATGTTATCCTGAAGGACGTCATATGACGCCCAGTCAGGATAACTGAACCACCGCCCGGCCGTCAATCCGCTATAGGCCGGGCGGGAAGTGGTTAAAGTAAACACAGCCTCTCAATATTCACTAAGGGCACTTTCACACTGGAGCGGTGAGAGCGTCGGCGGTAAAGAGGCTCTAGTTTTAGCAGTGCTTTACCGTCGTTTCAACTCCTCTTTTCGGCCACTAGCGGGGCGATTTTAACCCCTTCTAGTGGCCGGAGAAAGGGTTAATAACGCCTGTTTAACACCACTGCCAAAGCGCTTTGCAGGCACTTCAGCAGTGCTGCCAATTCAATTCAATGGGCAGAGGCGTTTTAGGAGCGGTGTATACACCGCTCCTAAACTGCCCCAAAGATGCTGCTTGCAGGAATTTTTTTAACATCACGCAAGCGCACTGCGCCAGTGGGAAAGCACTCTGGCTTTCACACTGGAGTGATAGGAGAGGCGCTTTACAGGCACTTTATAGGCGCTTTGCAGGCGCTATTTTTAGCACTAAAATTCCTGTAAAGCGCCTCAATGTGAAAGTAGCCTAATGAACATCCACATTGCAAAGTAAACATTCTCCACTCATTCTTTTCAATTTGATTCTTCACCATCACTCTCCCTTTTCCCCAAACTGATATTTCATTTATGATTAGATGTTTGCATGTTAAATTATCCACCATTTTTTTCATCTTGCGTGTTCCTCCTTTAGAAATTATGCAACTTTGTCAGAAACTATGACTGCTTACTGGAAAACAATGAAATTTAATTTCCCTGTTTCTAGTGGGAGATCTCATTTTTGAAGTCCTTGAGGAGTATGGGAAAATTGTGGGCCAGTCAGCCCAGCGAAATTTAATTTTTATCTGTCAACAAAGCCTTTAATGATAACAATTTTTTGTATAACACACTCCAAAATCATCAAGCAGAACAATATACTGTATAAGGTAGCAAATGCATACAACAAGAATGGCACAGTAATCAACTGTGTGTGTTCTTTTCCACCTGCCCTGATCTTACGATACTTATAATTAAAAATACAAATGTTCCAAGCTCCTGGCTTCTTATTAGTATGAATTTTGGAAAGAAAATTTAATTTATTCACATTCGATATGGTCCATAATACCTACTATTACATGCATTCTGTTGGCCTTTGATTAGCTATGGATTAATAAAACTTTTATATCTTCTTTGTCAGCCTCATTTTGAACTCTGTTTTTGCATACGGTTACTATTAAATAAATGAATTAGTGTCTAGAAATGTGTCATGCACATTACCTAGCAGCAGGAAGTCTAATAGAGTGGTCAGCTTCCCGGGAGCGTTATAAATCTGAACATGCACACTAACCTGCTTGTGTGGCCCTATTAAAAGCGTGGTGATTTAGTGTGAAGCTCTATTTGTGCTTAACAATGAAATTTCTGTTAATTCAAAACAATGTAAATCATATACAATTACTGTATTTGAATATTCAGAATATCTACACAGGAATATTTGCTGTTGCCAAGGAAAAGCAATGTAAAGGTTGACTAGAGTTTAGATTCTGTCATCTAGTGTTTAAACAGGATGTTTTATGGCCAGATGTAACAGAAAGTCTTATTGTTATAACTTATTTACAGCACTTCTACATATCTATGTACTCTGGGTTCATTAGCATTACAGCCATAACAGGTTGTTATATGCTGTAAGCTGAAAAGAAGCACAAAATATGTGAAGTGCTTGTAAAGTGCATCCTTCCAAATTTGGACTTTCATAAAGAGAGATTGGCTGTTGAAGAATGTGTTTTCCACAGTTTGTTACATACCTGTATGAGGAGCGTAAGATAGCAAGGGTTGCCTCTTGCACAATTCCCATCCGAGCACCCCTGGAAGTGTAGACAGGGACTGCTAGAGCAGCGGAAGGACGCAGGTGTCAGGAAGTTGGACCAGCGAGCTTGAACTGGAAAGTACTGATGTCAGATGAGCAGATGTATGGAGTCAGTTCACAAGTCCAAATAACACAGTAACAGTAACAGCTGGACGAAGAGATACCAAATCATGAACAGAGGTCAAAGACAGGCAATGGTTGGCAGTGTGCTGCCAGTGAAATACAGAATCAAAAGGCAGAAACCTGGTCAAAAGTATAGGCCGAGGTCAGTCACACCAATGAGCAGCAGACATGAACATGCAAGGGTAATCCAAAGAGCAGAACAGAGTCAGAACAGAGTCAAGCAGGCTTTAGGAACACAGATAATAAGGGAATAAGCTGAAAGACCATCTGACAATGATCCCATGCAGGCGTCAAGTTATTTAAATCCACTATTTAAGTCCATTAGGCACCAGCATCTGTGGTGGACGTACCCTTGCGACCAAGTGCATGCCAATGTATGCTTAGTTATGCTTCCATACCCGAAAACATGTGTTTGTAGGAAGTCACTTTATTTCCCAGGAAGTGTGAGGCAAAATCTTTTTCTATTTCAATAAAGTGGGTATGAGTCAGGTTTTTATTGCTCTCTTTGGCCTCTTTGGGGAGCTCCTCCCTTATGCACTGTCCTAATGACTCCCTGTAAAAAAGAATGGGGGAGCGTTCACTCCTGATACAGAAAGTCACAAACGGCAAAAACAAAACAATTTTAAAAGATTCTAAAAGTTACTTCCCCAATTTACTAAAATGTATTTTTGTTCTTGTATGTGTTCCTATTCATGTTTTAACACTTTCTGTTTTAGGGTGAATCTCCCTAACAGGGACAAAAAAGCAATAAAATGCTGACAGTAGTATTAACCATTCCCTACTAAAGCTGCCTGAGCTTTAATTTTTATGTCCTGAGCAGTAGAATCCTACCTTTTCATCCCTTGCAAAGTGGACAGCAAAGTGGACAGATGTTCTAATCTTTAGTTGCTTCCTCTAAAACTAGATTGACTTTCAATTATATCAGAGGTAAAAAGAGGATTTCTATAGTTTTTCGAACTTTGTTCATGTTCAGGTTAATATGGTGGCTGCCATGGTGAAGCATGGCACTTTCTGCAGTGTGTTGTGCATTTTTATTTTTAAATGACACCCCAATGCAGCATACTTTACATTATGGCAAACATATACACTATTTTGCCTTCTTCTAGCGCGTACAACTCATTTGGCTGCTGCTACTATCTTCTCCTGGTCTTTTTCTATGCTGTTGTATTCTCCCTTCAGCCAATGGGTTGCTAGTGATGTTGTAATTCTTGTGAATGCATGCTGAAATTACATTATTCCAGCACCCTGTTTTATTCTGGACATCTTGAACAGATGCCAAGTGTGGAGCAGAAGTGTACACGGCCCTGCCCATATGCCACAGAGAGTGTGAAAAAGAATAGTTTCTTAGCAAACAGGTAGTGGATTACATTAAAGTGTTACTAAACCCACAACAGTAAAATCAGTCTGTATATGCAGTAAAGCATGATAGTTATACTCACTGTGAAACCTAAGGAGTTAATTCTCCACGTTGTGTAAAAAGGCTGTTTGATCCTGTCTTCTCTGATCCTCCCCTTTTTCCACAGTCCCCCAAACCATCTCCTGATAGAACATATAATTAATCAGTGTGATAAAATATGACTCCAACAGTAAAAAGTAATATGGAGAAACAAAATTGAACAGCTGCCCCTTTAAGTGAGTAAACCAATTTCAATGTGCAACAATAACAAAAGTAAGGCACTAATGTGCAACCACCATACAATACAGTTATACCATAGATCACATAGTGTAATGCATATAAATTTCCATGACTTGAAAATTTCTCAAAAATATAAAATTAAAAAAATATACAGGTATGTTCTTCAATGAAACGCACAATTTTCTTATAAAAGTCCTCCAAACACCGTGTTCAAAAGTGGATCATGCTCCAATACTAGCCAATAAGTGCTCCATCACAGTATATAACAGATGTACACTCACCAACCATCAAACTTAAGTAAGCCTTAAGATACTGGGATTAAAGCAAGTATTTCTCACAGATCACATTCAGTCACCCATGGTAACAGCCGGCAGGTGCTTCATCTGATATCCTCCTCCACAGTTTAGCCAAGTAACCAAAAAATGGATAATAGCTATAATGGTGCAATACGTTTATTTAGCCATATTTAAAGAATTAAAAAAAAAATAAAACTGAGGGGCGTGGCTTGACGGCGCAAGTAAATGGCTGCCTAATCCCTCAGCTCCTTTAGGGAAATCAGCTATAGCGGCCACACAGCAATGGAAAACAGGGCTATTGATCAGCTCACATTACTCCTCTACTCCCCCATACACCCGACCGCGATGTCAAAATGGAGAAAGGAGTATAAATCTCCTAGAAAGCTGACAGATTACTTCTCACTGCCTGGTATCACTATTGGCCAAGATGGCGCCGTCGGCGCCTGTGGAAGCTCAGCGCGGCTCTCCTCACCTTCTTCATTAATGAAATTCCTCCAGACCACTGGGACACCCTCCTCCACAGACAACCAGGGTGCGTCTTCCCCTCCTAATTCACCCTCCACAGCAAGCCCAGCTAAATCGAGGCTCAGAACAACAGAGCTAGAGCACACACAGCCCAGCACAGCCTCCTGTCTATTCTCTCTCTCTCCTCCTCAGCATCAGTGCTGGAATCATTCCCTGCTTCAGACCAGCCTTTGTCTGAACAAACTATGAAGAGCATGCTCCTATCCCTCAGGCAGACCCTGTACACTGATCTGTCCATAGCTGTATCATCAATGTCTATCTCAGTACAGCACCATGACCAACGAATTACCACCATAAAATCCAGAGTGGGTGATTTGTATACTGCCCATAATGAAATGGTGGATGCAGTCACTGACCATAAGGATGAACTACAACAATACCAACTCAAGTTGGCAGATCTAGAGGACCGTTCTCGAAAAAAATATATACAATTCTGCAATATTCCAGAATCGGTCCAACAGGCTGACCTAATGAAATACATCCAATCCCTAATGCGCTCACTCATGCCCGAGCTGTCTGAGAGAGACCTGGAGATTGACAGGGCACACAGACTCCCTAAACCTCCCCACCAACCAGCCTCTACTCCCAGAGATGTTCTGGCACTCATCTATTTCTTTGCGGTCAAGGAGTGCATCACGTATGCAGCGAAACGCACCGCCAGGCTTCCGGACCCCTTTAACTCTATCAGTCTCTACACTGACCTCTGCAAAGCCAACATGGAAAACCGCCGCCAACTTGCTACAATTACCAAGGAACTCCAGAACCACAAATTCCCCTAGAAATGGGGATTTCCCACCGAGCTACTTATCACCCACCAGAACAAGACCCATGCGGTGAGAACGCTCCCTGCAGGTCTCCAACTGTTAAAAACCTGGTGCATCATACCTGAAGATACCCCAGACCCTCAAGACCAATCAAACCACCAAATGGAGACTGGAGGAGCATACCAGAATGCTTGAAGCTATAGCTATATTATGACCCTGTTACCTCTGATTCCGCAGATGCTGATACCTGCAGGTTTGTTCTTTTGCACCCATCTGCCTAGACTGTTGATCATAGACTTACCCATTCCACGGTAAGTCTATTTACTCCCACCCTTGTGATTTTGTGCAGTAATTACTGCCCATCGAGCTCGAGAACTTCACTTCTTCTTGAGCTCTCCCTTTTTATTTACCCTTCCTTATACCTGTACCAACTACTCTCATCTCATTTTTGTTTTATCAACTATATTTCTGCATCAGAATTCCTAGACAACAACTTTCTACCATGACATTTAGACTTGTCTCCATAAATGTTAGAGGCCTGAACACTCCTTTAGAAGAGATCTGCACTGCTTAAGGAGGCCATCACCCAAAATGTTGATATCCTTTTAGTGCAGGAAACGCATTTCGTACTAACCAAAACCCCTCTGTTCAAACTGAAAAATTACCACCAGATCATTTTAGCTTCCAATGCAAAGAAAAAGAATAGAGTCTTGATAGCTATATGAGATTCTCTTCACTTCAACCTGCACGGAACCATCCTGGACCCCGAGGGTTCCCATCTAACTGTAATTTGCAACATCAATGGAGTCACGTACACCCTAGTCAATGCCTACAGTCCGAATAAGCAGCAACTAGTCTCTAGAACCACCCAAACCATTACAGACGAACACCACGCTTTCTATGGACTCAACGACCATTAAGATATTGACCGTTTTATTCTTTTATTCTTTGGTCCTCATACAAAGCATATATGCAGGGATCCTAATTAAACTGCACAGTAAGGCTAAAAAATGGAGAATGCAGCAAACTGAAGAGATGCAATCCCAGATTGACAAACTAGAAAGTGTAAACAAACAATCCCCTTCTTATAGCATAGCTATGAGCTTCTAGCCCAGAGGCTCTGTGCTTCTCTATAAACTTAAAATTAGCAAGGCCAACTTCTATGCTTTGGGTAACAAAGCCAGATCACTACTTGCCCGTCAAGTTAAGTCTCAAAGAACCAAATGAAAAATTGCTTACCTCCACCACCCTACTACTAAATGCTTACTAACCAATCCCCAAGACATAGCAAATGCCTTCAGTGACTACTATTCCTCCCTCTATAACCTAGCCAATGACCCCACCACCCCACAACCAACAGAACCCCTTATTCAAAAATTCCTGTCATCAGTTGACCACCCAGCCATCCCATCACCCCTGACCGACTTCATCAGTTATCCAAGCCCTTCACAAACGATGAAATTATAAAAGCAATTAAAACCCTTCTCACCATTAAATCTCCTGGGGAAGACGGAATTGTCAATGAGTACTTCAATGAGTAATTCACCGACATTCTCTCCCCACATCTCACTACTCTCACTTCAATTTTGCTGCCTCCTCTGGTTCTTCTCCACTAGATATGTTACGCTGAATCATTACTACTATCCCTAAGCCAGACAAGGATCCTTCCTCCACAGCCAATTACAGACCTATCTCTCTTCTTAACACTGACGTTAAGTTATACGCTAAAGTGGTAGCATCCAGATTGATGCCCCTCCTCCCAATCTTGGTCCACCCAGACCAAGTCGGGTTTGTACCTGATAGATAAGCTTCCGATGCGACTAGGAGGGTCATCAATCTAATCCACCAGAACAACCAAACACAAACGCCTTCTCTGCTTCTATCTCTAGATGCAGAGAAGGTGTTTGACAGAGTGCATTGCGGATTTTTGAAGGCGGTGCTCTCTAAATTCGGCATACATGGATGGTTCCAAGAAGCAATACTTTCTCTATATTCCAGGCCCTCTACTAGAGTGTTGACTGAAGGATCGTTATCCAAACCCTTCGGGATATCCGATGGCACCCTCCAGGGTTGTCCTCTCTCCCCTATCATTTTTGCCCTCCTAATGGAACCCCTAGCATCTAAAATTAGAAACGTTTCTCTGGAATTTCTGGTATAGACCAGTGATGGTGAACCTTGGCACCCCAGATATTTTGGAACTACATTTCCCATTTTGCTCAACTACACTGCAGAATGCATGAGCATCATGGGAAATGTAGTTCCAAAACATCTGGGATGCCAAGGTTCGCCATCACTGGTATAGACCATAAGATTAGTCTCTTCACGGATGACATTATTCCTATAATCTCTAAACCGGATCGCTCCCTTCAAGGCAATTCAGGAAACTCTCCACCAATTTAGTACAGTATCCCTTTACAAACTTAACGCCAAAAAATCCCTAATCCTCCCACTAAACCTCTCTGACAAGCAAGAATCTCTTTTAAAAAAAAGAACCTCCCCTATACTTGGGCCGACCTAGATATCTCATACCTAGGGATTAAACTGTCCCAATCCCCAAACCAACTTTATGATCTGAATTACGTAATTTTTCAAAAGAAACTTCCTCAGTTACTTAAACGTCTCTGAGTTTCTGGTCTATCCAAAATGGGTAGAATAGCCTCTTTTAAGATGATTATCCTATCCAAACTCATATACCTCTTCCGCACAGTAGTACTACCGATCCCTCATGCCTTTCTCTCCTCAAAACAAAGACAAATCACAAGGTTTGTATAGAATTAACAAACCACCCAGATATGCTCAACATATACTAATGAGACACCACAACAAAGGTGGAGTCAGGCTACCCAACATATGTACCTATTACTATGCAGCTATCCTAGACCAAAAGTATTATTGGTGGCACCCTTCCCCCAACAAAACTTTACGGCAGGATCCTCTCTACCTATGGTACCCCTCTCCCCGGCAGTCAGAGCATCACTGTTGGCCTGGAAAAAACATACCCGTACTACCCCTCCTAAACAACCATTACATGCCTACCCCATCCCTATCAGAGTGTTAGAAAGTCTAATCTCAAATCTTAAAATCCAACACTGGCATGCATATGGGATCAATTCCCTAAGTGACCTCAGATCCCAGCAATCAATTAAAGCATTTAATGCCCTCCAAAACAAATTCAGTCTATCTATCTCCAAGATCTACAACTATATAAGGATAAGCCACTTCCTCAAAACCTCTAAACTACCTTCGACAGTCCTTCTACCTACAACATTCCACAGATTTTACTCCCTATCCACATATCCAAAACATGGTATCTGCACATTATAGGAGGCCCTGAATGACCAAAGACCATACTCCCAAATAACCACCCTTTCAAAATGGGAAGCAGAACTAAACGTCAAGACAACCTCCACTATGTGGCAAAAGGCCTTAAAATTCACTCATACAGCATCCCACTGCTCTAACCACTGGGAAAACTATCAGAAAACCGTACATAGGTTGTACCTAACATCCTACAGATTATAAAAAATATACCAAAACTTGCTTAACACCTGTTGGAGGGTTTGCGGCAGCGTGGGTACTATAACATACCTCCTCTGGTTTTGCAGATCCCTCAGCTCCTTTTGGAGACAAATCTTTTCCCTAATTTCATCGGTATCACAAATAGCTTCAAATCCATCTCCGGAATTAGCCCTACTCCACTTGAGTATAGAAAAATTTCCACCCAGATCAAGAGTAGTGATAATACATCTGTTACTTGCAGCAAAGCTAAATATCACCAGACAATGGAAAACTGCAAATCCCTCTTCCCTGGAGTCCACTCTTGCAGACCTCAATCTCCAATGGGAGATGGAGAAAATAGTAGCCAGAAAGTATTTGACCATGGACAAGTTCCTCTTCAAATGGTCCTCTTGGTTATCACATTCTGCATGTACTATTAAAGTATAAATAAGCTGGTGCTCCCCCCCTCCTCCTCTTCAAACTCCTGCTCTACCCCTTCTGGAGCCATTACCATTAATACCTCCAGGTGTAATCATATCCCTACAACCTAGTTTGAACTTGACTAATTTGCTACCTGTTCTGAATATGTTACACGGGTTGAATTTAACTTTATGCTCTGGTTGGAACATTTGCCAAACTACTACATGCATTATTAACGATGTATGTGAAAAACTTCTAATAAAGAATATTGAAAAAAATAGAATAAAAGTCACATTTATTGGTGCTACCATCAGCACCAACATAAACAGCTTCAAAAGCAAGGTCCTCACTCGCCGCTCTTTCCAAAGAGGGCATGCATTCCAGCACCCAGAAATGCCCCCAGGAGACCAGACAGGAAGTGATGATGACAGCGGGGCATTACAGGCTCAATGCATTTCGCTAGCTAAGCATCTTCAGGAAGCTCACCCATCTTGTTGGAGCCCTAAAAACCCCCTTCTTAATAGATAGAACAGAGACTTGGAGGCAAGCTGCACATGCTCAGTTTGGTGTATATTGCTATAGAGTTTTCTTTTTCTTGGGAGAGTGCATGTGATCAGCACTGTCCAGATAGTGGGTCAGGGGTCATGCAGCCTCATAGGACAATCAGAGGGGAATGAAAACTCTTCCTACAAGTTTTAACCAGACACTGATAGAAGTCACAAGACTGCTATATACTGCTGATGAGAAAAGGTATTTAACAGTTTATATTTACTAAAATAATTGCATTTCTATGTTCTGTGTACTGTGAGAGACCAGATATAGTGAATGCAGAGTCCTGGGTTTAGTAACACTTTAAGTGTTATTTTACAAGAGCATAAAATCGAGGCTTTAATGGTGGAGTTAAAATGGAATTTCATAAGACAGAATATTGATTCATGAAAAATAAAGGCTTTTTTTCATTCATCTGAAGAAATGCACATGAATATATTTCAATGCAAATTAAATGTTTTGATTAGAACATTATACTATTATAAAAAATAGACACAGTTAAAATTGCATACATATTCTCGTGAACTGACACTAAAGACTTTTTGGGGTTTATTTACTAAAGGCAAATAGGCTATTCACTGCAAGGGAATTCGACCCAGAGCTTAGTGAATGAATTGAAGCCCTACAGACTTCCATGATCCAATTATGTATAAATAAAAATGCTATTTTGTTATTTTCCTTGCATACGATTGGGTATTCTTTGCAACGTGAAATCTCATCACATTCACTAAGCTCTGAGACAAATTTCATTGCAAATGAAACTTCCTTTACAAAGTAAACAGCCTATTTTCATTTAGTAAATCAATCCCATTGTGTAGAAATTTTCATGGTCTGTCTATCATGTTCTGTGACCAAAAACATGTTAAATAATGATCCACACATTGATATGTGCACACAAATAAATAGGACAACAATACCAAAGAGAATGTTGCATATATTACTTTACCACGATGTAAGAAGATTCAATTTAATGATTTACTAGCAGCTCTCTGTTATACATGTTCTACCCTGTGATAACTGGACTCTTTGCACTTGCAGTGTTCATCCAATGCAAGAGGTTACCTTTCACAGGCTCTTTTAGTTTATTCATTCATCTTGACTGATTGATAATTAGAGCTGACAAAGAACAGACCAACACAAGCTACCAGGACAAAAACATCTGGGACTAACGGTAATAAGAATGCCCCAGCATCTCTTTAGTGCTAATTGCACAGTATGCGGAAGATTGTATTCACAGTTGTCTTTGCAAATGGCACACATTAGCACATCATAAAGCACTGAAGTGGCTCAATATGCTCCTTTAGAGATGTTATGTTGGTGTATATTAGGCTATCAACTCTTAAATATGGAAAGATGTTATGAGTTTCCCAAGCATGACAGGCCTTCTTTGTTTAAACGGAGGAAACACTAATTAAGTAGTTCTGTTTTTATTTAAATTAATAAAGTGAAAAGTCTTATAGCCAGTGTTTTTAAATTGATTAATTAAAAAGAAATCATCAGTGGATCTTCTGTCCATTAATAATCACAACACTGTAACAACAGAAAAAAAGTAAAAATGTTATTATTAAAAAGGAATTAGCTTACTGAAAATCTGCCCCACTGATGATTTACCATGTTTTCCTGGTCCAGTTTGTGCTAAAAAATAATTGTTCACACATTTTCCCTCTGTGCCCTTTGTTAAATTTTTTTTATTTTTTATTATAGAACCAGAATACTATGCTACCTTTTTAGTTCCCAGTATAGGAAGAATATACAGGATAACAAATAGGCATGAACCAAATGTACTTGGGTTCAGTTTGAAGCAGGTTACATTACTAAAGTTTGGGTGCTGAATCCGAGCCCTATTAAAGACAATGAGAGCAGAATGTTAAAAAACACTAATGGCGTGTAGCGCTACCCCCGAAGGAGCCGCTTGAGTATGGTTGATTCCGTACACTGCCTCTCAACCCCAAGAACAGTCTCAGCCCCTCTGGCACACCTGGCAATAGTGTAAGTGCAAGGACCAATGAAACACACGTTATAATAAAACACAGAATTGTCTTTAATATGAGGCTTCTATGGAGAAGTAACAGAGAGTAACAATATATTTTCTGGTGAATTAACTGAAGAGCAATAACTGAAAATACAGAGCAATATAACTGGATATTATAGTAAGTCTGCTTTCAAGGGGATTCCACAACGGCGAATAACCCCAAGAGCAGAGGAGAAAACTCTAATAGCAATAAATCACAATATGGCAACTTATACCGGATTTGTTGCCTCCTTTCAAATTGGCTCTATTAGTCCAGGCAGGAGGAGAGCAGAAGAATGACCTCATATGTCAGACCTCTCTCTTCTATCTTCTGACACCACAGGCCCAACTATAAACACTGTACCCAATTCAGTGTTCAGGGGTGTGACTTCCAAGTCAGACTATTCCACAAATACACTACATATACAGAGCCCTGAGTATGTGTGTGTATGGCACCAGCAACTTCAGTGCCTTGAAAGAAGAATGATGCCTTGGATCTTTGGCTAGCCACTTTAGTTGGTGCACTTAGAACTCCTGCTTGGCAAATTGTAACTGTGGTATGCTGACAGTATCCAGAGGTGGACACTGTGACTGCTTAACAGAATGTCAATGAGACCCAGGTCCTGGCAAGTGTGGGCAAAGTGAAGTAACCTTGTCTGTGTGCAGTGTCCTTGTTTCCTGCAAATGGGCAAGTGCCCACGTGGAAGAAAAATATATTTTAAATATATTTAAAAAAATACATTCTTAATATATTTTTCCCAAATATAATGACATATCTTTTAAATACTACAATTTTGGCCATATTCACTATATTTCAAAAATATATTTCAATATATTTGTGAATATGTTATTGAATATATTTTCTGAATACATGCTGAAATATATTTCAAAATGTACTTTGGAATGCATTGTGAAATATGCTGCAAATATATTCAGAAAAATATTTTAAATGTACTTCTGAATGCATTTAGAAATATATTTCTGCAGCCATAAATATATTGCAAAGTGCATTTTGGAATGCATTGTGAAATATGCTGTGAATATATTCTAGAATGTATGTTAAGTTTCGGTTCACACTGCCATGACTTGTAATGTGACTTCAGAGTTCAAAGACGCATGACAAGTCATGCCCCATTAACAGCAATGGAACCGTTCTAATCAGTGCAACTCAGAAAAGGTTTCTACACTACTTTAGAGCGACTTCATCATGACTTGGTTATCGTCAATGAAGTCGCAAGCAAGCTGCAATGAAGTCACCCAGGATGTCAGCTGTTAAAGTCTTTGAAGACTTTGAAGCCGCGTAAATGTGAACTGTAGTAAATGTACTTCTATTTGCAAAATTTTAAAAATACATTCCTATTATATAATATATTATATTATATATACATATTATAGTCGGAAATGCATTTATACATTGTATTTTAAATATTGTAGGCCTATATAACCAGCAAACATTTCTGATAGTTTTCAAAATAAATTTCCAACACATTTAAAATATAACTCAAATGTATACCCATTTTTTGTGAGTGTCTGTTATGGGTTTTAAGGATGAGGCAAGGGCACCCTCCTAGTTTCATGCAGACTCTTCAATTATGGACTTTAAGGTGGAAATCAACAAAAAAATTTAAAAAAGCATGAGGTCCCCCCAAAGCTCTCACTAGATCTATATTTGTGGTTGGTCAGGAAAGAGGGAACAGTGACTGTGCACTCCCCCACCAACTGAACCATACTAGGTCCCATGCTCTAAAGATGGGAAGGATACCTTGCTGAGGAAAGGGGGAGGGGGATGGCAACGCACCTTGTCCCTATGTGTTTCTATTCAAGTTCAAGCCCAGTCTATGTGGAGTCTGTGGGGGGACTTATCAGAATTTGGAAACCTCCTTTAAAACAAGGGGGTCCCCAGACAGCCCCTCCACATGAATAAGTAAGAGATACATAGTACTTCTTTTAATTAAAAAAAATAGTAGCAGTGAATTTTAATCACACACTATTGACAAAGTTCTATATTAAAAAAAATAAAGTCACATTATAAATTCTTTGTTAATCACATTGTGCGACACATTTAGGCCATCCACTCCCAACAGACTCCTCGTCTCAATTGACAGCTCCCCTCTCTGCAGCTAAATATAAACCAAGGGGCTGGGAGCTTGCTGACTCCATTGACCAAATTTGGTCAATGCAATAACCTCACCCAGGGTTCCCGCTTGCTTGTTTACAGGCTGGCAGGCAGTGGGATAGTGATTGTATGATGATGGTGGCAGCATTTGTCTTAGCAATAAATATTGCCTGCACAGCATTAAGGTGTCACTCATTGGCAGTAGTTATACCGTTAACAAATAAATGACCTCTTGCTACCTCCAGTAGGAGGTTTGGGTGGGCAAATTGTCCAAATAGTTCAGCTGGTCCTAGGACCATGAACAGGCAGGGTTCGGGGCAAAACCTGTACTGCTGCATACCTGAACCCCATCCCTATTCCGAATAATCCCACTGAAGTGTCTGACTGACTGAGACCACACTACAAGGACATTCTATTTTTGTTATTGCAACCTTAAATAGGAAAGATATATGTGTAAAAAAAAATACTTTACTTTTGTATTAGAATTAAAAAACACAATACAAAACGGGGGGCGTGGCTAGATGCGGAGCGGGATGGAAGCTTGAGTCACGAGCTCCGCTCCATAGCTGGGATATACAGCGACACACAGCCACAAGCTTCTCGCCTCTCCCCGAGTAGCGAGGGGAGAACAGCGGGACGCGAACCGACATGTCAAGGAGGCGTAATCCGCCGCCACAACCCCGCCGCCTGACTGAATTTTTCGGCCCCATGGAACAAAGACATAAGCAAGATGGCACCGGCCACTCACCATTCCCAGCAGCACAGCATGGCCATACGAGCAGCGTTCAGCAACACCATCAGCAAAGTGCAGAGCTAACAGGATCATGGGACACAGAAGACATGGATAGTCTCCCTCCTCCAGCTTCAGATCCAACAGCTGCACAGCAGGACAGAGGTAAGAGACTCGCCTCTTCTCCTTGCAATTCACCTAACAAAACTCCCC
This sequence comes from Lithobates septentrionalis, assembly GCA_037952835.1. Taxonomy (NCBI): domain Eukaryota; kingdom Metazoa; phylum Chordata; class Amphibia; order Anura; family Ranidae; genus Lithobates; species Lithobates septentrionalis. The sequence goes on from JBBDGP010000981.1 coordinate 39,591, forward strand.
AGGCCAAGAAACATCATGGGAACTCCTCAGAATCAACTTCTCTCAGCTCCGTACACCCATCCTCACTGGCAAATATCCCTGTAACTGACAACCCAGTGTCGGAAAGCATGTTAAAGTCGATGCTACTTACTCTACAAAAAGATTTACACAGGGAGCTGCAATTATCTTTGTCACAAGCACATGACAGGCTTGACTGTCTGGAAGACAGAGCTGAAACAACTGAGGAACATATATCTGAAATGAGTAAAGCTCATAATGAGCTTCTAGATGCGCACAAGCATTACTCGGATGAGATCCAAAAAATTTAACTGAAGCTGGCAGACCTCGAGGACAGGTCCAGAAGAAATAATATAAAATTTAGAGGGATCCCTGAGTCAGTGCCACCCAATGAGCTCAAAAAATACCTACAGCAGCTCTTTATTACCCTGCTTCCTAATCTCTCTCCTCACGACCTACTCATAGATCGTGCACACAGAATCGCAAAGCCAGACCACCTGCCAGCGGAAACTCCCAGAGATGTCCTAGCCAGAATCCATTTTTTCCACATAAAGGAGCAAATCATTTACACGGCGAGAAATCTCAGCCCCCTACCGGCACCCTACTCTAAAATATCCCTCTTTGTGGATCTGTCACCAGCTACAATGGAACTACGTAGAGCATATATCCAGGTCACCTGAATTCTACAGGAGCATAAAATCATCTATCGCTGGGGATATCCCACCAAGCTTCTGGTTACCTACCAGTAAAAACAGTCCCAATTCTATCGCCTAAAGATGGATATAAAAAGCTAACTAACTGGGGCTTACTACCCATCCCTGCGACATCCCACCGGCCACACAATCGGGATGCATCTCCAACTTCTCCTTCTCAACGCCAACCAAACAAGGCGGATAAAACCTAATGCTACCTTAGGGCTACTAGCCCCCAGCTTAGATATATCCTGCTTGGGCAAATTATTAGTCTCCACCTCCCACCACTTTATAGTGTGCCGTGCACACCTAGTCAAATGTTCGCTCACAATTTTTCATTAATTGCGTTATCTGAGAATTGTCTGTATTGTTTTACTTTTATTTTTATTTCTAATAGTGTGAAGTATTTTTACCGATAGTTCAGAATCTGTATTATTCACACTCTGAGTTGCAACAGTTGTTTTACCTTCTTTCAGTTAATAAGAGCTATTAAGTCGTTTGTTATAACTCTCAAATCTTACTAATGAACCAATATCTATTCTTTATAGCAGCCAGCTGTATACAAAATTATAGTCCCGCTCAATTCCTGCAAACCAACCTCCAACGCCTACAATTATGACGCTCAAGGTCACATCTATTAACGCCAAAGGGCTTAACTCCCCCTTTAAGAGAAATCTTCTTTGGAAAGAAGCATGTTCCCAACACGCAGACATACTATGCGTACAAGAGACGCATTTCTCAAATACTAACGCACCATCTTGTACCCATAAAAAATACTCCCAGTACTTCCTCTCTAACAACATAAAAAAAAATGTGGGGTAATGATAGCTATTAGCGCCAAAGTCTCTTTTACCCTACATCACGTAGTCACAGATGACGAAGGCAGATTTATAATTCTAGCCGCCACCATTGATAATCACCCCATGACTCTGGTGAATGTTTATGTACCCAACACCTCTCAAAAGAAACTCTACAAAAAACTTAAAACTAATCTGGAACCCTACAAAAACAACACATTAATTATCTGCAGTGATTTTAATGACACCCCCAACCCCACATTGGACTCTACTAACTCAGATAGAAGGAGGGCATTCTTATTCTCGGATTGACCTTTTCCTTACAAACAAAAAAGCATTATTGGCCACCTCAGAATCACATATAGGTATCATCACATGGTCGGACCATGCCCCAATATCCTTGAAAATATTCCCCCAAACCTGTCCAACAAATCGTTCTCTATGGAGACTGAACTCATCCCTCATAACCAACCCAAAGTACGAAATTGAGATTAAATCCGAGATTGAGAATTCCTTTAAAATTAATTGTGCATCTATAGAAGATCAGTCTATGGTATGGTTAGCCCATAAGGCTTTTCTACGAGGTCTACTCATCAAATTTGGTGCCCGAGAACGTAAAAGACGCTCAGCGGAGATAGAGTCACTGCTGCAAAAACTAAAGACCTTAGAATTAACAAACAAAAATTCACCCACTAAGACAACTTTAGACGCTATTAGAGACCACAGACTCAAACTAAGTGAAATCTTACACAACAAATTCGACTACTATGTCAAACGATTGAAATTAAATTTGTACTCCTTTAGCAACAAATCTGGAGCCTTCTTGGCCAGACAAGTTAAGCGTCAGCAAGCGTGTACAAAAATCCCCCACCTTCTAAACTCAAAAGGTGTGCGCATGTCCAACCCATTGGACATAGCTAATACGTTTGCGTCCTTCTACACACAATTATACAATCTACAAGAGCAGGGAACCACCTCCCCACCAAATACGGAGAAAATAGAAGCCTTTCTCTCATCCATACAACTTCCCTCACTGACTCCCACACAAGTAATCGAACTGTCTACCCCAATCACACAAGAGGAAGTCTATAACGCCGTCAAATCCCTTCCACAAAGCCCCAGGACCGGATGGGTTCTCTAATGAATACTATAAACACTTCAACGACAGCCTCTCTCCCCACTTATGCACCACATTTAATCAATATGCCTCTACAGGGAAAATCCCAAAAGAATGTCTCGAAGCCCTGATAGTAACTCTTCCTAAATCAGGTAAACCAACTGACACCCTGGGGAATTACAGGCCCATTTCCTTACTAAATACGGACACAAAACTGTATGCAAAAATATTAGCTATCCGACTCTCCAAGGTTGTGAATCAATTAATACATATAGATCAAGTCGGTTTCATACCGGGGAGACAAGCATCAGACGGAACCCGCCGATTTATTGACATCATACAATGGGTAGAACACCACCGAATGCCTTCTCTGCTCCTTTCTTTGGATGCAGAGAAGGCATTCGATAGGGTACAATGGAATTACATGGAAGCGGACTTAAGTTTGGCATATCGGGCACACTCCTGAATGCCATACTCGGCCTATACACATCCCCAAGTGCCAAGGTGTGGACTTCGGGCATATTGTCCAATCCCTTCAGCATCACAAAAGGTACAAGGCAGGGCTGTCCACTGTCACCCTTAATTTTTGCTATGATCATGGAACCCTTAGCCCAAAAGATTTGCTCTGACCCCCAAATTAAAGGTATTAACATTGGTACCACTGAACACAAAATTGGTCTTTACGCAGACGACGTGATAATTGCCATCACTGACCCAAAACATTCCCTAACAACATATCCTCGACCAGTTCAGTGCAATTTCTTTATACAAAGTAAACCATAGCAAGTCCTTTATGCTGGCGATAGTCCTAGATAAACCAGCCATACAGCACATCTCAAAACACTCCTCATTTTCCTGGTCAAAAGATTCATCTCTAACCTATTTAGGAATTCGCCTGATTTTACCTAGCAAAAATATTCTGCGCACAAACTTGGTAGACCTTGTAGAAAAGCTTAAAAGAATATCTAATGAAATACATCACCCCTTTGTATCATGGGCTGGTAGAATTGCATTAGCTAATATGTTCATGCCCCCACACATTCTTCATGTCTTCCGCACGTTACCAGTGCCATTCCTCTCATCGCAACTACGGAATCTCCAATCTCTCATCAACTCCTTTATCTGGCAGCACAAACAGGCCAGGATAAAACAACACACTTTATTGACCCCAGCACGAATGGGGGGATTGGGAGCTCCTAACATAAGCATATACTACAAAGCAGTCATTCTAGACCAACTAAAATTCTGGTTTAATCCATCCATTCCTTCCAACTGGGCACAAATTGAATCAGAAGTGCTAGCCGAAGACCTGAAACTATACCTATGCGCCTCACTTTTTGCCCCCAACCCCAAATGCTCTCCTCTGGACACAATAACGGCCTCCCTGAGAGTATGGACATCTATACCTCAAATGCTGCAGGGGTTACCTCATACCATTCTACAATTCATTCCAATCAAATCTTGTTCACTAATTCTACCAGATCTCCAACTATGTACATGGATTGACGCAGGTATTCAGACCATTGGTCAACTCTTCAATGCGTCCGGTTTAATTCCATTTAACGACATTCAAGCTACATTCGGTCTTTCACCAAGAACTTTTTATATATACCTTAGGATCAGAACTCTACTCAACAAAACGCAATGGATAACACAAGACGAGATTCTATCTTTCATGATACAATATCTTGCTTCCAGTAAAATCATACTTAAGGGAATATCATATATTTATGGCCTGCTCTCTCAATCTGCAAAGAATTCAATCCAAATCTTGCATTGGTCCAAACACATCCCTTCAGCCCCTCAATCTACTCATTGGCACAAGGCTTTATCCTTAACATCGAAACTCTCTCACTGCACCGCGTATTGGGAATCTTTACAAAAGCTCTTCCAACACTGGTACTACACCCCCACCAGAATTGCCAAGATGCACCCCAACACGTCTCCCTTATGCTGGAGAAACTGTGGTCTCCCAGGAACTCTATTCCATATTTGGTGGGAGTGCCCACACCTCAAAGTCTTTTGGAACCAAGTACTAAAATTGCTCCACTCAATAACAACCACAACAAATAACCTATCTTCCATTGACCTTCTCCTGGGCCTAATGATTCCCACATGGCCCAGGAAACTTCAAACAGTGGCCACCCACATCCTCATCGCTGCAAGGTTGGCACTTGCAAGAAAATGGTTGCTTGCAAAGTTAATCTAAAGAGATTTACTATATACGTATTATCCAAAACATTACTAGATTCATATGCTAGGGTTCAGAATATCAAACTTTCATTAGCTCATAAGACCTTGAAAACATATACATGTAGAACAAGTGGAGCGATAATGTTTGCATTTCCATGAGCAAATCTAATACTTTACTATCCCACTATATCTATGCTCCTGCCTACCACCTGTGATAGCGCGAGGCCCTGCCACTGTTAAAAGTAGGGCAAAGAGACACAGGGTTAGCATGTATGCAGAGTGTCGTGCTCTGGAATATCAATTGTGAGTGGAGAAAATGTCTTTTTTTAGTTTTCTCAAGATTTTGGCATTCCTGGATTGGGTTCCAGAGTTTGGAAATTTCAAAGAGTTTTGGGAAAGAAGAAGTCTTCAACCCAGTGTCCAGGACTTGCAGAAGACTGGCAAGCTTTGAGTGTAGGTGTACACAGCCCTTATAGTGAAGGACTTGGGCATAATTCAAAGCTCCCACTAGGAGACAGTTTTGCTTCATACAGGAAACAGGTCTGCTCGATTGAGGGGGTGGACAGACACTGCTGCCATAAAATGGCCCAAAATGAATTTAGTTTTACATTTTACTCTTATGAAGACAATGACAGACTTGATAAAACCATGCTATTTATTGGTGATTTTCTGCATATCTGAATTAACTTTCCTTGGTGATAGATTGCCCATGTGGAAAATAAATATATAATTTGTCTTTGAGAATGACAAATCATAGTGAGCAGATATAATGCTGGAGTTTATTGCTAGAAAAACTGCAGATATACTTCCTCTGTATGCAAAAAGTGCATTAATCATTGCCCTACTGAAAAAGTCAGAAGCCAAGTCAATATTTTTCTCCTGCTCTACCCAAGACTAGTGCTAACTGCTAAGTGTTATTTCAGCTATCTGTGGCTTACGTCTCCTGTTACTTTTATTGCTTCTCTTGGATATGACCCTGTTTCCGACAGTCAACTCTGCTCTAGCTTGCTGACCTTGATGTTGCTAACTCGAATCTGACCCAGCCTGCTTCTTGGTATCACACCGTGCTGCATTAGACTTGCTACTGACCTGGTTTAATTTCTTACTAACCTCTCTGCCTGTTGTTTTGGTACCATACCTGGCTATCGATGACCTTGCTTAACCCCCAACATATGTCATTGCCTGTCAACTTGGCACCACACCTCCAACAATGTAACTACGACAGAAAAAGAACTAGGGACTCTCTAGGATGACACCCAAGGACAAAATTTCAACATGTGAATATAAAATCAATTCCAAATTTATTAATCACACCATATAAACGTTTAAAAGAAACATATAATGATGCACAATAGCCGAGTGTTCCATTTCACAGATACCAGATTTTGGTTAATGCGTTTCATAGATAGCTTCACTTCATTGGGACTGACAGAGAAAGAGTCACATGATATTCATGCAATTCCCTTGATCTCAGTATAGTGGTCACAATTAGTTTATGGCATCACATGGTTCCAACAGTCTAAAGCTACATGCATTTCCACAAGGAAATAGTTATTGGGTTTTGCCTATATGGGACTAAAAAATAGAGAGGTCCAGGACATAACGTTGTCCTGACGCAAGATGATAATGTTGGAGGAGACCCCTTCCCAAACCATAGAATAGAAATGGGCCCAAATAGTACTTTTCACTGCCTGTTCTAAAGAAGTGGAGCGATCAACAAAACAAATTGATTACAATCTGTTATCTGTGAAATGGGACAATCAGTAGAATGCAAATATATAAGTGGTTTTTGTAGTGTGTCAAAAAAAGAATAAACAATATTGTATTGTGCATCATATGTGATTCCTTTAATCTTTTATACGGTGTGATTAATAATTCTGGGATTTTTTGTATATTAATGTGTTAAATTTATATCCTTGGGTGCCATCCTGGAAAGACCCTGGTGCTTTTCTGTTGTAGTTATTTGCTGGTGGCACTCTAGAGTTTTAGCTCAATGTCACCTCTCTCTTTTTTGAAACTTCCAACAATGTAGAAATCTTCACAAGCCCACCTTTTTGTTATGAAGTAGTTAATGTCACTGAAGGTTTCTACACAGTGCCATCCATTTGTTCATTGCTGCACCCTATTCAAAAACCATGCCTCCGTGGTGTGAGACTAACACTATTTTGTTGGTACCACAACTTGCTATAGCTGCACAGCTTTTCCAGCTGTACATCTGAGCTGTGTATCCACTTGCTGACATGAAACCACACCTGGCTATCTCTTACCTTCTGCTGACCAGATTGACCTACAACCTAGGTCTTTCACAGCCTCCCTAATACAACCACTGGCTATCCATAACCCACAGATGACTCAAAATAACTTCCTATCTACGTCTCTACTTGAAAACTTGGTTGCAGGTTGTAGGAGGTAGTGTGTCTTTCCACTGACAAAGAAGGTGGCAACAGCAGCAAGAACTACAGCATTTTTAGGAGTAGACTGCATGGTGGATCTGTCAGCTACAGCGGTAGATGGAAGTTTGGGGGGAATGGTGAATTTCAGCTTTTAGAACAGAAACATCCAAAAACTGTCCTTCTTAGTCCACACTATAGTGAGTTGGTAAGAATGTGTATTTTTTTGCAGTGACTTTATTTAAGTCACTAACCACTGCTTAGCTTCTTTGTTAAATACTGTATAGGCATACCCCTGTTGTTTGTTTGTTGAGCATCATGCAGATACTGGCAATACTGTATTTCAGAATCTGTATAGTACTGACATTTATAAAACCAGAGATCCACCACTGTGCGTCAATGAGATAAACATAGAGAGAATTACTGACAGCTAGTAGTGAACACTGGAAAATAACAGGATACGCTGTCAGTAGCTATGATGAATGATTATGGCAATGGTTTTGTGCTGTTACTGTAACTGGTGCTGGCATTAAGCAGTAGAAAGTACAAATAGCAAATATTAACCTTGGTACACCTGCAGTGCTATAGAAATTATTTCTGGTTATACAACACCTCCTGAGTGCATGTGAGAAAGGCATGCATAGAAGCATGGGGACATCCACCAAAGTCAATTGAAAATGGCACAAACGTTTTTCCCATAAAGCAAAAGTTTGCAGATATTGTCATCAAGAGAAACGACAAAGTCTAGTTCGAATTCTGGTTCACACACAATTAATTGCTAAAATCTGGGTCTGTTATGTAAAACATCTATTTACTCTAATGTACGTTAATTGATTTAGTTGATGTCAGTGCTATAGTTCTTAAAGTGCAGCAGTAAAGGTTTTGCATAAGATAAAGTGCAATTGTCATGCAAAAATAATGTGCCTCATATATTACCACAAGGTCAATTTCAGCTACCATCTGTATGTGACATCTGTGCGATAATATAGCAAAACATCTGGATTTCTGTCTTGTTCCTGATAGATATATATCCTATTAAAACTGTATGAGATGAAGATGCCTAAAGTGCTAGCCTATTGTGTTGTGTTTGAAAAGAGCAAACGCTGAATAACTGTGTTTATCATCATGCAAAATGCAGTGAGCTATTCTCCCACAGGGTGAGCATCTAGAATAGTATTAGCTGCGCTTTTATACTGTAATGAATTCCCAGTCTAATTCACTATGAGGTTTCAATTTATACCACATTTAAAGTACTCCAGATCCAAGTAATCACGGCAGTAATTAGCTTATTTCCACTCCTTCAAAATGAACCCACTAATTTTTGCAATCAGCCTTCATTTGGTTAATCACCAGTTTAATTGATTTAATTAGTTTGATCTGCAAAATTAGTCAAGTGTAAATACTGTTTTGTAAACAGAGTTTAGCTTCAAGCTTTAATATAGGGAATTCTAATTTAAACCTAGAATTAAGAATAAAACCAACAAAATATTTGATTGTGAAATCATGTTTAAAAGGACCAAATTAGTTTGTTCTTGGCCATTGTAAATAGCAATACGGCATCAACTTTCTGTTGCCAAAGGTGCACTGTCTAACAATATTCATATCCCTAATGATATTCATGGCTCAACAATGTAAATGTAATCTTTTTTATCTTAATTATACAGGTTATGTACCATTACAAAACAAATGTTTGCATGTGTAACAAGAATATATATATATATATATCTGTGTGGGATGTTAACTGAAGTACCGGAAGTACTTCCGAAAGTATCTGAAAGTAACTAAAGTAAGAGGGGGAGGGAGGGGTTGTAACTTCTAGGTTTTTATTTGAAATCCATGTCCTATTGGGGAGATTTCCCTTCACTTCCTGTCCAATAGCAAAAGCAGAAAGTGAGAGGAAATCCTTTCAAAATGGGGGAATCCTTACTTGTTACCAAGGTCACCAGAAATAGTGTCCCCATTGAAAGATTTCCCCTCTATTATTGTTCTGGGGAGAGCCCAAAATGAGTCTTATGAGTAAACAGGACAAATAGGGATGATAAAACGCCCTAATGGGGCACAGGTGGCAATAAAGATCTGCCAGATGTGCTAATCCCTCTCCACTCTGTCCAAAGCTAAAAAAATTCCTTTAGTTATGTTTTAATACCAATAATAGCATTAATAGCATGGAGTGTGTATGTGCCACTATCTGCAAATTTCATTCTATAATTCAGAAGCAAGGCTCATCCAGAAACTTAAAAGCATACCAAGCAGGACTTTACCCCAAAAAAAAAAAATCAGAAACAATTTATGCTGGGCTGGGCTGGGCTGGACTGGGATAGCTTTATTGAGGTTAATAACCTTACATTTTTATGCCATTACAACAGTAATGCAGAAAAAAGATAATTTTGTTTGGAAAATTAATAATGTTATCATCTAGCCATAACATCGAAGACAGATAGGTGATTTATATTAATATTTTTTTTTAATAGAGCATTGAGCTCTATTGGGCTTGTTCGCCAAGCTGAGCTGAAAACTTCCCATAACTTAGAAAATATAATAATGATTGCTTTAAATAGTAGTTATGGAGAAGCTTGTGTTTTTCTTTTTTTCTAACTAAACCTAATTTTACTATCAAAGTTCTGAAATTGACTGGCCTGGAGTGGCTCACAGCAGGGGTCTGGTGCATCCCTGTTTCAGGTACGATTTCAGATCTGAAACAGACCAGAAGACGCACAGGACCCCTGTGCAATCCATTACAATCAGTTTTAAATGACAATTTTTCCTTTAGAAATGTCATTTTGCTGTGGTACTGTTCCAAACACAGGAAAATGCGCCACTTTACAAGCATACTATAGACACCCCCCCAGGCATGATATTTAAAGGAATATGTTCCTTTTTATTGTTTCACTTTAAGCATTACAAAAATCACTGCTCCCGAAAAAACTGCCTTTTAAAAAAAAAAAAATTGCATTGATACATGTCCCCTGGGGCAGGACTCAGATCCTCAAACACTTTTTATGACAATAACTTGCATATAAGCCTTTAAGATTAGCACTTTTGATTTTTCATGCTCGTGTCCCATAGACTTTAACGGTGTTCGTGCGTTCTTCCAAATTTTTTGCCGGTTCGGTATGTTCTGGTGCGAACCGAACCGGGGGGTGTTCGGCCCATCCCTAGAGCTCACACAATTCTAACTCTCTCATGCTCCCAATGGTTAAAACTGTACCACTTTCGTGGGGCACAAATAACAGGAAAGCCCATTTTAAGCTGGGTATTGTTATTCACAAAATATTATCTGCCTTTTAAAGTAGACCATAACTGTAGAAGCTGTGTCCAGCAGCGGACAAATGACTAGTTTCCAGTATTACCTGTAAGAATTTTGCAGTTGATTATATTCCCTTTACTGTCTTACCATACTTTGTTCTGCACTGTGGCTTTGTGGGAAAAGGAGCAGAGCATAGTCTCCCCTTATCAGGACCCAGGTTACAGGACTCACATCCCAGGAACCCCTCCACTGGCCCGTGACACCCACATCCCCCGAGAGCACGCGGATGAAACTACTTTACATGCTGGTTTTTAGCAACTCAAATGTGAGTGTTTTTATCTATTGTAATAAATATTTTTAACATACATGCTGCACTTAGAGGGCGCCGTCCTTCTTTCTTTTTTATTTCTCCCCTTATCAGTGTTGGTCCTGATGACTGGTAATCTGATGATTGGTGGGGTAATTTTAAAGAATCATCAGGAAAGAGCAATGGAGAAGGAAAGATCCACTGAATGAATTTAAGCAGATATAGCAAAATTCTTCCACTGCAGATTCTCTGGTAGAACTTCTTCCCTAGAAGAGAGAATTGTGAGCAGCACAGTAGTGACATCACATCACATCACAAAATCTCACTCTAAAAATCCTGAATACTTGCAGTCATTGGTAAGTGTATTGGATGATTTCATACTGCATATATGCAACTATAAGGCACAGTAGTAAGTATGCACAGAAAGTGCAATGCTATTTTTATGAGAAATTTCTAAGAAAAAAGGGCTGATTTTTCAGTATACTGTTCAGGCACATTTAGGACTCATGCACACTTGACCTCAAAAATGCCCCTTAATGTAAGCTTATGTGTCCATGCACACATAGACAGTTACAGGTGTTTAGTGGCTGCAGCATTTAGAAACAGAAAAAAACCCTCCAAAGTCACGTTCAGAAGAGGAGCTTTTGAGCAGAAAACACGCACGACACACCTAAATGTATGCAAATGCATGCAATGCCGTGTACATACGGGAGGACTTTTTGACCGGACTGGTCTGACGGGACAAATCCGTCGAACAATCCTGTTGTGTGTGGGCTTCACCAGACCTGCAGCGGACTTTTTCGGTCGAAAATCAGACAGACTTTAGATTTGGAACATATTTCAAATCTTTCCGCCGGACTCGAGTCTAGTCGAAAAGTCCACTCGTCTGTATGCTAGTCCGACGGACGAAAACTGACTCTAAGGCAGCTATTGGCTACTGGCTATCAACTTCCTTATTTTAGTCTGGTCGTACGTTATCAGGTACGAATCCGCCAGACTTTGGTGTGATCGTGTGTAGGCAAGTCCGTTCATTCGAAAGTCCGTCGGAAGTCCGTCAAAAGTGCGTCGAAAGTCCGTCGGAAAGACCGTCGGCCTCCTATTTGTTCTTCTGATCCCAGCATGTGTTGGTGTGCTGCTCTTCAGCTGAAAGTCATCATGGGCAAACACATGATGCAAGCTCAGCTTATAACCTCCATGCAGCTTCATCCTGAGGTGTGGGACCTCGGCCATCCACGGCATGCAGACCGGATACTTATGAAGCAGGCCAAGGATGATTTAGCATGGGATTTGACACTGCAGTGAGCAGAAATGAGCAGAAGGCAGAGGGATGAAAGAAGTTAGTGCACATCTCTGCAAGATGTAAACATTTTGCTTTGTTAAAAGTAATTTTTTCAAATGATTTTATTAAATGCTTTAATTTTATAAATATATATATATGTTTATTATTATTTTATTTATTTTATTTATTTTACATTTTTGTTTTGGTTTGTTTTGTTTCAGGAAAAGCACTCCACAAGAGATGGAAGTCTCTTTGCGATCAGATGCAATGTGACCTAACAGCCAAGCAGGAGGCAGCCAGGAGTGGAGCCCTAGCCCCGCCCAAAAACCGCATCTGTACACTAGGGAGCTAGCATTCCTAAGAACCTCAATGGAGTTGAATAAGTAAGTAGAGTCTAATGTTTTTTTTTGGGGGGGGGGGGATTAGGGAGCCTGTTTAACCTTTCCTTTTTTGCTATATTTTTTATTAAAATTAGGTAAATGACCAGTAAGATATGATTCATGTGTGTCCAAGTACAAGTTATACATACAAAAATACAAAAATAACCGCATTGCACATCTGTTTGATCTAATTTGTTATGTTTTCTTATAAGAAAACATCTAACTGGTCAGTAACTGAGAGAAAGGTGGAAAGGAAAGAGGAGGAGGAGAGTGAGGCCAGGCCCTCCAATGCTCCAAAGAATGTGTGCACATCAATAAGTTTAACACCAGTCACCTCTCCTCCAGCCACACCAGGAGGATCAGATCATGAGGAAAGTCAATATCTCACACATGGACAGGTATCTATCTGTCTGTCTATTTATATCTATCTGTCTCCGTAATTTATCCTTCTTCTATACATTATTTGTAATATTTTTTTCTGTCTCTGTTAGGTTGTTGCATCAACAGTATATATAAAGAGACTTTTTGTAATGTTCAGAATAACATACCTTAGTGTGACCAGGAGACGTTCTTTAACTGACACACTCAACCCCAGTGGGGGTGTCTATTTGGGTAGCAATAGAAATCCTCGTAAAATCGCAGCTCCCCATAAAAATATCCTGTAAGAAAGACGCTGTGATAGCAAAGGATGTGTCTAGCAGCAATGACGAGTTCACTTCTTCTCCAGTTGTCTCAGTATTGTCACCCTCAGCAATTATTTCATGAACCATCCTGGTAATGGAATCCATTCTGAATGCAATAAAAAAAGCTATACAGTGCTCTGATCTCACAGTGTTTACACTGCTCTCAGTCAAAATAACGCCATATAATAGATAAAAAAGATTTTGTAAAGCATTATGGTCATTTGGGAGTAAAAAATGAGCAGAATGAGTATTTGGTCAAAAATATGCTTGTACAAAACACTGCTAAGGCCTGGTTCACACCTATGCAGGGTGCACTTTGCATATTCCAGGTGCATTTTGTGTTTTTTCAATACATGTTTTTCATCCATTGAAGTCTATGGAACCAAAAACCAGAAAAAAAAGTCCCTGGCTCTTTCCATAAAGCGCATAGAGGTGAATGTGACCCATAGGAAACCATGTTAAATGGACTGTAGTGTGTGTCTGCAAAACTGAAAATGCCCTAAAAAATGCATAGGTGTGAACCAGGTTTGCCAACCGCCAGTAAATTTGCTGACATATATAGTTAGCCAGGTTGAAAAAAGACACAAGTCCATCTAGTTCAACCATAAAAAAAAAAAAAAAAATCATACAATCCCATATACCCAATCCTATACCCACAGTTAATCCAGAGGAAGGCGATAACACCCCCAGAAAAGCAGGATCCAATTTCCTATAACAGGGGAAAAAATTCCTTCCTGATCCCAGAGAAGCAATCAGATATTCACTGGATCAACTTTACCTATAAATGTCAGTACCCAACTATATTATGTACATTTAGGAATGAATCCAGGCCTTTCTTAAAGCAATCTACTGAGCTGGTCAGAACCACCTCTGGAGGGAGTCTATTCCACAATTTCACAGCTGTTACTGTGAAGAAACCTTTCCGTATTTGGAGATGAAATCTCTTTTCCTCTAGATGTAAAGAGTGCCCCCTTGTCCTCAGTGTTCATCGTAAAGTGAATAACTCAAATAAAAAAGGGGGTGCTTAAGCGCTGACGTGAATAAATAACCAAAAAATCTGAGAGATAACCAAATAATATAGCTGCAATTAATAGATAAATGATAGTGCTAAATTATATGTGAGTGAATAATTGTGCTTATATTAACCTCTCATGTGCATACCTAGGTGCAATACCTATGTGTGTAAAAAAAACCACACAAATGAATCTATAAAATGTATAAACATACTCTATAAACATAAATTTCTAAGTATGATACCACTCTAATCCTAAAAATCCAAAACCTGCATAAATCATATGTGCATCCCCAAAGGTGTATTTAAAGCAATTGAAACCCAAAAATGCATAAAAACCTAAATGCATTCAGTGCTGATAATTATTGCATAGAGCATACGAATAAATATCGTGCATCAGTAATAAATATTCAGATGAAATATAAATAATCACTAAAATATATAAAAAAAATCAAAATTCAATACATAAAATGAAAATATTCCGTGGGTACGTTCTAAATTAAGTTCGGTGCATTGGAACATAGAAAAAGTCAGTAAACCATGCTTGGATAACAAGATGAGAGGAGTGCCAAATAAGCTTATAACTCCACTGATGATAGTAGTAGCGATTTCAATGTCACTTTTCACCTCTCCGTTCCCAGTAAGGTTTACACTGATTCTCCGCTTACTCTCATGCCATATAAAATATAAAGAGAGACAGATCCATTGCGCAATGATCTCAGCAAGATTAATAACAATGCAAGGATACTAAGTTGTACTCACATATCCCCTGCTTGAAAAGATCGCGTGTGGATTGTAATGATCAGCTGCACATAGCTCTGTATCACGGGCTTTTCGTTCGCCGCCAATGCTCACACACAACTGTTACACAACTGTTACTAGCAGTGTCACAGGCTCCTCCTCCCGATGCGTTGCGTCACCGACACGTGACTTTATCAATGGAGCCTCTGTCACAAGCCTGCTCCGCATTTATAGTGTGTGTTTTTGTGGCAATGGTTACCCTGGGAGTCAATGCGTCATCATTTCACGTCATGCATGTATACATGCATGTATACATACCAGACAAAATGGACAGAAATGCACTAATTTTAATTCTACAAGCACTAACATCCAATACGAGATTAAGGATTTTATGACATGCAGAAGTGAAGGGGTAGTATATGTACTACAATGTCCATGCTCGTTACAGTACATTGGCAGAACCAAAAGACCCATGTGGAAAAGAATCCAAAAGCATATACAAAACATAGTGAAGGGTTTTCCCAAACATAGTGTGTCACGCCACTTTGCTTTATGTCATAATAAAAATCCTGCATTTTTGAAATTTTGGGCAATTGAAAAGTATAAAGCACATTGGCGAGGTAGTAATAAAGTAAGAGAATTAAGCAAGCAGGAATCCAAATGGATATTTAATATGCGTACTCTCACGCCATCAGGCTTAAATATAGATTTTGATTTGAACTGTTTTATATCTGATTTTTAATATAATATTTTAATATAGGTTTTAAAATTGAATGTTTTACTGTAAGATTTTATATCTTTCTCTCTAGGGGGAGTTTCCCCAGTATACTGATTTTATGTATTTGCTACCATTGGTTTTATTGTGATTGTCATAGGATTTTATATGATAGATTTACATTCTATTTTTAATTTTCACACATGTTGTAATAAATGTCTGATATATATTAGAGAAGTTAGCATGCTGTATCAGAATAGCTGGAACGAGCGTTTGGTTACTAAGGAGACAGCGCTAATGAAATGATGACGCATTGACTCCCAGGGTAACCATGGCCACAAAAACACACACTATAAATGCGGAGCAGGCTTGTGACAGAGGCACCCTTGATAAAGTCACGTGTCGGTGACGCAACGCGTTGGGAGGAGGAGCCTGTGACACTGCTAGTAACAGTTGTGTGTGAGCATTGGCGGCGAACGAAAAGCCCGTGATACAGAGCTATATGCAGCTGATCATTACAATCCACATGCGATCTTTTCAAGCAGGGGATATGTGAGTACAACTTAGTATCCTTGCATTGTTATTAATCTTGCTGAGATCATTGCGCAATGGATCTGTCTCTCTTTATATTTTATATGGCATGAGAGTAAGCGGAGAATCAGTGTAAACCTTACTGGGAACGGAGAGGTGAAAAGTGACATTGAAATCGCTACTACTATCATCAGTGGAGTTATAAGCTTATTTGGCACTCCACTCATCTTGTTATCCAAGCATGGTTTACAGACTTTTTCTATGTTCCAATGCACCAAACTTAATTTAGAACGTACCCACGGAATATTTTCATTTTATTTATTGAATTTAGATTTTTTTATATATTTTAGTGATTATTTATATTTCATCTGAATATTTATTACTGATGCACAATATTTATTCGTATGCTCTATGCAATAATTATCAGCACTGAATGCACTTAGGTTTTTATGCATTTTTGGGTTTCAATTGCTTTAAATACACCTTTGGGGATGCACATATGATTTATGCAGGTTTTGGCTTTTTAGGATTAGAGCGGCATCATACTTAGAAATATATGTTTATAGTGTATGTTTATACATTTTATAGATTCATTTGTGTGGGTTTTTTTACACACATACCCTGTTTCCCCGAAAATAAGACCTAGCGTGATTGTCGGTGATGGCTGCAATATAAGCCCTACCCCCCAAATAAGCCCTAGTTAAAGTCCTTGTAGGTCTTATTTTCAGGGTAGTGCTTATTTTCGGGGAAATAGGGTAGGGCTTATTTGGGGGGTAGAGCTTATATTGCAGCCATCACCGACAATCACGCTAGGTCTTATTTTCGGGGAAACAGGGTAGGTATTGCACCTAGGTATGCACATGAGAGGTTAATAAGAGTGAATAACTCAACACCAAGTTCAATATATGGACCCCTTTTTTTTTTTTACATGGTAATCATATCCGCCTTAATCTCCTCTTCTCAAGAGTAAATAAATTCAGTTCCTCTAATCTATCCTCATAGCTGAGCTCCTCCATGCCTCTGATCAGTTTGGTTGCCCTTGTCTGCACTTTCTCCAGTTATCCGATATCCTTTTTGAGAACTGGTGCCCAAAACTGAACTGCATATTCCAGATGAGGTCTTACTGATGATTTGTACAGGGGCAAAATGATATCTCTCTCTCTGGAGTCCATACCTCTCTTATGATTTTTTTACAACTGCCAGTAAATATCAGGGTCTTAAAGTGCATTTTCAGTGCCACCTTTTCCTGCCAGCGGTTCTGGCGTTTTTGGTGTGTCCATGTACCCTTGACACTTCTAGATTTTCCCTATAAAATAGCACATTTTGGATTTTTGATTTTAGGTTTGCTTTAAGACTGTGTTAAAACACTGTAAATTGTTGTTGAATCTAGAGTAGAAACTTGTAATCACACTCTTTAGTGAGTTAGCCGGCCTCTGAGTCTTATGAGTGTTCTTGGATGGATCTTTATGTGCCTGTTTTGGTTTTGATACATTTTTATATACTATAGGGGCTGGCCCCTATTGCTAGAACAAGAATATCATTTTGTACAACTCAAAATGTTTAGGTTTTTGCCTTTTTTATTTAATATGTGCATGTTAATTGATTCAGTAACAATAGTTGTGCTATGCAATGTTAGGGAGAGGCAGCTATGATATTTGTTTTGTAAAATCTGTGTTTGCTTGATATAAACATTTTTTTATATGATTGTAAAAACGATGTCGTTTTAAAGAATTTATAAACTGAAAGTGTTATTCCAGTTCTGCCCTTAATTAAACAAGTGTCTATTTTATCATAGAGATTAGTTTCAGTCATGCTTCCTCAAGGATTAGTAATTACAAGGATTTGCAATTTCACATTATTTTACAGTTAACAAGTTGATATACTCATTAACAACAGGCCTTTATAAATCCTACGACAGCCTTTAGATGTATATACATGAATTAATTGTTATGTGGAATATGAGTGATACATGAAGAGATTCAGTAATTATATTAGAAGCAAGAGCATCTGATAAAACAAATACATATGCTAATCCAAATCTTCTGTTTATATATTGTATATGATATAACCGCCAGCAAGAGGAAACTTAGCCTATGCATAGCACAGCAAGACGGCTGCACTACATGTGAGGCCCCTCCCCCAAGGCCTTTTCTTTTGCTTTTTTTTACTATCATAATCTTTCATCATCATTATTATTATTATTATACAGGATTTATATAGCGCATTTATATAACAGTTTGCGCAGTGCTTTACAACTTGGGGCAGACAGTACAGTTACAATACATTTCAATACAGGAGGAATCAGAGGTCCCTGCTCGTTAGAGCTTACAATCTACAAGTGGTCATTAATCTGGATTGCATGATACCAAGTCAATGAAAGCAATGGGGATTGTGGGGTTTGGAAATTCAAAGATTAGAAAGCCCCGTACAGTAGACCTAAAAGCGTAAACACTTTTTTTGTAGTGTCACACTGATATTTTTAAGTTCCAGAATCCACCTATAACTGTTGATTCATTGCCTCTCCTTTTCTATTCTCCTCCCGAATGCATGTCACATCACAAATCCCACCTCAAGTGTCCCACCCATGCTAAACTGAATTTTCTATAGGAGGAATGGCAGTGTGTACAGTATATTTGGGGACCATGTGATAAATTGCTTGCATATTGTATTAGCACTGTGTTTTATGTTGACTCAAGATTGCTGTAAAAATGTTTGCTTTTCATCCCCTGCCCATAGAACTACCTAACATTTATGGTGTGATCAGCTACTTTGTACAACAGGCTTCTGGCCATACAAAAAGTCACTATTTGTGGAATCATGCATTCACATCATGTGTAGGCAGAAGTCTGCAGTACAAAGAAGTCTTGCACACCATAATATAGAGGTAGAGCTATTGGTGTGGTATGAGTTGGCAAAACAAAGTGAACCTAAACAGTGGACAATAACGTAGTGGAACGATTTCACAAATAGTTTAAAGCAGGAACCCTAACTATAACATTGCTATTTTTTACACTACTCTGATGACATCAACAGTTGGTAGTTCTCTAGCCACTTGCTGATCGGCCTATAGTAAAAATACCTCATTACTTTGATGTTAAATAACGGTGTTGTGGCAGCATAACACCATGTTGATGGGCACAAGGGCCTCTTCCTGACAACCCTGGGCTGTAACTGTCAGGGTCTGCGGGCAGGGGGCTTATTGGAATCTAGAAGCCCCCTTTAACAAAGGGGGCTCCAGATCCTGGCTCCCCCTATGTGAATGAGTATCGGGTACACAGTACCCGTACCCATTCACCAAAAAAGTATAAAAAAATAATAAAAACACAGAGACAGTTTTTGACAAATCCTTTATTCAAAAATAAAAAACAGGGTCTCCCGATATAGATCAGCAGACCCCCACAACCACAGCTCAGGTTTGTCGTGAGGAGGCCCTTGTCCCCATCAACATGGAGACAAGGTGCTTTGGGGTGGGGGGGCACAGAGCCCCCCTGCTCCAAAGCACCCACCCCCATGTTGAGGGCACGTAGCCTGGTATGGTTCAGGAGGGGGGCACTCGCTTGTCCCCCCTTTCCTGACCTACTGGGCAGCATGCTCGGATAAGGGTCTGGTATGTATTTCTGGGGGGACCCCACACCGTTTTTTTTTATTATTGCCGGCAATAGTATTGTATTGTCAATTTAAATGTTATTTCATGCATTTTTTTCTTTAGAAATGTAATTTTTGCTGCAGCATATTCTTTACATGCTATAGAAGTGCCACTTTACAGGCAGACTAAGGGGACCCCCCAGGCACTATATTTAAATGAATTTTTAAACCCCACTAAACATGGTGGAAATCCTCAAACAATTTTTGTTATCCAACGCTGCACAGCAGCAAGCCAACACTGCACAACAGCAAGCCAACGCTATCGCACAGGAGCAAACCAAGGTGCTGTGCCAACAGATTGGTGCTGTACAGGAGCAATTGCAGAGACTGTTTGAACAGCTAGCCACTGCGGCAAAAGTGAATAGGAAAACCCTGACTGAGGTTGTAGAGATGCTAGCACAGTGGTCACCTGCTAAAATTGATGATGTTGGAGACAAGCCCTCAGCCATCCATGTGGGTCTCTTTCTTTCTAAGATGACTGCAGATGATGATCCAGAGGCCTTTCTGCTGACGTTTGAACGGACCAAAGAGAGGGAAGGTTGGCCTAACACCCAGTGGGCAGGACTGGTTGCCTGCTTACTTTCTGGAGAATCGCAGAAGGCCTACTATGATCTGTAGTCGGCAGATGCGGGAGACTGTGAGAGGGTCAAGTGGGAAATCCTGGTGTGACTCTGTGTCACCTTGGTCGCTCGAGCACAGCAGGTCCACAGCTGGTTCTTCCAAGATGAGATGCCCCCAAGACCGCAGATGTTTGATCTAATCCACCTGGTGCGGAAATAGTTACAGCCAGAGCCCCTGTCTGCATCACAAATAGTGGAGCATGTGGATATGGACCGATTCCTGAGGTCACTGCCAATTCCCCTGCAGAAGTGGGTGAGTCAAAGTGACCCCAAGTCGGCAGACAACCTGGTGGAGCTCGTTGAGACATACTTTGCTGCAGAGAGCCTGGTCACCACCCAAACAGCTGCACGGACTTTACACCCAAAGCCACAGTTACCCCAGGAAACATGTAAGACTGTTCCAGGGGAAGTGGGTGGTAAGCATGGCAAGGAGATGGGGGGAGGATTTTTGGTGCCAGGACTGAAGTTTGGCATCCCAAACAAGGGAAGCCACTGCCTGTCAGCAAACCAAACTGGGGCAGCATCAGGTGTTTCCATTGCCAAGAACTGTAACATGTTGCAGCAAACTGTCCATTGACAGATTAACCCGTGCAGTGTGAAGTAACTATTAAAAAAACATTCTATGTTTGCTGCTGTGTCATGCGCTACAGCCCCAAATGTAGGAAAACACATGTGTCAAATGACTGTTAATAATAAGCCTAAAATGGCCTTGCTGGACTCTGGAAGTCTAGTGACTTTGGTTAAAGCTGAGATGGTTGAAACTGTGAATTTTCATGCTAAAAAGTTACTGTGTTCTGTGTACATGGGGATACGCTGGAATATCCTATAGCCACTGTTCACTTTAAAAATGGCTTAGGTACAGTGACCCATCCAGGCGGACTTGTGCCCCACTTGGTGCATGAAGCCCTCATTGGTAGGGATTTCCCTAAGTTTTGGGAACTGTGGGATTGTCCCGACTCGGTCATAGTAACTGACCTAGTGGCAGAGCCAGAACGCTTGGCCAGCACCAACAATGTGGGTTCAGGAGACTCCTCTCAGGGTTCCCTGGGTTTTCCTTTCTCAGTTATGGCAGGAGAACTGGAGGAGCCTGAGGAAGTCCCCACAACCAGTGAAGATGGACAGCCGTCTGCTGACTCTGAGGCTACATTAGAGTTTGCTGACCTTAATGTCCACAAGGAAAACTTTGGAACCGAGCAGAGAAAAGACCCTACTCTTGTCAGGGTCTGGGAATATGTAATAGTGATTAAAGATGTACCCTGTCGAACCAGGGTCAGGCCTTGTTTTCCTTATTTCAGCAGCAATGAGGATTTACTATATTGTGTCTATAAAAAGACTAATGACATTTTTGAACAGTTGGTGGTCCCTAAGCCATACAGACGCGTGGTGTTGGAACTTGCCCATGGGCACTTGCTAGGAGGTCATTTAGGGGTTGAGAAAACCACTGAAAGGGTGTTACACAGGTTTCACTGGATACAGAAAGATATTGAGAATTATTGTCAATGCTATCCTGTGTGTCAGATGTCAGCCCAACTATCCCACTTCCAAAGTCCTTTAGGGCCCTTGCCCATTATTGAAGTGCCCTTTGAGAGTGTTACGTACCTAAAGGGTGAGCCCGAATTGCAGAGGGTGGCTTCTCCTACGCCTCCGACTCGAGGACCCCTGGTAGTGGTGACAAGGGTGCAGGAGAGCGGAGTGGTATGAGTGCCTGGCAGGATCAACAGCAGAAGGATCAGATGGCCGGCACAGCTGACAGGATGGATCAGTAGACAGGAACTGCAGACTGGACAACTCAGCAGACGGGACAGCAGCCTGGATGGATCAGCAGACAGGTGAACAGCCTGGATGGCTCAGCAGACAGGCCCAGCAGACTGGATGAATCAGCAAACAGGTGAGCAGCCGGGATGGCTCAGCAGACAAGCTCAGCAGACTGGATGGAAGTCCAGGAACGTCAGACAGGCCGGATCGGAAAGCAGGCTGGCAGCAGAGGTACAAAAGGAGCAGGCAGAGGGATCATCAAACAAGCCAAGGATCAGGTACAGGCAGATAACAGGAATAGTCTCAAAGCAAGCCGGGTCAAAACAGGAGCAGATATCAGGTTTTCAGGGAAAACAAACACAGAGCTGCAGAGCAAACAGCACTGATGCAAGTGCCAGACAGGTTTAAATAACCTGCCAGACACTAACAAGTGCATGTGCGCGTGCGCATAGACGCCCGCAATCGTGCACCGATGGGATGACATTGCCCCCCCAAGGGGCAGCCTCCGGATGCCCATCCGAGCCAATTTTTCAGGATGGGACCTTTTGAAGGATTGAACCAGACTCTCAGCGTGGATGTTTTCTTCAGGTTCCCATGAATTCTCCTCGGGCCCATAGCCCTTCCATTTGATCAGGAATTGAGTTTGATTGTTTCTCCTCCTGCAATCCACTATTGCTTCTACCTCAAACTCCTCTTCCCCATCTACTAATACAGTATCAGGAGGGTCAGAGCTTCGGCCAGGAAAGGGATTAGCAACAGACTGTTTTAATAGTGTTACATGGAAAACAGGATGAATTTTAAGTGACTCAGGAAGTTCCAACTCATAAGACACTTCATTGATTTTCCTCTTCACAGGAAATGGGCCTATGAATTTAGGACCCAGCTTTTTTGAAGGGCATGCCATCTTCAGGTTCAGTGTAGACAACCAAACTAGATTACCGGGTGCCAGTAACAGTTCTCCACGTTTCTTTTTATCAAAAACTTCTTTATTGTGTTCCTGTGTCCTGGCCATAGTTTCTTGCAAGAGCTGATTGTTGAGAGAAAAAAAATTAATTGTTTCATGAACTGCTGGTACAGGACATTCTGGGATGGAGCTGGGCAGGAATGATGGAAGCCATAATTGGCAAAAAATGGGGTTTGTTTTGTAGCAGAGTGTGTAGAATTGTTGTAGGCGAATTCAGCCAGCGGAAGCAAAGAGATCCAGTCATCTTGAGTAAATGAAGAAAAGCAGCGGAGGTATTGTTCGAGGGTTTGGTTGGTCCTCCCTGTTTGCCCATTAGTCTGGGGCTGATAAGTGGAAGAGAACGATAGCTCGATCTTCAAGGCTTTGCATAAGGACCTCCAGAATCGGGAAGTAAATTGTACCCCCCCATCTGAGACAATGTTGGCTGGTACTCCATGGAGCCTGATGATTTCCCTGATGAATACCTGTGCAGTCTCGGAAGCAGTGGGAGTGCCTTTCATAGGGATAAAGTGTGCCATTTTTGACAACCGGTCTACCACCACAAAGATGGTGGTATGGTCCTTTGCTGGGGGTAACTCTACAATGAAGTCTATGGATAACATCTTCCAGGGTCTATCCGGAACAGGCAGTGGTCTCAATAATCCCCAGGCCTTGGCTCTACTGCTCTTGTTCCTAATGCAAGTGACACAGGATTCCACAAACTTCTTGCAGTCTCTGCCTACCTGAGGCCACCAGAAGGTACGTTCTACCAAATCGGTGGTTTTAGTTATGCCGAAATGTCCAGCTAGTGCGTGATCATGACAGAGTTCTAATATAGGGACTTGTACACTTTCAGGTGCAAAAATCTTGTCCCTGTACCAGAACAACCCGTCTTTTGCTCGTAGTTCCGATTTAGCGGGGGGCATCCACCCCAGAGTAGCCTGCTTGATCCGGGAGAGCAAATCTTCCTGCAGCAGAAGAAAATTCCCTGGGGAAAGAATGGTATCGGGGAAGTCATTTCTTTGGATTTGTGAAACATTCTGGATAGGGCGTCAGGTTTTGTATTCTTAGAGCCTGGCCGGTAAGTAACATGAAAAGAGAACCTGGAGAAAAACAACGCCCATCTGGCTTGCCGTGGCTTCAACCTCTTTGCCAACCTCAAGTACTCTAAGTTCTTATGATCAGTGAAGATCAAGATTGGGTGAGTTGCTCCTTCAAGTAAGTACCGCCATTCTTCAAGTTCAGATTTGATTGCCAGCAGTTCCCGATCCCCCACATCATAATTCCTTTCGGCAGCCAAAAGTTTGCGGGAGAAGAAGGCTACCGGGTGGAGCAGTGTCTTGCTTCCTTGGCGTTGGGAGAGTACTGCTCCAACAGCGATCTCAGAAGCATCTACCTCAAGTACAAATGGCAGGGCGGAATCAGGGTGTTTTAGAATGGAGGCAGATGTAAACAATTCTTTGAGAGATTCAAAGGCAACTTGAGCTTCTTGGGTCCAATGGAAGTGAACTTCCAGTTTGGTTAATTGGGTAATAGGGGCAATGATGGCAGAAAACCCCTTAATGAATTTCCGGTAGAAATTTGCAAATCCAACTAAACGTTGGATTCCTTTTTTGTCAACAGGAACTGGCCAGTCAAGTATTGCAGCGATCTTCTGCGGATCCATCTTGATACCTTCTATGGAGATGATTAATCCCAGGAATGGTATACTCTCTTGTTCGAATTCACATTTTTCTGACTTCGCGTACAGGCCATGCTGTCGAAGTTGTGTCAAAACACACCTGACGTGTCTGCGATGAGCATCTAGGGAGGAAAAAAAGATTAGAATATTGTCTAAGTAGACGATGACAAACAGATCTAAATAATCCCGGAAAACATTGTTAATAAAATACTGGAACGCGGCAGGAGCGTTACATAACCCGAAGGGCATTACTAGGTACTCAAACTGCCCAAAACAGGTGCGGAACGCCGTTTTCCACTCATCTCCTTCCCTGATGTGGACCAAGTTATAGGCTCCTCGAAGATCAAGTTTATTAAGGGTAGTAGCTGTTCCCAGTCTCTGAAATAACTCGGGGACCAAGGGAAGGGGGTACCGGTTCTAGTTGGTAATTTTATTTAGCTCACGGTAGTCTATACAAGGCCGAAGTGTGTGATCCTTCTTCTCTACAAAAGAGATACCCGCACCTGCCGGGGCAGTGGATGGCCGAATGAAACCCTTCATCAATATAGTCCTTAAGGGCCACCTGTTCTAACTCGGTTAACGGGAAGATTCTTCCGAAGGGAATTTCGGCCCCCGGAAGGAGCTCGATAGGGCAATCATAAGCCCGATGGGGAGGTAGACTTTCTGCTCCTTTCTTGCTGAACACATCAATTAAGTCATGGTAGGCTTTCGGGACAGATTGGCATAGCTCAACTTCAGTGTCCAGACATAGCAAACGAAAGGGCCCATGGGGGTCCTTTGAGGCACAGAATTGCTGGCAATAAGGAGAGGAAAAGGTGACCTCCCCTGTGGCCCAGTTGACACCAGGATTGTTGGCTTGTAGCCAAGGCATTCCAAGGATTACAGGAAACAGAGGTGAGGAGATAATGTCCATACGAAGCAGTTCGTGGTGGGCACCGGCAATAGTGACTGGCAAAGGGGAAGTCTCTTGAATAACCGGCCCAAATTTAATAGTGGACCCATCAGCCAGGTGAATGGACAGTCTTTGGGTCCTAGGAAGCAGAGGAATCTGGTGTCTTGTTGCAAAAGATGAGTCCATAAAGCAGCTGCACGCTCCTGAATCAATAATGGCGGGCACTGACAGAGTCTTTCCTGGAAGCTGCAAAGAGATAGAGAGGGCAAGATGAGAAGAGGTCTGGATTCCAGTAAGCACATGTTCAGGAGATTGTTGGAAACACTTACGGAGTTTATTAGGGCAATTCTTGACATAGTGACCGGGTTCCCCGCAGTAGAGACATAGATTATTTGCCCGGCGGCGTTGGCGCTCTTCCAAAGTAAGAGAAGGGCGAAGCACCCCCAACTGCATGGGTTCCAAAGTGTCCGTTGTAGAAGTGGACTGAGAGGTAGGGACCGGATGCAAGTGACTGGGCACTCTAGATAACATCCAGGTTGGTCGGGAAAATGCAGTTGCTTTTTCCGACCTACGTTCCCTCAGCCGCCGGTCAACCTGTATGGCAAGATTGATTAATGCGTCTAGGGTCTGGGGCACACCAACTCGGGCTAGCTCGTCCTTCAAAGGGTCAGACAGTCCCATGCGAAACTGGTAACGGAGCGCAGCGTCATTCCAGTCAGTGTCTGCGCTCCACCGCCAAAATTCAGCCACATAATCTTCCGCCGCCCGGCGCCCTTGCTGAAGGGCGTGCAGTGCGGCTTCGGCAGTTGCAGAAAGCTGAGGGTCTTCATACAGTTGAGCCATGGCATTGAAGAAGGTGTTAAGGTTGGTCAACACATTGGCTTTCTGTTCCAGGAGGCGATGGGCCCAGGTTTGGGGTTCACCTGAAAGTAAAGAGAGGACAAAGCCCACCTTGGTGGCTTCCAAAGAGAAGGTACGTGGCTGGAGGGTGAAGTACAGTTCACAGGAATTGTGAAACACCCTGAATTTGCTACGTTCCCCAGCAAATTTTTCAGGTGTGGGGACACGTGGTTCGGGCAGAAGCATCACCACCGTAGGAGAGGATGCGTTGCCTGTAGAAGAGGTAGAGGCTTGAGGGGTTCCTTGGATTCCAGTGGGAGTAGACAGTACTTGGACCCGTTCCTCCAGCCGGGTGTATCCTTCCTGTAGGCTTTTGACAGCCTGGGTCAGGCCTGCTAAGTGCAAACAAAGTTCCTGCATAGGAGAGGTTCCCTGCTTGGGCTCAGACATGGCTGTTTGCTACTGTTACGTACCTAAAGGGTGAGCCTGAATTGCAGAGGCTGGCCTCTCCTACGCCTCAGACTCGAGGGCCCCTGGTAGTGGTGACAGGGGTGCAGGAGTGCGGAGTGGTATGAGTGCCTGGCAGGATCAACAGCAGAAGGATCAGATGGCCGGCTGACAGGATGGATCAGTAGACAGGAGCTGCAGACTGGACAACTCAGCAGACGGGACAGCAGCCTGGATGGATCAGCAGACAGGTGAACAGCCTGGATGGCTCAGCAGACAGGCCCAGCAGACTGGATGAATCAGTAAACAGGTGAGCAGCTGGGATGGCTCAGCAGACAAGCTCAGCAGACTGGATGGAAGTCCAGGAATGTCAGACAGGCCGGGTCGGATAGCAGGCTGGCAGCAGAGGTACAAAAGGAGCAGGCAGAGGGATCGTCAAACAAGCCAAGGATCAGGTACAGGCAGATAACAGGAATAGTCTCAAAGCAAGCCGGGTCAAAACAGGAGCAGATATCAGGTTTTCAGGGAACACATGCACAGAGCTGCAGAGCAAACAGCACTGATGCAAGTGCCAGACAGGTTTAAATAACCCGCCAGACACTAAAGAGTGCATGTGCGCGTGCGCATAGATGCCCGCAATCGTGCACCGATGGGTCTAATCTGCCTGTTACTGGCAGGATCTTCATGACAGAGAGGTTGTGGTTCCACTCCCAAAGTCTGCCCGGGGTCATCAGCATATCCTTGTAATCATGGAATATGCTACCCGTTCCCGTTCCCCCGAGGTTCTGCTAAGAACATTTCCAAAGAGTTGTTCATGGTGTTCATTCGTGTTGGAATCCCTAAGGAGGTCCTTACAGACCAGGGCACCCCATTTATATCATGAATAACTAGGGAGCTGTGCAAGTTATTTAAGGTGACGCAGTTGCAAACCTCTGTGTACCACCCTCAAACTGATGGCTTGGTGGAACGCTTCAATAAAACATTAAAGAGCATGTTAAAAAAGGTTGTTGACAAGGATGGGAAAAACTGAGGCTTTCTGATT
Source organism: Lithobates septentrionalis (assembly GCA_037952835.1). Taxonomy (NCBI): domain Eukaryota; kingdom Metazoa; phylum Chordata; class Amphibia; order Anura; family Ranidae; genus Lithobates; species Lithobates septentrionalis. The sequence continues at coordinate 67,537 of JBBDGP010000981.1, forward strand.
CCATACTTGATGTTTGCTATCAGGGAGATTCCCCAGTCCTCTACTGGGTACTCCCCATTTGATTTGCTTTATGGGAACACCCTCGGGGACATAGCCAAGCAAACCTGGGAGGGGGAGCAGACACCCCACAAAAGTGTCATTGAGCATATCGCTCAAATGCAGGACAGGATTGCAGCAATCATGCCTATGGTAAAAGAACACAGAGAATATACAACAGGGGGGGGCACAACTCTGTGTTTTCTCACCTGGTGACAGGGTCCTGGTGTTGGTTCCCACAGTTGAAAGCAAGTTCCTGGTTAAGTGGCAGGGTCCCTTCGAAGTAATTGAAAGAGTTGGGGAGGTCAATTGCAAAGTATATCAACCAGGTAAAAGGAAGCCCGAACAGATTTACCACATGAACCAGGTAAAGCCCTGGAAGGATAGACTGCCATTAACTGCGAGGTCCCTCCCGGTAACGCCTAAGCCCTGAGCCCTCAGGCCACAATTCCAGACACCCTGTTGTATTGCCAAAAACAGGAAGCTAGAGAGGTCCTGACAAGGAACAGAGAGAAGTTTTCAGAGTTACCTGGCTTGACTTCAGCAGTTCAGCATGATATAGTTACTGAACCTGGGGTCCGTTTCAAGCTCAAAAGCTACCAAATTCCTGAAGCAAGAAGAAAGGACATCAGTGATGAAGTTAAAAGGATGTTGGAGCTAGATGTGATTGAGGAGTCATTGAGGAGTCCAATAGTGACTGGTCTAGCCCCATCGTGTTAGTTTCAAAACCGGATGGCATGTGGAGGTTCTGTAATGACTTCAGAAAGCTTAATGCAGTGACAAAGTTTGACACGTACCCCATGCCCAGGGTAGATGCCCAGGGTAGACGAACTTATAGACCGGCTTGGCAAGGCCCGCTATCTGACCACTTTGGACTTGACAAAAGGTTATTGGCAAATACTCCTGACTAGTAGCGCCAAAGAGAAGACTGCATTTGTGACCCCAGAGGGTTCCTTTCAATATAAAAAAATGCCTTTTGGGTTGCAAAATGCCCGTGCGACATGGACGGGACCCTAATGCCGCGTACACACGTGATGACGTACGACTGGACTAAAACAAGGAAGTTCATAGCCAGTAGCCAATAGCTGCCCTAGCGTGGCTTTTTAGTCCGTCGAACTAGCATACAGACGGCGGACTTTTCGACCGGACTCGATTTCAACGGATAAATTTTAAACAAGTTTCAAATCTAATTCCGTCCAACTTTTGAGAAAACAAAGTCCGCTGGAGCCCACACACATCGAATTGTCCGACAAAATCCAGTCCGCCGGGCAAAGTCCGCCGTAAAGTCCGCTCGTGTGTACGCGGCATAAGACCCCACCGACGGTATGCAGCAGCCTATATAGAGGACATAGTGGTACATAGCACTGACTGGGAGTCTTATTTGCCCTGTGTCCAGGTTGTCCTTGATTCCCTCTTCAAAGAAGGTTTTACAGCAAATCCAAAAAAATGTGCCATTGGTTTAGAGGAAGCCAGGTATTTGGACTACACTATTGGCCGTGGTGTCATAAAACCTCAAGTGAATAAAATAGAAGCCATCCAAGAGTGGCCACGTCCTGCAAACAAGAAGCAGGTCAAGGCCTTTCTTGGGATCGGGTATTATAGATGGTTTATCCCGAATTTTGCAACTATAGCTGCCCCACTGACGGACCTTACGAAAGGGAAAGACTCTAATGGTGAAATGGTCCCCAGTAGCAGATGAATCATTTCTTGAAGAAGGCTTTTTGTGTACAGCCAGTGCTGTACTTCCCCGATTTCTGAAAAGATTTTTTGGTTCAGACGGATGCGTCTGATGTAGGTATCAGGGCAGTATTGTCACAGGTACACAATGAGGAAGAACACCCTATGGTGTACCTAAGCAGAAAGCTCAATGAACATGAGAAATAGTATGCAGTCATTGAAAAGGAATGTTTAGCCATAACATGGGCTGTCGATGCTATAAGGTACTATTTGTTAGTGCGCCAGTTTAAGTTAATAACTGACTATGCTCCCCTGAAATGGATGGCCCAAAAGAAGGAGACTAATAAACGGGTGAACCAGTGGTTATTGGCTCTACAGGATTACTCCTTCACTGTAAAACAGAGGCAGGTGTTAAGATGAGGAATGTAGATGCCCTGTACCCTGTTCACTCCTGTTGAGCCACAGGTGTTCCAACCCTGAGGTTGAAACAACAGGGGAGGATATGTAGAAGGGTGTCCCCGAGAGAGCCAGGAAAAGTCCTGTTTTGGGTTTATACATCTCCCAGGCTCCTCTCATACACGCTCAGGGATCTCTGAGCCATAATCCAATTTGGATCTTGGTCCTCTCCCCCAGGCCAATTTAAACTCACCTGACAGATGCCAGAGGGGTGAAGGTCCCCAGACAGATGGTCAGAGGAAAAAGAAAACAGTGCCATGGGCACATAGGCTAACCTGTTCATCTAACACAGGCTGAATGTCCAATCGTCTAACTGAAGTGATATTAAATGCAAAAGCAAAACCATTAATATTTTGCAGCTTACCAATTCTTGGATGTGGTGGCTGCATTCGTTTTTGCTTTTTGGTTTTCTTTTATTTATTTTTATCTAGAGATCCTTCCAGTAAGTCTGTTGTTTTTCAACAGAACAAGCTCTCTTGTATATATAGAAATTAGGGTGTTGAGACCAACGATTTACCACTGACAGGGGTGCTTACAATGATCAGATTTCATTTATTATGGTAAAACTTTTATCCCAAAAGAAAAAAAAACAGTTGCTGTAACTGCAGTGTGAGCTGGAGTTTGGCTTCAATTTGTTAGTATATCTAAATCTGCTAGTACATTCAATTTTCCCCTCCCCAGACCGTTAGTGCTGCTATCTAAAGGTGCCACTGTGTTCCTTCATTCAGAATGGGGGAACTCTAATGCAGGAGATGTGTTACTGGCCAGATACCAGGTGGAAACAGAGGGGGAAATTGTGAATGTGTAATTTACAATCTATATAGGCAACCCAACAATCTAATATTTTTTTTTATTGTGCTGTGCAAAAACATGTGAAATGGTACTACTAGTGACCCAACGTTTCCCCTATTTACTGTTTTTTTTTTAATGTAGAACAGCATTTGGTAAGTTAATATTACCACTTACTGTCCACTTTTCCCTATCATATAGAAAAATGAGAAATAATAGAAGAATATAATTTATTTTTGTGTTCTTTAACTCTGATACAAAAAAAACCAAAAACTAAAACAGATGTTCTTTCTTGACAGTCTGATTTGTTCTTAACATTCACTTACACAATAAGGTAACATATGTCTATAAATAGGCAGACATTTGTCAAGGAGTCTTGTTATTATATTAGAATAGCCCCTGAGAATGAATTTATTCACCATCCATTACAGTTTAATTTCACGTTTCATGGGGTCATTGGTAATTCTAATCAAATGTAAAAATTGTGATTTAGGTAATGACTGATTTAAATGTGGAGGATGGTATCTCCTGGAATGCAAAATATAGCTTATCTTTGAAAACTATGTAAACATGTCTATGTTTGCTGACTCTTCTTAAATGTATACAGTAGAACATGTAAAGATGGGAATTCCTAATAAAAATGTATAGGGTTTAAACATAAAAATAAATACATAAGTTATTCCTTAGTTGTTTTCACAGACTTACATGCTAAAATTAAAGTGATACTAAAGTCTTGTGTTTTTTTGTTTTTTTTTAAATAATAAACATGTTATACTTACCTGCCCTGTGCAGTGGTTTTGCACAGAGCAGCCTGGATCCTCCTCTTTTTAGGTTGCTTGCCGGCTCTCCTGGTCCCTCCCTCTTGTCGAGTGCCCCCACAGCAAGCAGCTTGTTATGGGGGCACCCGAGCCAAGCCACAGCTCCTATTTCTATTCAGACATGAAGCAGTGGTTCAGCCCCACCCCTCTCTCTCCTGATTGGCTAACTAACTTTGACATCAGCTGGAGCCAATGGTGCCGCTGCTGTGTCTCAGCCAATCAAGAGGGAGAGTCCCGGATGGCCGAGGCACTCGTGCACATTGCTGGATAGATATGGGGCTAAGGTAAGTATTAAAGGGGCTGAGGGGGGCTGCTGCACACAGAAGGTTTTTTATCTTAACCGCTTCAGCCCTGGAAGAATTTACCCCCTTCCTGACCAGAGCACTTTTTGCGATTCAGCACTGCGTCGCTTTAACTGACAATTGCGCGGGCATGCGACGTTGTACCCAAACAAAATTGACGTCCTTTTTTTTCCCACAAATAGAGCTTTCTTTTGGTGGTATGTGATCACCTCTGTGGTTTTTATTTTTTACGCTATAAACAAAAAAAAGCAACAATTTTGAAAAAAACGGAATATTGTTAGGTGCCCGTCTTCTCCTTGTGGCCTAGGCTCTTGAGATGGCTCAGTGGAGGACCTCGCCGGCGGTTAATCAATACACATACACACAGAAAGGTACGTGATGATGATTACAATGGTTTATTCAGGCAGTAGGATTTTTATGCTGTCTTTACAAGACTCTGCCCCATTTTGGGGGGCCAATCAAAATAATACACAGCAAAGTTCATTAGCATATTAGTAATTTCTTAATCTTGTGATTTCCATATATTAGTAATGTCTTCATCTTGTGACCTAAGTGTTAACCTCTTCAGTTCAGGCTAAGAGGTCAACGCTTTCTTAATTTCTGCTAACGTCTGCTGACCATAAGTTGCCCAACCACAAGTTTCCTGAACTTGCTAATTCTAGCCGTTTCATATCCAACAAAAGTGTACAGAGATAAAACCACAAACAGATGTTTCCTTAGATGAAGACATCAGACATAAATGAGATAATCAGTTATTAAGTAATACTGTCACAAGATGTAAGGTGCAGTTTGTTACATAACTAAAGTATTTCATTATATTAGTTAAGCAAATAAGCAGTTCTAAACATATCTCATGTTAGGGTATAATCAATAATCAATCAATAATGCAATGGTCAATGGAATCCCCTTACAAATATTATTTACTTTTTGTTATAATAAGTATCCCCCAAAAATATATAAAAAAAAAGTTTTTTTCCTCAGTTAAGGCCGATTTGTATTCTTCTACCTATTTTTGGTAAAAAAAAATCACAATAAGCGTATATTGATTGGTCTGCGCAAAATTTATAGCGTCTACAAAATAGGGGATAGTCTAGGGCATTTTTGTTTATTTTTTTTATTAATAATGGCGGCGATCTGCGATTTTTATCAGGACTGCGACATTATGGTGGACAGATCTTTTGACACTATTTTCAGACCATTGTCATTTATACAATGATCAGTGCTATAAAAATGCATTGATTACTGTGTAGATGACACTGGCAGTAAAGGGGTTAACCACTAGGGGGCAGTGAATGGGTTAAGTGTGTCCTAGGGAGTGATTCTAACTGTGGGGGGGGGCTACACCTCACATGGCAGCGATCACTGCTCTTGATGACAGAGATCAGTGATCTCTGTCCTGTCACTAGGCAGAATGGGGAAATACTTTGTTTACAAAACCATCTCCTCGTTCTACCTCTCTGTGACACGATCGTGGGCACCCAGCGGACATCGAGAAAGCGGGACCCATGGCCACGGTTATGGAGAGCGCAGGTGGTGCACATGCACCCGCAGCACCGCTTCTTAAAGGGGACATACCTGTATGCCCTTTTGCCCACCAGCGCCATTCTGCTGACGTAAATCGGCGTGCGCTGGCCGGCAATCGGTTAATGTATAGAATTCATGAAGATAAAAAAACCTTCTGCCTTTACAATCACTTCAAAATTTGTAAGATTTTTATTTCTACAAAAAGACATTTTAAAAACAGTGTAATTTCTGAACCTTCATAGTGTGATGGACTCAGAGCCGGTACAAGGGGGGGGTGGAAGGGGCGGATGCCCTGGGCGGTTATTGGGGGTGGGGGCTGTGCCAGCACAGTGAAGTGTCCTTCTAAAAGGTGGCTGGACTGGAGTGATTGCTCGGAGGCTCCAGCCACTATAGTCTGCACTTGTAATGATGTGCCGAGTGCGCTGAGTCCTGCACACCCGACACAAGCCTACACAGACAAACTTTTCATTTGTCTTGCACCCTGTCAGCAGAGATTCTCCCCCTGACAGGCGCTCTGTACTGTAGTCCCACCCGGTGTGACGTCACCAGCTGGGAGGAGCAGATGTGAAGCAAGGGAGGAGATCAGACCTCCCACCATGATGGGAGGAGCAAAGAGTGCAGCATGATGGGAGGAGGTGCAGAGGAGCAGGAAATCAGACCTCCCACCGGGATGGGAGGAGCAGAGAGTGTAGCATGATGGGAGGAGCAGAGAGTGCAGCGTGATGGGAGGAGTAGAGAGTGCAGCTTGAGCCGCAACCTAGAGGAGCCGAGGAGGAGGGACTAAGCGCTGCAATGTGCAAGATCTCAAGTAAGCCCATGCTATTAATACATATTAGTAAATCAACTACTTAGTTTCAGGGTTGAAGGGGGCGGGGGGGTTTGGTGGGGGTCAGTCAGTGGGGGGGGGGTGGTGGTGCTGGTGGGGTGTCTGGCTGGCCACTGGCTGAGAGGAGGAGGATTCTAATTAGAACACGGAACATTTTGTTTTCTTTAGACTCTCTACCTAATGGATAATATATTACCTCTGAAAGTATTTCAGCTACAGTCTTCATCCACATTCAGATGACCAGTGCCAGTAAATGAACCCCTTTGTGCTGCATAAATGGCACCAGTGTCAGTGTTACACTGGTGCCACTAATGCAGCACAAAGGGGTTAATTAACTGGCAATGGTTGCTAATGTATCAGAAACCAGTGGCATTTCCTTTGGCTTTCAAACCTCAGTATACTTTCTATTGATTATGCAACTGCAAAAGAGATTCATTTTGATAGTGTCATAGATGATTTTGCTTCTATGAAAGCAAGAAAGGTGTCTTTGTGATTATGTCATAATACTAACATTTCCATAGGAGTATACTTGACAATTTTGCAACTGCTTTTAGCAAGTTTACAGAAATTGTTATAAAATCGAATGCCGTCTTCTTTCAGGGAAGATATACATTTTCTCTTGGATATTGATGACCAAGGCTTCTCCATCTATTAGATCCAGGATCTCAGGACTCTGGCTACTAGCGTTAAGGTAACCCCAAACTTACAGACCTCCACAGCTGCCAATTAGGTTCTTTTAAGATTCAAATCCATGGACAAATTCAGGTCCATAATGTCTTTAAAGGTGATGAAGCCGTCAAGTGATATGGCCACATGTCTTTCTAACCTCTGCAAAGCTGAATTCACTTTGGGGGGAGAATCCCAAAATTTTGAGTTTTTAAGATAAAAGGGCTATAACTTTGACAGACAGTTTCACCGACTGGACTTTTTGTTTGGCTTTGCCTATTTGTCCTCTATTATTTCTTTAATTTAAAACATTAAGGGAAAAATTGGCACCTCTTTTTTCAAATTCAAATAATATTTATTTTGCTTTTGCACAGATGCCAGATTTTCATGGGAATACAAATCTTTGCTGCAGGAGACCTCCTTAGGACTTCTTCACAATAACTTGGAAGGCTATAATGCTGGGGATGGTTATTTAGGTAAACTGTATCTCCCAGCAGGGGAGGCACTGAAATAGTGTGATATGAGCAGGTTCTAGGAGATATTGATTCATACCCCTGGGAAAATAGTGGGGACAAACTGCAGGTCTGCTGGTACTTAGAGACAGAGGTATATGCCAATGCAACCTGGACTTAATTATCTGCTTACTTTCTGTATTCTAGCTCTTCGCCTTAGAGGGGATAATGAGGATATTACCATTAGTCATTAGTCATAACTCTTTTCTCAAGAAAAACAATGGAGTATACACAACATGTCCTATAGCTACCCAAAGCCTTTATGAAAACAAAGGAGGACTTGATGGCAGCACTCCTGTGCGAATAACTTTATTCCTGGTTACAAATACTGCACACGGTGAACTACAAGACTCAGCTGACATGGTTTACACCAATCGGGTGCTTAGTTATAGCTCCAACTATGAGCTATGACTAAGCACCCGATCGGTGTGAAACGCATCAGCTGAGTCTTGTAGTTCACCATGTGCTGTATTTGTAACCAGGAATAGAGTTAAGATTTTTGAACAGGACAAACCTCTCATAGGGAGCTTTTTGGATTTTATTTTTAGGTATATTGTAGGAAAAAATGGGAGGTTATTTTTAATTCCTAGTGCATGTGTTTTTAAATTACAGTATTTAATTCACCTGCAGTAAATGTTTGGTGAATGTCACTTTCACTGCTTTAAAAAACATGCCTCTTATGCCCTGTACACACGACCGGTCGTAAACTCTGAAGGTTTTTACAACAGAATTCCAACGGAATTCCGCTCAAGCTGTCTTGCATACACACGGTCACACCAAATCCCGACCGTCCAGAATGTGGTGACGTACAACATGTACAACGGGACTAGAAAACGGTAGTTCAATAGCCAGTAGCCAATAGCTTCCGTCTCATACTTGCTTCAGAGCATGCGTCGTTTTTGGTGCGTCGGAACAGCATACAGACGAGCGTTTTTTCCGATAGTAATTTGTTCCATTGGAAAAACATAGAACATGTTCTCTACCTAAGTCCGTCTGAATTTTTGACAGAGAAAGTCCAATAGGGCATACACATGGTCGGAATATACGATGAAAAGCTCCCATGGGACTCTTTCTGTCGGAAATTCTGCTCGCGTGTACGCCCCATTGGACTTTCTCTGTCAAAAATTCAGACGGACTTAGGTAGAGAACGTGTGTATTAGTGTCTTCCTTTCTACTCTGTTTGCCCCATAGTTAGCATGTAAACAATCCAATCAGGTACCGATATGAGATAACATCAACATGTCCCATTGTTATAAACACACTAATACAAGTTCAAAATACTGATCCTAAAAGTATGTAATGTATTATTTTTAGATTTTAGTCTGCAGCATAAATATCCAAAAGATTTACGAATTGCATTTAAAGAAGCAATGGTTTCTGAATATATCTAAATGCACTGGTGAGTTTTTCTTGAGTAAAAATATATATGCATAGCACAAACAATGAATGTTAAAATTATATGAAGAACATTCCCATGTTTACCTTTTTTTAATTAAAACTATACCAAACATCCATTGCATTGAAGGGCATGATACTCACCTTTTGAAAACAATCTAGTATTTTTCCTAACAATGAAAAAAAAAAAAAACATTATGGTTTAACTTCATTAATAACCAGATGTGAAAATTAGACTGGGATAAGAGCTAGATTATATAGCATTTCTTTTACTGCATTAATGTACTATTTTTTTCTCATAAATTTGATTTGATTTTTCATTTTTTTGTTGTTGTTACATTTACTTTTAAATTGACCTCTGCGTTATAATTAAAACATTATGCGGTATTCCATCCTTTATTTTCAGAACGAGACTATTTCTCCTTTTCTTTCTAAAACTGTTGATTGGATGAATACTAATGTGTTCATCTTTTCACTTGGGATACCACTTGATGTATCCCATTTTCTAGAGTCTAATTATTCCATTTGTAGACATGAATGCCATTTAGATGTAAGCTAATTCAGCATGGTAACTCAATTAGATTTGTAGTGACTAGGATTTATGAAACATCAATGGGTTCTTGGTGAGACCAATGGGACTGGTAGTTATTTAACCCTCTGTCTCACTGATATTGCATCTCAGGAGCTCAATTAAATGGGCTGCAGATGAGTCTATTTTGGAGGAGTCGTCTTTCACAATTAAACAACTTCTTGTAATGCACTGTTATACTGAGTATATTAGAAAGCCAACAAGCTTTTCCCATGGCAACTTTTTCTCTTTTTAAAGTGGTGTAAAAATCTGGAAATGCACTTTTTATGTTAATCTCAGGCACATGACATCAGTACATATTAATTTTGTTTGTCTTCTACTGTGTGCTGCCTTTCTTCACCCCCTCCTCTCCATAACCCTATGACCATTTGACAAGATCTGTTTGTTAGGGTCCAGATTTGAACCTGCAACATCTGCAGTGTCTGGTGCTACCAGAGATGCTGCACAGCTGCATGTCTGATGCCTTGCGCAATCTTGTCTTGTCCTTGTTTCTGCTGAACTTTTAACACTTTGCTTCTCCCATGAACTTCCACAATTAAGCCATGTCTCTGCACTTCCTGTTTGCCAGATTATTGTGCTTTTCTCCAGCCAATATCTTGCTCCTTTCACTCCTGCTGCCGTTTGTATCTTTACTACCAAAATTGTTACCCACCTTTGTCTTGTTCCATGACTAGGCTTCTGCTTGATCCCAACCTGCAACAAATTGTTACTGACCTTTGGCTTTTTACTGACTACGCTTCTGCTTTATCCCTACCTGCTACATCTGCAACTGGACACCGGCTTGCTCATTTCCTAGTGGGGCGATGCTGAGGACCATGACCTGGCACTAGTATACACTAAAACCCATCTCCAATGTCAGGAGCTCTGGTGAAGACCAGTTAGTGCTTATACATCGTCCCTCAGGTGAGCCAGAGTGTCCTGTTCATGTACTTCTCCTGTTGGTCTGTAGGAGCTTCTCTACTGCTATAGCTACTGGTCTCTGAGCCTGACCCATGATCAGGACACTATTCTTTTGATGAGAGAGAGAGGGGAGAGAGGGGTGTCAAGAGGCAATATAGTGTAGCAGATCAGTTTCTTGGTAAATAAAACAAATGAATAAACTGCACTCTGTAAGTGTTGGCATATCTCTGGGGGAAAATAAGCAGGATCCAGCGTCTGTGGAGCAAGATTACATAGTTACATAGTAGTTACATAGTAGGTGAGGTTGAAAAAAGACCATTAAAAAGTCCATCAAGTCCAACCTATGTGTGTGATTATGTGTCAGTATTACATTACATATCCCTGTATGTTGCGGTCATTCAGGTGATTATCTAATAGTTTCTTGAAGCTATCAATGCTCCCCGCTGAGACCACCGCCTGTGGAAGGGAATTCCACATCCTTGCCGCTCTTACAGTAAAGAACCCTCTACGTAGTTTAAGGTTAAACCTCTTTTCTTCTAATTGTAATGAGTGGCCACGAGTCTTATTAAACTCTCTTCTGCGAAAAAGTTTTATCCCTATTGTGGGGTCACCAGTACAGTATTTGTAAATTATAATCATATCCCCTCTCAAGCGTCTCTTCTCCAGAGAGAATAAGTTCAGTGCTCGCAACCTTTCCTCATAACTAAGATCCTCCAGACCCTTTATTAGCTTTGTTGCCCTTCTTTGTACTCGCTCCATTTCCAGTACATCCCTCCTGAGGACTGGTGCCCAGAACTGGACAGCATACTCCAGGTGCGGCCGGACCAGAGTCTTGTAGAGCGGGAGAATTATCGTTTTATCTCTGGAGTTGATCCCCCTTTTAATGCATGCCAATATTCTGTTTGCTTTATTAGCAGCAGCTTGGCATTGCATGCCATTGCTGAGCCTATCATCTACTAGGACCCCCAGGTCCTTTTCCATCCTAGATTCCCCCAGAGGTTCTCCCCCCAGTGTATAGATTGCATTCATATTTTTGCCACCCAAATGCATTATTTTACATTTTTCTACATTGAACCTCATTTGCCATGTAGTCGCCCACCCCATTAATTTGTTCAGGTCTTTTTGCAAGATTTCCACATCCTGCGGAGATGTTATTGCCCTGCTTAGCTTAGTATCGTCTGCAAATACAGAAATTGAACTGTTTATCCCATCCTCCAGGTCGTTTATGAACAAATTAAATAGGATTGGTCCCAGCACAGAACCCTGGGGAACCCCACTACCCACCCCTGACCATTCTGAGTACTCCCCATTTATCACCACCCTCTGAACACGCCCTTGTAGCCAGGTTTCAATCCATGTACTCACCCTATGGTCCATGCCAACGCACCTTATTTTGTACAGTAAACGTTTACGGGGAACTGTGTCAAATGCTTTTGCAAAATCCAGATACACCACGTCTACGGGCCTTCCTTTATCTAGATGGCAACTCACCTCCTCATAGAAGGTTAATAGATTGGTTAGGCAAGAACGATTCTTCATGAATCCATGCTGATTACTGCTAATGATATCATTCTTATTACTAAAATCTTGTATATAGTCCCTTATCATCCCCTCCAAGAGTTTACATACTATTGATGTTAGGCTAACTGGTCTGTAATTCCCAGGGATGTTTTTTGGGCCCTTTTTAAATATTGGTGCTACATTGGCTTTTCTCCAATCAGCTGGTACCATTCCAGTCAATAGACTGTCTGTAAAAATTAGGAACAACGGTCTGGCAATCACCTGACTGAGTTCCCTAAGTACTCTCGGATGCAAGCCATCTGGTCCCAGTGATTTATTAATGTTAAGTTTCTCAAGTCTAATTTTAATTCCGTCCTCTGTTAACCATGTAGGTGCTTTCTGTGTTGTGTCATGAGGATAAACACTGCAGTTTTGGTTACTGAAGCCCCCCGATTCACTCGTGAAGAGTGAGGAGAAGAATAAATTCAATACCTTTGCCATCTCCCCATCCCTTGTAACCAGATGTCCTTCCTCATTCTTTATGGGGCCAATATGGTCTGTCCTCCCTTTTTTACTGTTTACATACTTAAAGAATTTCTTGGGACTTTTTTTGCTCTCCTCCGCTATGTGTCTTTCATGTTCTATCTTAGCCGTCCTAATTGCACCCTTACATTTCTTGTTGCATTCTTTATAAAGTCTGAATGCTGAGGACTATCCCTCAACCTTGTATTTTTTGAAGGCCTTCTCCTTTGCTTTAATATGCATTTTTACATTGGAGTTAAGCCATCCAGGATTTTTGTTCGCTCTTTTAAATTTATTACCCAATGGGATACATTGGCTAATGCCCTTATTTAATATGCTCTTAAAGCAAACCCATCTCTCCTCCGTATTCTTTGTTCCTAATATTTTATCCCAATTTATGCCTTTTAGCAAGGTTTGTAGTTTAGGGAAGTTGGCTCTTTTGAAATTCAGTGTCTTTGTGTTTCCTTCATGTTTCCTATTTGTGTGATTTATACTGAAACTAATTGACCTGTGATCGCTGTTACCTAAATTGCCCCGTATTTCCACATCTGTGATCAGGTCTGTATTGTTGGTAATCAGTAGATCCAGTAATGCTTTATTTCTAGTTGGTGCGTCTACCATCTGACCCATAAAATTGTCCTGCAAGACATTAAGGAACTGGCGAGCCTTAAATGAATGCGCGGTTCCCTCCGCCCAGTCTATGTCTGGATAATTAAAATCCCCCATTATGATAACACTTCCCATCCTTGCTGCTAATCCAATTTGTGATAGGAGATCCGTCTCCACTTCCTCCCTCAGGTTAGGGGGCCTATAGCATACTCCCAGTATTATTTTCCCCTTAGCTTCATCCCTTTGGAGCTCTACCCATAAAGATTCCACCTCCTCCCTAGCTCCCTCAGTGATGTCATCTCTCACATTCACTTGTACATTATTCTTGATATATAGGCATACCCCTCCCCCTTTTTTACCCTCTCTATCCTTGCGGTATAGGGTATACCCTTGAATGTTTGCCAGCCAATCATGAGAGCTGTTGAACCAGGTCTCTGAAATTCCCACAAAATCCAAATCCTCCTCGTACAACAGTATCTCTAGTTCACCCATCTTGTCCGCCATGCTCCTGCCATTGGTGAACATGCCACATAGTTTAGACCGGTCGCATATTGTCCTCGTATTGGGTGTTTCGAGATTGCAACTAGGACTTGCTACTATACTCACCTTGTGTTTTTGTGCTTTGGTTAACCTACCACTAATGCCCCCAATACTACCCTCTGGAATATCTTCCGCGCTGGCTATCACTGTCTCTGGACCCTCCCCCCCATCGCCTAGTTTAAAAACCCCTCTAACTTTGTGGCCATCTTCATTCCCAGCAGATCTGCACCCTCCTCATTTAGGTGCAGTCCGTCCCTTCTATAGTACCGGTTACCGACTGAGAAGTCGGCCCAGTCCTCCAGGAACCCAAACCCCTCCTTACTACACCAGCTCTTCAGCCACTTGTTTACTTCCCTAATCTCCCTCTGCCTTTCTGGTGTGGCTCGATGTACCGGTAGTATTCCTGAGAACACTACCTTGGAGGTCCTTTTCCTCAATTTAGCACCTAAATCCCTAAAATCGTTCTTTAGGACACTCCATCTGCCTCTGACTTTGTCATTGGTGCCAACATGCACCATGACAGCCGGGTCTTCCCCAGCCCCTCCCAGTAATCTGTCCACAAGATCCGTGATGTGCCGAACCCAATAGACAACATACTGTTCGGCGCTTCAGGTCTTGGTTACAGATTGCCCTCTCTGTCCTTCTAAGAATTGAGTCCCCTACCACCAGAATCTGTCTTTCCTTTCCCTTTGCTGCCCCCCCACTCTCACTGGAGGAGTTCTTCCCCTGGCAGCTAGGAGAGTCCCTCATCTCCAGCAGTGCTGGTCCCTGACTGGTTTCACCAATGTCACTCAATGGAGCGTACTTATTGGGATGCTCCAGTCCTGGATTGGCCTCTCTGGCACTTCCCCCTCTACCCCTCCTGACTGTCACCCATCTACTCTTTGCTAGTGCCTGCACCTCTTTGTCTCCACCCGCCTCTGTGCTGGCCCCTGCCGGCACCTGCCGTGTACGTTCCTGGCTCACCTTTAGTATGGAGGGACTTCTCAGTGCTGACAGTTGCTTCCCCAGATTCAGAACCTGGGCTTCCAGGGAAACAATGTGCTTACATTTTGCACAGCAGTATTCGCCCTCGATCGGATGATCAAGGAACGCACACATGCGGCAAGATGTACAAAGAGTCGCCTCTCCACACCCGCCGGGCATCGTACCTATTAAATATAGTGAGGATTTGGGGATTTTACCCTGTCCAAATTACCTAACAGCTAGCTTCCTGGCACTAATACTCAAGACAATACACAGGTACACAACAAGACAATACACAGGTACACAACAAGACAATACACAGGTACTCACAGACCTACGTGCACTCGCAATACACAAGTATACAGTACACAAAACACAAGTACTAACGATCCACACACACTACTCAGACAACACTCAGATACTCACACTACACAGGTACTATGACCCCTGTTATAACCTCCTGTTTTAAACTCTGGTTTTTTAACTCCCACTTATTCCAGCTCCACTTACACCAAGTTCCACAGCTTCAGACTGAGCACGCTCAGACTGAGTCTTACAACCAGTTAAATAGGCACCTGTGAGCAATTAACCACACCCCTTAATTGATAGACTGATGAAACCAGAGGAAAAAAAAATAGCTATTTAGAAAGTGACAGCAAAAGGCAAATTAAAGACTGAAAGGAAAAGCTCCCCAAAAATGCAACCCAGCAAACAAACAGCAAACAAACAGCAAACAAACAGCAAACAAGCAAACAGCAAGCAAACAGCAAACAAACAGCAAACAAGCAAACAGCAAGCAAACAGCAAACAAACAGACAACAAACAAACAACAAACAGCAAACAAACAGCAAGACTTGTACACTCTAACTCTGGTTTTTTAACTCCCACTTATTCCAGCTCCACTTACACCAAGTTCCACAGCTTCAGACTGAGCACACTCAGACTGAGTCCTACGACCAGTTAAATAGGCACCTGTGAGCAATTAACCACACCCCTTAATTGATAGACTGATGAAACCAGAGGGGGAAAAAAAAAGCTATTTAAAAAGTGACAGCAAAAGGCAAATTAAAGACTAAAAGGAAAAGCCCCAAAAATGCAACCCAGCAAACAAACAGCAAACAAACAGCAAACAAACAGCAAACAAGCAAACAGCAAACAAACAGCAAACAAGCAAACAGCAAGCAAACAGCAAACAAACAGCAAACAAGCAAACAGCAAACAAACAGCAAACAAACAGCAAACAAACAACAAACAAACAACAAACAGCAAACAAACAGCAAGACTTGTACACTCTAACTATGGTTTTTTAACTCCCACTTATTCCAGCTCCACTTACACCAAGTTCCACAGCTTCAGACTGAGCACGCTCAGACTGAGTCCTACAACCAGTTAAATAGGCACCTGTGAGCAATTAACCACACCCCTTAATTGATAGACTGATGAAACCAGAGAAAAAAAAAAGCTATTTAAAAAGTGACAGCAAAAGGCAAATTAAAGACTAAAAGGAAAAGCCCCAAAGCCCCAAAAATGCAACCCAGCAAACAAACAGCAAACAAACAGCAAACAAACAGCAAAAAAGCAAATAGCAAGCAAACAGCAAACAAACAGCAAACAAGCAAACAGCAAGCAAACAGCAAACAAACAGCAAACAAACAGCAAACAAACAGCAAACAAACAACAAACAAACAGCAAGACTTGTACACTCTAACTATGGTTTTTTAACTCCCACTTATTCCAGCTCCACTTACACCAAGTTCCACAGCTTCAGACTGAGCACGCTCAGACTGAGTCCTACAACCAGTTAAATAGGCACCTGTGAGCAATTAACCACACCCCTTAATTGATAGACTGATGAAACTAGAGGAAAAAAAAAAGCTAAGATGGAGTAGCTTTTGTAGGAGCGGTGCAGCAGAAGATCATACAAAGGAGCCAGCAGGAGGACCTCTGGAGTTGAAACTGTCTTTCTTACAGAGCACCACCAACTTGACAGAAGCACAGGAGCTTGTGATTGATGGAGTTACAAATTTCAAAGGAAAATATATGCCTTCTTCCTCAGTCTCTCAGAGACAGGAGCAGGCAGGAGGACTGCTGAAGCCGATGCTGTCATTCTCTCAAAGCACCATCGTCTTGACAGGAGCACAGGAGCTTGTGATTAATGGAGGTACAAGTTTTAGGTGAACATCCGCCTTCTTCCTCAGTCTTTGAGGAAGCGGCCACTTGCTGCTTATTGACATTTTCCTTTTGGATAGTTTTTTCTTTGTACTGGTGACTATTAACATGGGGATCCCCCAAATCAAACAAAGAGCATGGGAAGCTGGCCAATACAATTACTGCTATCACACATGTAAACCCCTTGGACCCTGCACAAGGTCGACAATTCATTTGAAAGGATCACAATTGGCAGGTACCCCACCCATCAAAAGTGATGAAATATAATTCCTGCCACAGCAGTGATGCAAAGCATTGTAGCCACAGCACATGTACACCCCCAAACATTGCCTCTGCAGCTAAAGGGGGTAGCGGTTGAATTACAGATTTATCACCTCCCCCCATCTCATGTATGAATGAGCCTCAATAATGCAGCCAGTCACATAAATGTGATAGGTAGTAGTCAAGAAATTAGATGTGTAATTTATGCCACTAGAATGCCAGAAGGCGCTTCTTGGATTTTGGGTCCCTCTATGTGGCTAGACTGTGAAAAAGTCTCACACATGTGGTATCGCTGTACTTGAGAGGCATAGCAGAATGTGTTTTGGGAGTGTGATACTAAGTATGCCTATGCTGTTCTTTAGACATACAGCATTTTACTAAATGACAACTATGTGTAAAAAAAAAAATGCATTTGCATTTTCATTCTTCATTTTCCAAAAATTAGTGGCAAAAAAATGCCCAAATACCTTGGGTTGTTTGCTTTCCAAAATGTGGTCATTTTGTGGGTGTTTCTTCTGCCCTAGCACTTCGGGGACATAAGGAATATAATAGGTATTCAGGAAGATAGAAGCATTATTTATGCTCCTTGAAAGTCCAAAGGTGCTAGTTGGATTTTGGGCACCTCTATGCATCTAGGCAGTGAAAAAGTCACACACATGTGGTATCTCTATACTCAGGAGGAGTATCAGAATATGTTTTGGATTGAATTGTAAGTATGCCTATGCTATGTGAAAAATTACAACTTGAAAAAAACTCATTTTATTTAATTTCTTTATTTTCCATAAAATTGTGACAAAAAATACAACTTCACAACATTCCTCTTGCTAAATACCTTTGGCTGTCTGATTTTTAGAAAGGGGTTATGTTGGGGGTATTTGTAGAAGAAATGAGGTAGGTAGTCAGTACATCAGGACTGATTCATTTTTAAATACATACTGTACTGTATAACAGCCTTTTTCAGCCAGGGTGCCCAGCCATTCTGGGTTGCCTGGAGGCTTCTTCAGGGGTGCCCTAAAATATGATCAAAAATTGTATACAAGCCAGCAGGTGGATGAAGCCTGCCTTTTAGTTACACAAAGCCATTATGGTTTTCATTATGCACCATTACGTCTTTCTAGACACTGGTATCCTAACAACCAATGATGTAATCAGTTGATAAGAAGGATGTCTGTTGCCTCCACGGTATCCTTGGTTTACCCTCCTCTGCCTCTCACCCTCAGCACTGGGGTAACATTTGATGACTGATGGAGAGAAACTGAGGGAGAAGAGAAACATTGGAATACTAGTCAGTACCAGTGTGCAAACGTGTATTTGCTTTGGAAGAAAAAAAATTACCTCTAATGTTCAGGTGGATGTTGCTGCATTATGAAGAATGATTCAATTTTTTTTTACATTTTTAGAATAGGGTGCCTCAAGACTGTCCATGATTTTTAAGGGTGCCTTGAGATTGGTTGACAAACACTGCTGTATACCATGGTTTATAGACTCTATAACTTTCACACAGACTAAATAATATACAAGTGAGATACCACGCTGTCGCTATAAATGGTACACAGCAGCCAGCACAGCAAAAGAAAATTGCAAACAAAAAATAACAGGTAAAAGTACAGTACCAATAAGAACGGTTGCTATATAATAAATATGGGTGATAAAAGTGATAATACATGTACATGTAATAACTCTTATGCTAAAATAAATGTACTATAAAGATAAAAATAAACAGTGAAATAATGAGCTAAAGCCACCAACGTGATGAGTGAAAAATGGATGAGTCAAATTAATAGATGTATATACAGAAATGTATATAAAGTAAAGCCAAAAGAAGATGGAGTCTTTAAGTTAATACTGACAGTTGAATATGGAGTCATTTGGATAACATCATTGGAACATCAGTGGGAGGACGGTTGAGGAAAGCAAGAATTGAAAATGACCACCACCGACAATGAGACGGCTTACAGGAGTTAATAGGCTCAAAAGGACATATGCCCCCTGAGTCTTGAAGGCTTGTGGTGAAACTTCACCAATGGATCAAGGACTTAAAATCTGTAGCCACTAGGACAAATATAAGACATTCACTCCTTTCTTCAGCTGGTTCCCAGTACCATTACCAGATAGGGATTCTCACAGGGTGGTGGGCCGGATCATACCCATAAATTCACACGATGTAACCAAGAAATGAAATAAGGTTCCACATAGTGTGATATCGTTGAGCCCCCCAAAGAAAATGTTGTGTCTGTAGAAAACACGGATAGAGGCGTGACACCCGCTATTATTGTCCCTCCTGTCCTGACAATCCTGGTCTTTGCAATAGTGAATGTTTTGAGCGCTACCGTACACTAGTTGACTTTTAGCGTAGAGTACAGCATTGCACAGACTAGGCACACTTTCACAGGGTCTCCCAAGATGCCATCGCATTTTTAGAGACCCGAACCTGGAACCAGTTACAGTTACAAAAGTTACAGTTATAAAAAAGTGTAAAAAATAAAAAATAAAGTAAAAAAAAATACACAAAACAAATAAAATTAAAAAAAACAAAAATAGTTGTCGTTTTATTGTCCTCTCTCTCTCTATTCCCTCTCTATTGTTCTGCTCTTTTTACGGTATTCCAGGGATCCTCAAACTACGGCCCTCCAGCTGTTGCAGAACTACACGTCCCATGAGGCATTGTAAAACTCTGACATTCACAGACATGACTAGGCATGATGGGAATTGAAGTTCCTGAACAACAACTACGGAGGGCCGTAGTTTGAAGACCCCTGCTGTATTCTAATCTGCAATGTTTTATTGTTATTATGTTTTATCATGTTTGCTTTTCAGGTATGTCATTTTTTTTATACTTTACTGTTTACTGTGTTTTATTGTTAACCATTTTTTTGTTTTCAGGTACGCCATTCAGCTGCAGCGTGAATTTATTTATCTTGACAGCAACAGCTTTGCTCCACGATACATAAAGCCGTGACTCCAGAGCTGTCGGAGGTGATTTCACCACCACAGTTAAAAAAAGAGCATATATGCCGAAGCATGGAGGCAGCAGGCGCGGAGGAGCGATTTGCTCCTACCTTTTGCAGGTGGATGCCCCCATGCTTCAGCATATATATATTTTAGGCACAGGTTGCGTTAAAAAATGTTTTATTTTTTACTATGTTTTTTTTGTATTTGCTTTGCAGGTATGGTAAGTCTTACTGTTATACTGTAATGTTACTTTGTTTTATTGTTGACAATCATCTGCTTAGCAGGTACGCCATTCAGTTGCAGCGCGGATTTATTTATCTTGACAGCAACAGCATTTGCTCCCATGATACATAAAGCCGTGACTCCAGAGCTGTCGGAGGTGATTTCACCACCAAAGTTAAAAAAAGAGCATATATGCCGAAGCATGGAGGCAGCAGGGGCGGAGGAGCGATTTGCTCCTACCTTTTGCAGGTGGATGCCCCCATGCTTCAGCATATATATATTTTAGGCACAGGTTGCGTTAAAAAATGTTTTATTTTTTACTATGTTTTTTTTGTATTTGCTTTGCAGGTATGGTAAGTCTTACTGTTATACTGTAATGTTACTTTGTTTTATTGTTGACAATCATCTGCTTAGCAGGTACGCCATTCAGTTGCAGGGCGGATTTATTTATCTTGACAGCAACAGCATTTGCTCCCATGATACATAAAGCCGTGACTCCAGCGCTGTAGGGGGTGATTTCACCAGCACAGTTAAAAAAAAGAGCATATATGGCGAAGCATGGGGGCGGCAGGGGCGGAGGAGCGATTTGCTCCTAACTTTTAGGGTGAATGCCCCCATGCTTCAGCATGTATAAATGGTGCATGTATGCCCATCATTAGAAGTTGGTGGATGAAGGGAGGTATTCTTATGGTGGGCATACCCACCGATCAATCTCTTGTTTTTGTTCAGCCCACAGGCTGCATGAAAAAAAGATTACAATATATGCCCAACAAGGACCAGCAACGTACTGGTATGTTGCTGGACTTTGAATGGTTATACCAGAATGATGCCTGCAGGTTTAGGTATCTTGGTATCATTCTTTTCAGCCAGCGGTCGGCTTTCATGTAAAAGCAATCCTAGTGGCTAATTAGCCTCTAGACTGCTTTTACAAGCAGTGGGAGGGAATGTCCCCACTCTCACCGTCTTCCATGGTTTTCTCTGGCTCTCCTGTCCCATCCGGGAACCCGAGAATGCAGCCGGTGTTTCGGCCAGCTGACCATAGAGCTGATCAGAGACCAGAATAGCTCCAATCATCTCTATGGCCTAAGAAACCGGAAACTACGAGCATTTTATGACTTAAATTTCGCCGGATGTAAACAGACAAATTGGGAAAGCATTTTATCACACCGATCTTGGTGTGGTCAGATGCTTTGAGGGCATAGGAGAGATCTAGGGTCTAATAGACCCCAATTTTTTTCAAAAAAGAGTACCTGTCACTACCTATTGCTATCATAGGGGATATTTACATTCCCTGAGATAACAATAAAAATGATTAAAAAAAACAAAAGGAACAGTTTAAAAATAAGATAAAAAAGCAAAAAAATAAATAAAGGCGAACGCAAGCGTCGGTCTGGCGTCAAATGTAAACAGCAATTGCACCATGCATGTGAGGTATCACCGCGAAGGTCAGATCGAGGGCAATTATTTTTAGCAGTAGACCTCCTCTGTAAATCTAAAGTGGTAACCTGTAAAGGCGTTTAAAGGCTTTTAAAAATGTATGTAGTTTGTCGCCACTGCACGTTTGTGTGCAATTTTAAAGCATGTCGTGTTTGGTATCAATGTACTCGGCCTAAAATCATCTTTTTTATTTCATCAAACATTTGGGCAATATAGTGTGTTTTAGTGCATTAAAATTAAAAAAGTGTGTTTTTTCCCCAAAAAAGTGTTTGAAAAATCGCTGCGCAAATACTGTGTGAAAAAAAAAATGAAACACCCACCATTTTAATCTGTAGGGCCTTTGCTTTAAAAATATATATAATGTTTGGGGGTTCAAAGTAATTTTCTTGCAAAAAAAAATATTTTTTCATGTAAACAAAAAGTGTCAGAAAGGGCTTTGTCTTCAAGTGGTTAGAAGAATGGATGATGTGTGACATGAGCTTCCAAATGTTGTGCATAAAATGCCAGGCAAGTTCAAAACCCCCCCAAATGACCCCATTTTGTAAAGTAGAAACCCTAAGCTATTTGCTGAGAGGCATGTTGAGTCCATGGAATATTTTATATTTTGCCACAAGTTGCGGGAATATGACAATTTTTTTTTTTTTTTACATAAAGTTGTCACTAAATGATATATTGCTCAAACATGCCATGGGCATATGTGAAATTACACCCCAAAATACATTCTTTTGCTTCTCCCGAGTACAGGGATACCACATGTGTGAGACTTTTTGGGAGCCTATCCGTGTATGGGACCCCGAAAACCAAGCACCACCTTCAGGGTTTCTAAGGGTGTAAATTTTTTATTTCATTCCTCACTGCCTATCACAGTTTCGGAGGCCTTTGAATGCCCAGATGGCACAACACCCCCCCCCCCAAATGACCCCATTTTGGAAAGTAGACCCCCAGCTATTTTTTCGAGAGGTATGGTGAGTATTTTGCAGACCTCGCTTTTTGTCACAAAGTTTTGAAAATTGAAAAAAGAAAAAAAAAATTTTTATTTTTCTTTCTTTATTTTCAAAAACAAATGAGAGCTGCAAAATACTCACCATGAGTGAGGAGTGAAATAAAAAATTTACGCTCTTAGAAATCCTGAAGGCGATGATTGATTTTTCGGGGCCCCGTACGCAGCTAGGCTCCCAAAAAGTCCCATACATGTGATATCCCCATACTCAGGAGAAGCAGCAGAATGTATTTTGGGGTGTAATTCCACATATGCCCGTGGCATGTTTGAGCAATATATCATTTAGTAACAACTTTGTGCAAAAAAAAAAAAAGTTTGTCATTTTCCTGCAACTTGTGGCAAAATATAAAATATTCCATGGACTCAACATGCCTCTCAGCAAATAGCTTGGGGTGTCTACTTTCCAAAATGGGGTCATTTGGGGGGGGGGTTGTGCCATCTTAGCATTTTATGGCCTTCAAAACTGTGATAGATAGTGAGGAGTGAAATCAAAAATTTACGCCCTTAGAAATCATGAAGGCGGTGCTTGGTTTTCGGGGCCCCATACGCGGCTAGGCTCCCAAAAAGTCCCACACATGTGGTATCCCATACTCAGGAGAAGCAGCAGAATATATTTTGGGGTTTAATTCCACATGTGCCCATGGCATGTTTGAGCAATATATCATTTAGTAACAACTTTGTGCAAAAAAAAAAAAGTTTGTCATATTCCCGCAACTTGTGGCAAAATATAAAATATTTCATGGACTCAACATGCCTCTCAGCAAATAGCTTAGGGTGTCTACTTTCCAAAATGGGGTCATTTGGGGGGGGGGGGTTGTGCCATCCTGGCATTTTATGACCTTCAAAACTGTGATAGGTAGTGAGGAGTGAAATCAAAAATTTACGCCCTTAGAAATCCTGAAGGTGGTGATTGGTTTTCTGGGGCCCCGTACATGGCTAGGCTCCCAAAAAGTCCCACACATGTGGTATCCCCATACTCAGGAGAAGCAGCAAAATGTATTTTGGGGTGCAATTCCACATATTATACAAAGAATAAATTTACACAAAGATTGTTAAAAAAATGAGCTCTGATATAGAGTGTTTACAAAACTAGTAGAGGCAGACACGCATTTATACAGACATAATTTTCCATAACAACATCATATAGATATTATCAATATTGAAAAAAAGGATCTGACGCATTTCAACCTATATATTTCAAGGTCTTCTTCAGAGGTCTGTCTGTTGAAAAATATACAATGAGAATATACTTATAAAAGCTTGGTTGCATATACCAAAAGAAACATATATTCCATATAGCATAGTTACCCAATAGTGCGTGTCCTATAAGCGAAAAACTTCCTATAAGAGAGGCCCCTTAAAATCAAAAATGCCTGCTCACTCCCCCCGAGAGGTCCTATAACGCTTCCACCAACGCAGCCACCGGAGCCGGGGCAGAAGCCAGTGATGTGGCTTACGAGAGGTCACACTGAAGATCACCCCCCACCCAGACCACACAGTCGGTCGGGGGAAGGCAAACACCTGCAGCAGAAGCCCAAAAAGAGCATTTTTGAGAAACATACTTATAATATATATCAAAAACATTGTATTAAGAAGTATATGCTTAATTAAGTGAGAAGGTAAAAAAGTAAAAGGTAGAGAAGTGAGAATATCAGTCTATACACATACCTCATATGCAGACTGTATTTAAATAGTATTGGATATATATATTTGGAAATAAGTAGATTGTGCATATGGGTGACAGAAATACCAAGGTAAAAATTCAAAACGAGGAAACCAAGTGATGGTGATCAAATTCAGATGAATTGATCAGATGAAATTAGAAGTGAATAAAAAGGCATGGGGGTGTTTGTGTGCTGGGACTTTAAGAGATGATAGGAGACTATGTGTGCAGCATATATAATATATTGTATGTGCTGTGTAACAAGGAGTAATAGATAGAGCGTGTATACCAAATAGGTAACTCAAATATAAGTAAGTGAGCAGTGATGTGAAAATAAAAAACTGAAAATAGGTGAGGGTGCCCGCAAAAAGTGTGATAAAACATGGTGTGATAAAAATATATTGATAATTATATCAATGCGCAAGCAAAATGTGAAAGTGCACTGTACTGCCCTTTACATTTAGACCCAAATGTGACCCGACCCGGGATTGGCCACAGGGTTTGTCAGGCTCAGTGGACGCTCATCCAAACAGAGTTGACAGTCTAAAAATATGCAAGGAAAGTAACATTGTATATGGTATCAGGCATTCATTATGTATATAAGATCAATATGATAAACTGATCATTTCATTCAGGGCTGAAACAGTGCAGAGACACAATGCTGAAAAAGTGTACTTACCAAGTGAGAGCTGCAAGAGAGTCAAACCACCCAGAGAGAGAAATTGACAGTGTTTGTGCAGTGAGAGCATATATGTATCCTTAATTATGGGCGTATATCAATTAAGAAGGAATTCCCTGCAGGTGTGAATGCCTCCCCTCACCACTCCAATCAGTGGGAACACTGTGGAGGGCATAGCCACCAATAGGGCAACCCTGTGTGATCTCCCCGGCGTTCGGGACGAGCCGAAGCCCCATCCCTGACGTCATCCTCGCCGTAATCACGTGACGCGCCCGCGTCACATGGCACGCACGGGGCCCCTTGCATGCACAGTAACCGGGAGCATCTGAGGGTGTGCCCGAACGCCGCCGGCAAGGGAGAAAATATCCAACCAGAACAGAAAGACAAATCTGGTTCTGGTCAGAACCAAAAAATACAACCTAAAGGACGGGGAAAATTCGAGAGAAATCGAAACAATGGAGGTTCCCCCGAACAAGACAGGAAAAAACGTACTGTTGATACATCCGTGGAGAATGGGTATAATGCTTCCATATACGATCAACAGACACCCCCTATTCTTAGGCCTGATATGCCTACTATAGGAACGAGTGAAACGGATCTGGTTTCCTCCAATATTTCAATTAACACCACTCATACGAGCCAAACAACAGGACGTCTGAAACCTGGATCTCAGAGTCCTTTAAACCCGATACGGGTTTACCTTACCCCAGACAAACAGGGGAGTAGGGAATTTGGACGCATATGTCACGAGGGTACAACAGAATCCCTCAGCGTGATTAATTTGTCGTCCTACCCCCTATCCCCATTCCGGGGTTGAATGAGGCTATTTCATTCGCCCCATTTTTAAGGGGGTTTGTGTCCGGAAAAACCCAATAGACCCCCCCTCCTGGTAAAAAACCATTCCCTTGTTCAACATAGGCCCCCATTGCTTGATTTTGTTTTGATATCCATCCCCTCCCCCCTTTGTAGGTATACATGCGATTTTATACATGCGATTTTAAACAATGTGTTATCATGTAAATCCCATATTGACACATATATGGGCATCTTTTCCATCCCCCCCCCCCTCTCTCCCTCTCTGTGCCTTAGGACGTACTTATTTTTTATAGTCACTTTTATTATTACCTTTATTATTTTCTTTCCAACTTATTGAGACATGTGAAATTTTTCCTACATATATGGATACTTCATGTGCCAATAGACCTAGAATTAATGCATTATGAGCCTGGGTTAATTTGCCCACAAATGTTAAAAACCATCAGTTCCCTATATGCATATATGCACATGTGCATGTGTGCATATGTGTGTATATGCTTATCCTTGTAGACCATATATGCCTCTTTCTTTTTGCTTGCACCCTTCCCCCCCCTTTTGGGACTTGGCGGTTCTGTTGTCGCGGCCTCTGGGCCGGGGCTGGCCATTTGGATGTGTCTTCCCGGCAGGGGGGGGAGGAGGCCGCCTTTGGTATTGGCTCCCCCCCCCTTTCTTTCCCCATCGGACATCCGGGTTGTTTCTGGTTGGGGAATAATTTCTCCCTTGCCGGTGGTGTTCGGGGACACCCTCGGATGCTCCCGGTCACTGTGCATGCACGGGGCCCCGTGCGTGCCCTGTGACGCGGGCGCGTCACGTGATTACGGCGAGGATGACGTCAGGGGAGGGGCTTCGGCTCGTCCCGAACGCCGGGGAGATCACACAGGGATGCCCTCCACAGTGTTCCCACTGATTGGAGTGGTGAGGGGAGGCGTTCACACCTGCGGGGAATTCCTTCTTAATTGATATACGCCCATAAATAAGGATACATATATGCTCTGACAGCACAAACACTGGCAATTTCTCTCTCTGGGTGGTTTGACTCTCTTGCAGCTCTCACTTGGTAAGTACACTTTTTCAGCATTGTGTCTCTGCACTGTTTCAGCCCTGATCGAAATTATCAGTTTATCATACTGATCTTATATACATAATGAATGCCTGATACCATATACAATGTTACTTTCCTTGCATATTTTTAGACTGTCAACTCTGTTTGGATGAGCGTCCATTGAGCCTGACAAACCCTGTGGCCAATCCCGGGTCGGGTCACATTTGGGTCTAAATGTAAAGGGCAGTACAGTGCACTTTCACATTTTGCTTGCACATTGATATAAGGTAATGCACTGTCCATTATCAATATATTTCTTATCACACCATGTTTTATCACGCTTTTTGCGGGCACCCTCACCTATTTTCAGTTTTTTATTTTCACATCTCTGCTCACTTACTTATATTTGAGTTCCCTATTTGGTTTACACGCTCTATCTATTTCTCCTTGTTACACAGCACATACAATATATTATATATGCTGCACACATAGTCTCCTATCATCTCTTAAAGTCCCAGCACACAAACACCCCCATGCCTTTTTATTCACTTCTAATTTCATCTGATCAATCTGAATTTGATCACCATCACTTGGTTTCCTCGTTTTGAATTTTTACCTTGGTATTTCTGTCACCCATATGCACGATCTACTTATTTCCAAATATATATATCCAATACTATTTAAATACAGTCTGTATATGAGGTATGTGTATAGACTGATATTCTCACTTCTCTACCTTTTACTTTTTTACCTTCTCACTTAATTAAGCATATACTTCTTAATACAATGTTTTTGATATATATTATAAGTATGTTTCTCAAAATGCTCTTTTTGGGCTTCTGCTGCAGGTGTTTGCCTTCCCCCGACCGACTGTGTGGTCTGGGTGGGGGGTGATCTTCAGTGTGACCTCTCGTAAGCCACATCACTGGCTTCTGCCCCGGCTCCGGTGGCTGCATTGGTGGAAGCGTTATAGGACCTCTCGGGGGGAGTGAGCAGGCATTTTTGATTTTAAGGGGCCTCTCTTATAGGAAGTTTTTCGCTTATGGGACACGCACTATTGGGTAACTATGCTATATGGAATATATGTTTCTTTTGGTATATGCAACCAAGCTTTTATAAGTATATTCTCATTGTATATTTTTCAACAGACAGACCTCTGAAGAAGACCTTGAAATATATAGGTTGAAACGCGTCAGGTCCTTTTTTTCAATATTGATAATATCTATATGATGTTGTTATGGAAAATTATGTCTGTATAAATGCGTGTCTGCCTCTACTAGTTTTGTAAACACTCTATATCAGAGCTCATTTTTTTAACAATCTTTGTGTAAATTTATTCTTTGTATAATAAACATTATTCTTTTTATACAACATTGGTCTAATATTTCAAACCCCGCTGCCTAAAAACCCCACCTGGGGAAATCCTTTTCCTATTTTTTGCCTTCATAACAGGGGTGAGCAGCAATTTCTTTTCCCCTCCCCCAACTGTGTCTCCTTCTTGGCAATTCCACATATACCATGGCATGTGTGAGCAATTTATAATTTAGTAACAACTTTTTGTAAAATATTTTTTTTGTCATTATTCAATCACTTGGGACAAAAAAATTAAATATTCAATGGGCTCAACATGCCTCTCAGCAATTTCCTTTGGGTGTCTACTTGCCAAAATGGGGTCATTTTTTGGGGGGGGGGGTTTGTACTGCCCTGCCATTTTAGCACCTCAAGAAATGAGATAGGCAGTCATAAACTAAAAGCTGTGTAAATTCCAGAAAATGTACCCTAGTTTGTAGACGCTATAACTTTTGCGCAAAGCAATAAATATATGCTTATTGACTCTTTTTTTTACCAAAGACATGTGGCTGAATACATTTTGGCCTAAATGTATGACTAAAATTGAGTTTATTGGATTTTTTTTATAACAAAAAGTAGAAAATATCATGTTTTTTCCAAATTTTCTGTATTTTTCCGTTTATAGCGCAAAAAATAAAAACCACAGAGGTGATCAAATACCATCAAAAGAAAGCTCTATTTGTGGGGAAAAAAGGATACAAATTTTGTTTAGGTACAGCATTGCATGACCACGCAATTAGCAGTTAAAATGACGCAGTGCCAAATTGTAAAAAGTGCTCTGGTCGGGAAGGGGGTAAAACCTTCCGGGGCTGAAGTGGTTAAACTGAAAATTAGGAACACTCACATTTGTGTAGATTTAAAAGCGCTTGTAGAAGTAACTGTGGGGTAGCGCAATGACATTGGCAGGGCTCGCCCTGACACGTTTCTTCTAAGGAGACATCATCTGGGATGAATAATATACACCTATTTGTTTTTTTCACCAAAGAAATACAGCAGAATACATTTTGGCCTATATTTATGAAGACATTATTTATTTTCAAAGGTAAAACAGAAACTAAGTTTTTTTTTTTCAAAATTTTCAGACTTTTTTCTTTTATATAGCAAAAACGAAACGATTTGTGATTAAATACCATCAGAAGAAAGCTCTATCTATTAAAAAAAGTGACTGTTGAAAACTGAAAAATGGTCTGGACTGGTAGGGGGTTAAACAGTCCAATCTTGATGTGGTTAATAAAGCTGGAAGTGAAACATTAAAAAGGCAGAATTCCTTTTGAATTCCTTTCAATACCATGCTTGGGGGATGCATAAACCTGCCTGTGAATTGATGCTCCTGTACAATGTATACAATGTACTACAGCAAAAGTGACATTTACAAAAGAAGAATTTTTTTATTTTATTTCTGTAAACGACATTTCCAAGCCACTTTGTTTTGTTTGTAATCAAAGTGGCTGGGGATACCCATCATCTATATCAGACTCTTGTCCTAGATGAAAGTCTGGCACAGATCTTAATGGATACCTTATGCAATAAAAAAAGGCTTCCTCTAAAAATATATAACAAACCATTATCTCTAAAAAAGGTCTAGTATGCATTTTTAGAGGGAATCCCATGCCAAAATCCATAGCAGACTTTCGGAGGAGCGTGGCCAACTGTATGCTGAACCACATCAGGCCAAACACCCTCAACCCGGGAAGGGTACCTTGCAAGATGCAACCCATGTTGAACAAGGACCCTAATAATAAAAATCTGAAAACCCCCTTTAACCACTTGATAGCTTCAGCACCGTCTTAGAAAAAAACACACACACAGCCATATGGATGAAACTAATAATGTCAATCATCATTAAAATCAGCATCAACTTAATGAGAGTGGCAAGGTGATAAAAAATAAATAATAATAAAAATAAAGTTGAAAAATAATAAAATTAAACCTAAACATGGCGATAACTGGTGACAATGGCATATTAAACATATATGTACCACAAAGGGAATTGTTTTTGACAAGAATATGTTTGCATATACTCATATACATGGTAATATCTGATATATCTGATATAATATATTTATTATATATTATATATATATATACATATACACACACACACACACACACACACACACATACACACAACCATTATTATATATACAAAGACACAAAGATAGGTGATTGAGAACCTATACTTCGGGCTGATTATAATCAAATCTACATGTTTCCATCTCTCCATTCAAACCATTTGGTGCAAGAGAATCAAACATGTATATCCAAATCATAGGGGGGATTTTCACAAGAGGGGGTATGGTGGTCCCCCATGGAGGGGGAAAGGATCCACATACCCCAGAGGGAGAGGGAGGGGTCCACACCCCCAGGAGAATGGTGGGGGGGGAGTGGAAACCATGGTATCCCATGGGACCCCCCAGACCGTATGTTACAGAACCAGGTACAACAAATGGAGAGGCTGCAGAGGAGGTAAAAGGAAAAAGAAAAAGAGAAACCTAATGCAGGACATCTTTAATTCAAGTGATGTCACTTTTACGCCAGATGAGTTAAAAGTTTTAGAGTTGAGCCTTAAATTTGCCCCAGATAAGGATCTTAAGAAGTTTGACATTTTTATTGACCTTCAGAAATTTATGAGAAAGTTCAAAATTAAGAAGCATTTTAGCAAAGTAGCACGCAAAACAGGTCAGGAACCATCTGACTACAATCACAGTGATCTGAGGAACAACTCAGTTTTTAATCCTAAGAATCCTAACAGTCATTTTTTTAGAGGTTTTTAGATCCCTGTTCCAGCAGGACCTAGAAGGATTGTCAATTAAACCCAGTAGGCACAAAACAGACATAGAAAGTTGTATTAAATCTTTAGAAGAAAACAAACAGATTGTCATCTGAAGTGCAGATGGGGGGGGGCATGTTATTCTTAATAAATCTGCCTATCTAGCCAAATTTAACAGACTTGTCTATGATGCTGACACACATGAAAGACTGGGAGGTAATCCAATCAATTCAAAGCTAAGCTGAGACGTCTGGTATAGGATGCCCAAGACGAATGCATTGTCACCAAAAAGAGGCGAGATACATGGTGCCTGATGCCCCACGAGCGCCAGTGATCTACCAATTACCCAAAATCCATAAGACCCCAGCTAAACCTCCCAGTAGACCCATTGTTAGTGGGGTGGATTCTTTGTTCGCCAGAATTGGTGAATACTTAGATTGTTTTCTACAGCCGCTGGCACACAGTTGTCCAGCCTACCTCAAGGATAGTAGACATCTTATGGAATTACTACAGCAGGTTGAAGTAGATGATGGTCATATACTAGCTAGTATTGACGTCAATTCTTTGTATACCAATATCTAACAGAGGCATGCTGTTGAAGCAATGGTTTGGGCTTTAAATAATACTAAATTGAAAAATAAACAAAATGATTTTCTTGTCCATGCCCTGGATCTAGCTATGAGCCACAACTTTTTCTGGCATGATAAGCAATATTTCAGGCAGAAAAAAGGTGTTGCTATGGGGGCTAAGTATACCCCTCAGTGGCAAATGTATTCATGAGCTTTTGGGAGAAAGATGCCATTCTTGGTGCTAACATTCCCCAACTTAAGTTTTACAAGCGTTATATTGATGATATAATCATCATTTGGGCAGGATCAAGTGAGTAATTTTCCCAATTTTTGTTGAAAATTGGAGGGAATCGGTATGGCATATCATTCTCAGCAACTTCTGACAATTACAGCATCAATTTTCTGGATTTAGTCATTTTTAAGGATAATCATTCACTGTCCACAAAAACCTATTTTAAGGAAGTGGACAGAAATGGCTACTTTCCCCTGGGGAGCTGCCATCACCCCAGGTGGCTTTGCTCCATCCCCAAAAGCCAATTTCTGAGAGTCAGGCGCAATTGTGCAAAAATCGAGGATTTTGACTTACAAGCACAGGTTCTGTTTGATAGATTCCTCTAGAAAGGTTATATAATACTCGGGAGTTAAACAAAACCCTGTCCATGGTGAGAGGTATGAACAGTGATCATTTGTTCAAAAAGAAGGAAGTCGCCAAACAATATTTTGGGAATGCTTTTATGTCAGGTTTTACTCGCCGACACAAACAAGTGGAACATATCATTCGCAAATATTGGCATCTTTTGTTGAAAGATGATGATTTTGCCAGATTGCTACCCAGCAAACCACAGTTTATTTATACAGTCCTGTAGAATGAATAAATTCATCACATGCGGAACCACCCACATCACCTACTTATTGTCACAATACGTAGGTAGGACCACCAGAGCATTGGGAGTCAGATTGCGAGAACATGTCAATAGGATCAAAAATGTTTTTAAACACCATAGTTTATCCAGTCATTTCAGACTTGTCCATGGAAGGGACCCCAGTGGCCTCACCTTCTGCAGTGTAGACAGAATTAAGGGACACTGGAGAGGAGGTAACCTCAAGCGAGCCGTTTCTCGCAATGAGACCCAATGGATTCATCGTTTAAAAACGATGAGCCCCCGAGGGTTGAACATAGAATTGGACCTGAACTGCTTCCTGTCAAACTTCTAGAATAACATGGTTTTATTTTATTTCAACTGTTATAACTGGTTAACAACATTTTGTCTTTGATGTACGTTTTTTGATTATTACTTTTACTTTCCTACTTTTTTATTTTTACTTTTATTTTTATTTTTATTTTATTTTTATTTTTATTTTATTTTTATTTTATTTCATTTTTATTTTTTCATTTCCTTTTTTTTAATTTAATTTAATTAAATTTTTTATTCTATTATTTTTTCATTTTTCTTTTTCTTTTTCAACTTCTATTTCCGATGTATGCGTTTTTTTTATTATTATAGTTATTATTTATTCACACACAGATGTACCTTAGTAGCTATCTGATAAAGCTGGAACTGAAGTGTCTAATTTTTGCTGCTAACTATTAATACATATTTATTCTTGGTCTCTTCCAGCGGCTGTGCTCTGCCTCTGGGTGTGACTTTTTCACTCTAACATTAGCATATCTGCCAAGTTAATGCTGATTGGTTTGTTTCCTTGAGGGAGGTTCCCTGCTCCACTCTATTTAAAATGACTCAGTGGGCCGGTAGTTAGGTCTTTGATAACTCCCTATGGGAGGGCGAAGCGCGTCGGCGCACGTCCGGCGGCACTGACGTCATTTCAAGCTCTGTGGAACACATTTTTGGGTCCGTGGAACACACGCCATGAGCGGCTCCCGGATTAACCTGTCAATACATTTTACATGCCTGTTTTTAACAAACGTTCTGTAAGTACCCAATCTCCTTTAGAATAAACTCATTTTAAATGGTGCTTTCACTATCAGCTTTGTTTTATTTCCATTTCCTTTTGGGCATCTGTCACATCTACTGAGAACCTTCAATTAAGAATCTATTGGTCTGACGTGCATTCCACTTCTCCTGAATATCCCTGGAGACCATCTTTTAAGCTTGAAGCAACCCCCAGACTGAAAAGCTGGGGGTCACTGCAATCTGGTGAGTGGGGACACATAAGGGGGTGTTTGACTTGCACCTGAAAAGCTTGGAAGCATCCGTGTATATTTGCACCTGAAAAGCTTTACAGCATTTGTGGTTTCCTTTCACTATGGATTCAAACACTTTTGAATTTTTTGTCACTTTATTTGGACTTTGTCTTGCTTAATATTATTTACACTCATTTATTTGTTTATCTGTGAGCACCACATTTCTATATGTTTGTATATATTTTTTTCTTTTATCCAAAAAACCTCCCTCCTGCATAGGAGGGCAAATCTGTCATTTTCAGTCAGGGTCCCCTTAGGGATAGTTTCAATTACAAATACTTCAAGACCTTTAATGTCGTCAATATGCATGTGGTGGAAATGACATGGGATGCTATGTTCTGCGCATCTATTTTTAATTAACCCTTAGATTGTCTCCAACCCTTGCATGCAAGGCGCGAACGGTGTAATCCACGTACAATAGGTTGCAGGGACATCGCAGAACATAGATGACAAAATCAGTTGAACATGTTATAAACTGTTTAATATGAAAGATTTTTCCTTTATTGGTGGTAATGCTTCTACTGCCATGTGTAATGAATTGGCGGGTCAGGCATCCTCTTTTCCTGCATTGGAAGATGCCTGTCCTGTTGTCAAAATAGGTTCTGATATCTAATGGGGATGTATTGTTTGTGGCTTGTATTTTGCTTGGTGCCAGGATATTCTTCATTGTGCAGGCTTTCCTAAATGTAATTTGTGAAGCTGCCGGCAGTACAGAAGCTAAACGCTGATCTAATAGACTTTTGTAGTGTTTTTGGATTATTTTGAACACTGACCTATACTTATTATTAAAAGTTGACACAAATCGCACTGTGTTATTTTCATTCCTCTCAGCTTTGGCTTTCTGTTTGGATGGGGGGTTCATGTGTGACATAAAGGCCTCTTGGACCAGTTCCGGAGGATAACCCTTCTCCTCAAACTTCTTTTTCATTGAGGCCCCTTGTATAATATAATCATCCAATTTTCAAGCAATTTCTCCTCATAGGTCAACACAAGGTCCAGAAACACCAACTCATTGGCGTTGAGCACATGTGTGAATGACAACCCAAATGGGTTGGCGTTGCAGTGGGCCACAAAGTACGGGAACACATCTGGGCCACCACTCTAGGTAAGCAATATGTCATTGATGTATCTATCATAGAACACAGTGGGGGTTATTTACTAAAGGCAAATCCACTTTGCAATTCAAGTGCACTGCAAGTGCACTTGAAAGTGCACTTGCAGTGCACTTGGAAGTGCAGTCGCTGTAGATCCGAGGGGTCATGCAAGGAAAATAAAAAACAGCATTTTAGCTTCCACATGATTGGATGATAAAATCAGCAGAGCTTCCCCTCATTTCAGATCTCCTCCTCAGATTTACAGCGACTGCACTTCCAAGTGCACTTTCAGTGCACTTTCAAGTGCACTTGCAGTGCAAAGTAGATTTGCCTTTCATAAATAACCAACAATGTATTAAAAGGGTTGTTGGCCCAGATGTATCCCTCCTCCCAGTAGCCCATGGTCAGATAGGCATATACAGGGCAAAATTGGCTCCATGCCTGTGCCTTTGAGTTGTAAATAAAACTGATCAAGGAATGTAAAATAGTTATATCTTAAGCAAAAATCAATGCATTTAACCAAAAATTCTGAATGTTGAGAGTTCATATCCACATTTTTGATTAGGAAGTGTTGTATAGCTGTGAGGTCTACTTCATGGGGTATTGATGTACAGTATCTCACAAAAGTACACCCCTCACATTTTTGTAAATATTTGATTAAATCTTTTCATGTGACAACACTGAAGAAATGTCACTTTGGGTAAGAGATGAAGATAGACCATAGAAGAGGTTTGAGGATGG
Source organism: Lithobates septentrionalis (assembly GCA_037952835.1). Taxonomy (NCBI): domain Eukaryota; kingdom Metazoa; phylum Chordata; class Amphibia; order Anura; family Ranidae; genus Lithobates; species Lithobates septentrionalis. The sequence goes on from JBBDGP010000981.1 coordinate 103,132, forward strand.
AACCTTGGGGAACCTCTATGGAAAGAGGAAAGGAGTAGGCATGAGCTCAATGTTCGAGTCAAACGTAAGTAACGTAACATTGGGTGTTCGGCCATTCAGCAAATTCCAAACATTATGGGGCTTTTGTGGCAAATTTGAGCGCTGCAGAACGCCCCACAATGCACTGCAAGGTCACAGTGCATTGATGTCTGATGATTGGCCAAAGCATGCACCTGAGCTGCATGCTTTGGCCAATCACAGCACACTCTGCTGTGAGAGCCATAATTGGCCAAAGGCAGGGTGCCTTTAGCCAATCATGGCTCAGGGCACTAAGTCCACGCCCCACACTATATAAGGCTGCTTACACGGCGACCGTATATAGTATTTATGAAGGAGAGAAGTTAGCTAGAGGCAGGTTAGTTAGTGGAGTGCAGGCAGTTTAGTATATAAATATATATATATATATATATATATATATATATATATATATATATATATATATATATATACCCTGTTTCCCCGAAAATAAGACCTAGCGTGATTGTCGGTGATGGCTGCAATATAAGCTCTACCCCCCAAATAAGCCCCAGTTAAAGTCCTTGTAGGTCTTATTTTCAGGGTAGGGCTTATTTTTGGGGAAACAGGGTAGGGCTTATATTGCAGCCATCACTGACAATCACGCTAGGTCTTATTTTCGGGGACACAGGGTATATATATATATACAGTGCAGTCAGTGTAGAATATAAATACAGTGCAGGCAGTGTAGTGTATATATACAGTATCTCACAAAAGTGAGTACACCCCTCACATTTTTGTAAATATTTTAGTAGTGAGTGTACAGCCTGTATACCAGTGTAAATTTGCAATCCCCCCAAAATAACTCAACCCACAGCCATTAATGTCTAAACCACTAGCAACAAAAGTGAGTACAACCCTAAGTGAAAATGTCCAAATTGGGCCAAAGGTGTCATAGGCCACCATTATTTTCCAGCACTGCCTTAACCCTCTTGGGCATGGAGTTCACCAGAGCTTCACAGGTTGCCACTAGAGTCCTCTTCTACTCCTCCATGATGACATCACAGAGCTGGTGGATGTTAGTGACCTTGCTCTCCTCCACCTTCCATTTGAGGATGTCCCACAGATGCTCAATAGGGTTTAGGCCTGGACTTGGCCAGTCCATCACCTTCACCCTCATCTACATAGCAAGTCAGTGGTCCTCTTGGAGGTGTGTTTGGGGTCATTATCATGTTGGAATACTGCTCTGTGGCCTAGTTTCCAAAGGGAGGGGATCATGCTCTGCTTCAGTATGTCACAGTACATGTTGGCATTCATGGTTCCTTCAATGAACTGTAGTTCCTCAGTGCCGGCAGCACTCATGCTGCCCCAGACCATGACACTCCCACCACCATGCATGACTGTAGGTACGACACACTTGTCTTTGTACTCCTCACCTGGTTGCCACCACACACGCTTGACACCATCTGAACCAAATACGTTTGCCTTGGTCTCATCAGACCACAGGGCATGGCTCCAGTAATCCATGTCCGTAGTCTGCTTGTCTTCAGCAAACAGTTTACGGGCTGTCTTGTGCATCATCTTTAGAAGAGGCTTCCTTCTGGGACAACAGCCATGCAGAACAATTTGATGCAGTGTGCGGCATATGGTCTGAGCACTGACAGGCTGACCCCACACCCCTGTAACCTCTGCAGCAATGCTGGCAGCACTCATATGTCTATTTCTCAAAGATAACCTCTGGATATGATGCTGTGCACGTGCACTCAACTTCTTTGGTTGACCATGGCGATCATGCTCTGCTTCAGTATGTCACAGTACATGTTGGCATTCATGGTTCCCTCTGTTCTGAGTGGAACCTGTCCTTTTAAACCGCTGGTCTTGGCCATCATGCTGCAGCTCAGTTTCAGGGTCTTGGCAATCTTCTTATAGCCTAGGCCATCTTTATGTAGAACAACAATCCTTTTTTTCAGATCCTCAGAGCGTTCTTTGCCATGAGGTGTCATGTTGAACTTCCAGCGACCAGTATGAGAGAGTGAGAGCGATAACACCAAATTTAACACACCTGCTCCCCATTCACACCTGAGACCTTGTAACACTAATGAGTTACATGACACCGGAGAGGGAAAACGGCTAATTGGGCCCAATTTGGATATTTTCACTTAGAGGTGTACTCACTTTTGTTGCCAGCGGTTTAGACATTAATGGCTGTGTGTTGAGTTATTTTGAGGGGGACAGCAAATTTACACTGTTATACAAGCTGTACACTCACTACTTTACATTGTAGTAAAGTGTCATTTCCTCAGTGTTGTCACATGAAAAGATATAATAAATTATTTACAAAAATGTGAGGGATGTACTCACTTTTGTGAGATTATATATATATATATATATATATATATATATATACATACATAGTATTATATACTGTACACTGCACTATATACCCTGCACTGTATTATATTATTAAACGGCATGGGGAACTCCACACCAAAATAAAATAAAAAAATGTCATGGAGTCCCCCCAAAATCCATACCACGCCAAATTAAAAAAAAAATTGGCGCCCCGCAAAACCAATACCAGACCCTTATCTGAGCTAGCAGGCCAAGATTGGGGGGGATGAGTGAGTGTGGGGGTCCCCCCCAAAATCCATACCAGACCCTTATCCGAGCAAGCAGCCTGCCAGACCAGGAAAGGGGGGACGAGCAAGTGCCCCTCTCCTGAACCATACCAGGTCGCTTGCCCTCAACATGGGGAGGGTGCTTTGGGGTCCCACCCCAAAGCACCTTGTCCCCATGTTGATGGGGACAAGGGCCTCGTCCCCACAACCCTTGCCCGGTGGTTGTGGGGGTCTGCAGGAAGGGGGCTTATCAGAATCTGGAAGCCCCCTTTGACAAGGGGGCCCCCAGATCCTGCCCCCCCCAAAGCACCCTCCCCATGTTGAGGGCAAGCAGCCTGGTATGGTTCAGGAGGGGGGCACTTGCTCGTCCCCCCTTTCCTGGTCTGGCAGGCTACTTGCTCGGGTAAGGGTCTGGTAGGGATTTTGGGGGGGAATCCACGCAGTCTTCTTTTTACATTTTGGCATGGAGTTCCCCTTAATATCCATACCAGACCTGAAGGGATCCAGCAATATATTACACCCGCAAGAAAGCATTTCCTTTAGAAATGCCATTTTGCAGTGGTACAGTAAAACACATGAGACAGATGCACTACTTTACAGGCAGACTAAGGGGACCCCAGGCACGATATTTAAAGGAATATTTCATTTCTATTGTTTCACTTTAAGCATTATTAAAATCACTGCTCCTGAAAAAACGGGCATGTTAAAAACTTTTTTTTTGCATTGATACATATCCCCTGGGGCAGTACCCAGGTCCCCAAACACTTTTCATGGCAATAACTTGCATATAAGCCTTTAAAATTAGCACTTTTCCACGTTGGTGTCCCATAGACTTTAACGGTGTTCGCATGTTTGCACAAATTTGTTGTCTGTTTGCATGTTCTGGTGCATACCAAACTGGGGGGGGGGTGTTCAGCTCATCCCTAGAAAGGAGAGGGGGAAGAAAAAGCAGAGTCATTTTGTTTAGGAGAGTTGGATGGTCAATTGTATTAAAGGTAGCGGAGAGGTCTAAGAGTGATAGTATTGAGTATTGGCTGGTAGGTTTAACACTTAGTAAGCCATCAGTGAGTTTTAGGAGAACAGTTCTATGGAGTGCTGCGGGCAAAATCCAGAATGTTCTTCAAACACTGTTTAAACTGAACCCAAACATGTTTAGCCATCATTACTGAGCAGTTGAGAAGTAGCTGAAGTGTTATGCCCCGTACACACGATCGGAAATTTGGCCAGCAAAAGACCAATGAGAGCTTTTGGTCAGAAAATGAGACCGTGTGTATGCTCCGTCGGACTTTTGCTGGCGAAATTCCCTCCAGCAAAAGTTTGAGAGCAGGTTCTCAATTTTTCGGTGGGAAAAAGTTCCTATCTGAAAATGCGTTCGTGTGTATGCAATTCCGACATGCAAAAACTCATGCATGCTCAGATTCAAGTTTGAGACGGAAGAGCTTGGTCTGGTAAAACTACCGTTCGTAATGGAGATGGCACATTCATCATGCTGAAATAGTTTAATACAGCACATTCTCTTCTTCTTTATAATGCTAGAAGAATGAAGTTGTTTTGCTGCTCATATTCACATAGAGTTCTCACAAACTTCTTTCTTTATTATTTCTCGTGATCCCATGAATAATCTTTTTTGTTTTTAAAGCCAGATCTCCATAATAATGTTTGGAATAATTTTTTATTGTCATTTTTTTTATTTTTTATCAAGAACTCCTTTTTTTGGAATACTTTGAAATTAATTTCTAGTCATCTCCATAATATTTTTTTTTGTGTGTCAAGTTTACACAACAACATTATTATCTTGTATTTTTAAAGCTCAAGGAGTTGGTGTCCCTTGTTAATTTGACATTGTATTTTTGAAATGTACCTGCCTACTCACAAACTGTCCTATTTGAAGAAAAACACATAGGCAAGTATTTTCCAAAAAAAAAAAATCTCCATTTATTCTGGCTGATAACAAAATAAAGAGGAAGGCAATGCTGGAGAAAGTGCTGGAATTTGCGAAGCCTTTCTACCCCAGGGCACACATCAACAATTTTGAAAATAAAATTGGTAGCTAGAGAAGTCATATAATGGGAAGCAAAATCTGGTCCTGGACTCCCCAAGATCATGAACAGCAGCAGATGACATATATGTCCCCAGGCTGTGGTACTACAACAGCCTGCGTATTCTGTCAGACCAGACTGAACCCAGGCCATCACTTTCTTGTCTTCCCTCCATGCTTCCCACCATGCTTCTCTGCAGCCTTCCCTGCAGCCTTCCCTGCAGCCTTCCCTTCCTTAGAGGCTGTGGCTCTGGAGGAGGAGGAGGATGGGCGAGCACACATAAGTGCATGTTGTCACTTATTTGGCTACTCAACCCCTTCTGAATGGCCTCAAAAATACATTTCTCACACCTGAAGCGCTGGCCCTCCTCCATTTGCTGCAATTTAGCAGCTACATAGCAGCCATAGGCCTCTTCAGCATTGGGGGGGGGCTTTTTAGGGCCGCATTAGGGTCCTTAATGAGGCCCAGTGCTGCCTCCTCCATATTAATCTCCTTCCTGGCCCTTTTTGTTGTAAGGCGGAGGGGAGGCACCTGGGATTGGGTGAGGCTACAGGGCCTGGCCATCTCCTGGCTGACACTTACCCTGCCTCCTCCTGGCTGACACTTACCCCCGCCTCCTCCTGGCTGCCACATTCCAGAGCCTCATCCTGGCTGAGGTCTTCCTGTTTATGAAAAAGGGACATAGTTTTAGTTTTTGGTTCATCAATCACACACAATTTTCAGCTCATGACTGTTGCAAATTGAATGTTATTAAATAGAAAAGACTATCATTCTGACCTCAGCATTTTTCATTCTTGTCACACTCATTTTTGGCCCCCACTGTCTACTGATATGTCAAACACTTTTTGTTAAATCATTAATTTGTTAGCAATCATAACATCTAGTTAACAACAATCATTTTTGGACAATAAATATTTTAAAAAATAATATACCTGGCTTCAGCTGGGCTCCTCAACTTCTTTCAGAATGGAAGGCCCAGGTTTGTCCTTGGAAGCCTCAGCTGGGGTTGAGGGAAGGGTTGAGGGAAGGCTGGATGAAAGTGTAGAAAGTGATTCCCTGGCTTCCATCTGGTCTTCCAGAAACCGCATCCTGTTGTAGTACCACAGACTGGGTACATACACATCCTCTGCTGCAGATCCTGATCTCATGGAAGCCTGGACCTTATTTTTTATTTTTTTTAATGCAGAAAAATTCTTTATTGAAAATTGACAGCATACAATCCAGAGATTCATAAGCCTTACAATTACAACAAGGTATATCACCCCCAGTTCCCTGAGAGCCAAGCCACAAACACGCATAATAATAGAACATGCCATTCTCCCCTACACACCCCACAATCAAGATACCCTACATGGCTTCCAATACATCTGCATTTAAATGTATGTTTTGTCAGAATGTTAGGGCGTGGGGTCTCTCAGCCCGCATTAAGTCTCAGGAGTCTATCCATGACCAGGTCCTCCAGGGCCAATCCCGGAGTTCCCAGCCACGGTTCCCACAATTTTTCGAATTTGGCGGCACAACCCCTATGCTGGTATATGATTTTCTCCATCCTTAGCGTGTTGCCCTCTGCTGTAATCCACTCCTTAACCGTAGGGGGCGACTCAGACTTCCAATGTATCATAATCAGTTTACGGGCCATGAAAAGGGTCCGCGTAAGGGCTTCTCTAATATGTGTCTCCCATTCTAATTCGTCCAGTAAGTTCAGAATACACTGTCTAGGGTCCAGAGGAATCTGCACCCCAAACACTGCAGACAGAACCTCTATCACCCCCTTCCAATACACATGGAGTTTGGGACAGAGCCAAAGCATATGTATCAACTCACCATGATCCCTTTTGCATCTAGTACACAGCGGGGTGGGCGTCAGTCCCATAGCATGGAGTCTATGGGGCGTGTAATATACTCTCAGAAGTGTGTATAGTTGAGTCAACCTTTGCGTCACATTTAGGGAACAAATAGCCACTGATTGTAGGGCTTCCTCCCACTGATCATCATCCAGGGGCCCTACGTCTGTTTCCTACTTTCTTTTGACCTTAAGGGGGTGTTTGGAAAGATATTGAGTAGATAATGTGCCGTAGCACTGGGAGATAAATCCCTTGGAGACCTCCGCAATTTTAAGTTGGGAAAGAATGGGATTAGAGTCCATATGCCACTCAGTGGTCCTAGATTGGGCTATAAATGCATGTCTGAGTTGCATATAGTAGAACTTCATATGTTGAGGTAGCCCGTATTTCTCTCTCAAAATTTCAAAGGACAACAGTTTCCCATTACTTATAACTTGAGCCAGGTAGAAGATACCATGTCCCTTCCACTTGTCCGTGTGTTGCAATTTAGCCAGCTCCGGGTATGCCCCATTAGCCCAAATCGGGCTAAACTCATTGAAACCCTTGGCCCCCTGCAAATAGCTGACTTTGTTCCATACTTTTTGTATTAGACTGTATGTGGGGAAGGTTTTTTGAGGTTTACCAAAGGCCAATGCCTCAAGAGCAGTCGGGACTGATCGCCCACCCACTGCATGGAGCATAATAGCCTCGGAAGCACTAGGGGATCTGTCGCCCACGACCCCCTCCATGGCCATAGTACCTATCAAGTGTTGCATCTGGGACGCCAGATAGTACAACCATGGATTCGGGAGAGCAAGGCCACCTTCGTCTTTAGGGCGCTGCAGGTGTTCTAGTTTTATCCTAGGGGGCTTATTTTTCCAGATAGGTTCACGGAATATGGTGTTGACTATCCTAAAGGTCTTCAGTGGGATCACTACTGGGGAATTATGTAACATGTATAGCAGTTGGGGCATCAGAATCATTTTGATTAGGTTCACACTGCCCGCAACCGACATACATAGAGCGTTCCATGTCTTGACCCGCTGTCGAAACCTGGCTAAAAGAGGGGAAATGTTGAGTTGGCCATAATCCCTAATTCGGGGAGTAATCCATATCCCCAGGTATTTGAAGGAATTGGTAACGGGAATTTCTCCTACTCTCTCTCCGTCTTGTACTGTGGTACCATCTAGGGGCATCAAAGCAGATTTGGCCCAGTTTATTTTCAGTCCTGAAAATTCCCTAAACCGAATCACTGTGTCCATCGTGTTCCTCAGGGATTGCTCCATATCACCCAATAGTATCATGGTGTCATCCGCATAGAGCATCACTTTCTCCTGTCTATCTCCATAGCAGAAGCCTGTGATACCCCCATGATTTCTAATCTTAATTGCTAGGGGCTCTATTGCAAGGGCAAACAGCAGGGGGGACAGAGGGCACCCCTGCCGCGTGCCCCGGCCTAAAGTAAATGACAGCGACATTCTACCTGCCTCCCTTATAGCAGCCCGAGGGCAGTGATACAGCAAGCGTACCCATGTAATGTAAGTGTCCCCGAAGCCAAATCGCCTCAGCACCTCCCAGAGATAGGGCCATTCCACACTATCAAAGGCTTTCATAGTGTCTAGTGACAAAAGAGCCCTTGATCCCATATTGTCAGTCTGTGTCTGCATATTAAGAAATAGCCTTCTCAAGTTGATCGCCGTGGATTTATTTGGCATAAATCCCGCCTGATCTGGATGTATCACTGAGGTGATCACCTTATTTAATCTAAGGGCTAGTACTTTGGCCAGGATCTTAATGTCTGACTGGAGTAACGATATCGGTCTATAGGATGCTGGATCTACGGGGTCTTTTCCTTGTTTCAAAATCAACACAATATGGGCTTGAGACATAGATGGTGGAAGGGCAGACTGGTCTCTGGCCGCGTTAAACATTGCCAAAAGCTTGGGCAACAATACTTCGGAGTAGCTTTTGTATATCTCCATGGGGATACCATCACCCCCTGGGGCTTTACAGTTGGGAAACGCAGCCACAGCCACCCGCAGTTCCTCCAGGGATATCGGGGAATCCAACTCTTGGCATTGTAATGCAGAAAGCTGCGGGAAAACAATGTCGTCCAAATAATTACCCAACTCCCCCGGGTCTTGTAATGAGGTTGGGCGATATAGCGTCTCATAGAACTCGGCTAGTGTGTTCAATATTAAATCGGGCGACTGTACCAACTGTCCCCCTTTAGTTTTTATGGCTCCGATTACTGGGGACTTCTGTTCTGAGTTAGCGATTCTAGCCAGAAGGCGGCCTGTTGTCTCCCCCTCCTCGAAAAAAGCAGTTTTAGAAAAGAATCTTTTCTTTTCCGCCGAGGAGGTGCCCATAAGCAGATTGAGCTGCCTGCCAGGCCTCCCTTGCGGAATCAGTGGGATCCTGCACATATTTCTCCTCCAGGGAATGGACCTGCATCTCCAGAGTTTCCCTGAGAGTTTCAGAGCACTGTTTAACTTTGGTAACCTCATTGCTTAGCAGTCTGCGGAGATATCGTTTAAATTCCTCCCACTCTGCCACAACGGCGGCTGGAGTAGGCTGAATCTGAAAGAACCCACTGATGCTTCCCTCTAGTCTCTCAGGAGATGCGAACAGCTGAAGCCAAAAGGCATTAAATTTCCAGGGCGCCTTAGGGAGCATGGACCCCTGTGTTGTGACTAGTTTTAGTACCATATAGGAATGGTCTGAAACGCATCTGGGTTTATATGAAACCTCAGAGACCGAGGGAAGCATACCCGAGTTTCCCACAGCCAGGTCTATCCTGGATAGAGACCCGTGGGTTTTTGAAAAGCAAGAGAATTGCTTAGTTACTGGGTTTCTATGTCTCCATATATCTAGCCATCCCAGCTCCTGCAACAGTCTAGCCAATGGTGTTGCCCTGCATGGGGCTTGTACTCCCGGAGGTGGATGTTTATCTAGAGCAGGATTTAACCAACTATTGAAATCCCCTACAATGAGCATAGGGAGGTTCGGCTTATCCGTCAGAAATTCCAGGAAAAGTCGAAGCACCCGTGCATCAAATGGGGGGGGGTATGTACACACAGGCTAGAATACAATGCAAAATACCAATGCGGCAGTGCAGAAATACAAATCTCCCCTCTGCATCTATCTTAGAGGCAAATTCCTGGTAATCCAGGGATCTGTGTATCACTACACCCACACCCCGAGAAAAAGAGGTGTGAGTGGAGTGATAGGCCCAATCTATCCATCTGTGCTTCAAACAGCTCCTGGTCTCTGCAGTCAGATGCGTCTCCTGTAGACATATAACAGCAGGAAAAAACTTCTTTAGACAAGTAAATATCATAGTGCGCTTAAGTGGGGAGTTCATGCCCCTAACATTCCAAGAAATCAGCGAAGATCCCGCCATGGTGGAAGTGTAGTCATCAATTGGCATGGGTGAACAGTGGTCATCTGTATGGTGAGTCTATGGAGACAATGATAGGCAGTCTTGCATATGTGTGGCAAATTGGCAAATAGGCTAGTAAGCAAATTCAGGTAAGTCTCTGGACTGTAAGATAGTGCAAACTGTAAACCATAACCCGGCACCACGGTGCCAACAAACATTATTTCTATTGTAGTATGACGTCAATGACCGCCAGTGCGGGGCAGGATAGTAGGATCAACCACAATAGCTTCATCGGCCAGGCCAAACATAGCCTGGCAGCACAGCCTAAAAACTGGCTGACTGTAAGAGCTTGCATTGCCACCCGAACAAAACAGATCCTGGACCTTATTAAGCTCCTTCCTATATGTGCTTCTCAAGCTACCAATTTTCTTCTCCACAAACTCGATGTCTGCATCGGGGACCTGCGTCTTCACAAATTGCAGCAGTTTCTCCAGCGATGCCTTCCTAGCTGATTTATTACGATATATAAGGGGTTTTTAACCTCCCACAAATTTCTCATATCCCTGCATCTGTCTATGAACTGGCCCATGAATTCAGGGACTTTGAATTGTTTCATATTTGCTGAAAGACAAAACACAAGACCAAAACACTATAATATCAGGCTAAACTCTCCTAATCTTATCCCAATATAGGCCTCAATCTAGAATGAGTATAGGCCACTGATGTCCGAAGTTAAAATGTTACCTTCGTTATAATGTTCGGCGCTTCCTCCACTCACAGATCATACTACGACACACGCGTGTTATCTTTATATACACTGTGCATGCGTAAAACTCCGCCCACGTCGCCCGCCCCAACGTTCTTTTTAAAATATTCCCCGCCTCTTCTCTTTCAGCGCAGTGGGAGACGAAATAGCGGAGACACAGCAGGTGCATAATAGCAGTAACGAGGAGGAGGAAAGCCCGAAGTAAGAAACGTCCCGATCCCGGAGGAAAAGATTTAAGGCCTCCAATATGTCCTTTGGTGAGATGGTGGAGATGGTGGACATATTGAAGAGGGCCCACTATGACGGGAAGTATGGACTGTACCTAAACCCAAATGTGAGAAAGGCCAAGATCATGAGTAAAGTTGTGAAGAGTCTGCGCCGGAATTTTGGGGTACGACGATCTAAGGAGCAATTGAGGAAACGCTGGTCAGACCTGAAATTGAGGGAGCAAGATCAGTACAGAAGGATCAAGAAAGTGCTTCTAAAAAGTAAGTAGTTGTCGTGTGTTTTCCTATTATTATTATTATGACTTGCATGCTCCTCCATGTGCTTTTCTTTACTGTTGTACAGTTTAAAATGACTGCTTTTATGTTCATGCGCACAGTAATCGGTCGTAAGAAACATTGTTTGTTTGCCAACTAAATACGATGTTTTGGGCAGATACAGGGTTAACTACATTTGGTCATGCTAATTTGAATTAAAAGAAGTTTAGGACATTGTTGTCTAGATGTGTTTGTAACTAGAAGGAATTGCAAACTTGATTCAGTGTAATGTAAGGAGAGGACACTCAGCAGCTGTTTACACAGGAGCACTAGTGTGGAACACAAGAACAAACTTTTTAAGGTGTCCCACACAGGTACTTCAGTGGATACTTGGGGTGTCTACATGTGTGAAACTTGTCCAAAAAAGGAAGATATTCAAGCTTGGTTAAGGGAATTTATCATGTCTTCAACTTGGAACTCTGCCCAAACAGACAATTGTACCCCACTTCCAAGCAATGTTTCACATTCATATTTCTGGCCACAAATATCTGTGTGCTAAGTATACCTTTTGTTTCTTTCTCATGGGGAGAAAAGACTCGGTCCATCTGAAGATATCAGCAACACCACTTCTCAGAGGACACCACAACCTCAGGATGTGGAGGAAAGAGAGGTGGAAAAAGTGGTTGAGATACATGGTGTGTATTTTTATTGTAGGTGATGTGCAGGTTGTGGAAGAACAATCTACTCATTTCACCAGTGACAGTGCACAGCGGCTTATCCGGCACATAATGTGGTGTAGTCGAGATTTAGACCTTATCAAAGAAAAAACTAAGGAGATTGAACAAAGACTGAAGAACATGATTGATGTACTAGGGAGAATCTAAATCCAAAAAAGATTACAGCTTTTTTATTTTTTTTTCAATTTCTCTAAATTTCTCTAAAAGCCAAATTTGGAAGATGCACACAGTGTGTCAACATGTGCTCTCTGCCATCAGGGGATTTCAATGTACGCGTTTTGTGGGTGCAACCCCTTCCTCCCAACTCTAGTAGGTGAGAGGAAATGGTTGCACCCCCAAAACATTTCCATTGATCCCCCCATGATGGGAGATAGCACATGTTGACATTAGGTATGGGATCAGAAAGGAAATCCCCATTTTGACTCACAATTTGTGTGCATCTTCTAAATTTGGCTTTTACAGGGGTGACTTCACCCCATATGATGAAGGCAAGATCAAGACATTTTTCACACTATAATGTCTGATATTGCCTTCATTTTTGCAATGTTGAACTTTGTAAGTTCCAGAGTTGTGTATGTTATGTTTGGAAACATGCCTGTTTCTGTACTTTTTCGAAAATTTCAAGGTAAAACTTTAAAAAAAAATAGATGTGTTTTTTTTACCACAAAATGTTTTAGAACGCACATGTGAATGTGCACAGAGTAAAAGGCTTCCTACTCAACAATGTGTGGCTTATTCTTTCAATGCTCAATAACACTTTTTGTATTAAGTTGGTGTTTACAGTGACAATGGGTGTTATTTAAATAATGTGAAAACCACTTGGCACTACAAGTGCACTAGGAGAACCTAGGAGACAGATAAAAGAAACACAAGCAGTAAATCCAAATCAAGATTTTATCAAATCAATTTTTTTAAATTTTGTAAATATTTAAAAATTAGCTGGCATAGCAATGGACCCCTACCCGTAAAATATTCCACATATTTTCACATATTTAAGCACTTAACGCGTGCTTTGGGGGGGCAAGCCAGGACAGCCAGCTTCTAGGGCCGTCATTGGATTCTCATGAAGTCCGGCCTCAGGTGCAACTGTGGCAACATAACCAGGTACATTTCGCTTTAAAAAGTTGTGCAGTATGCAGCAGGATAAAACAATGTGGTTACGTTTGTACTCCGCCATATTAATCGGTGTTAGAAATAAGCGGAACTGGCTGACCATTATCCCGATGGTATTCTCCACGACTCTTCTGGCTCTGGCCAGCCGGTAATTAAAAAACCCTCTTCTCTGGGGTGAGGGTCCTCTGGGGGAATGGCCTCATCATGTGATTACCCAGACCAAATGCTTCATCAGCTATAAAAACAAATGGGAGTCCTTCCACGTTCTCTTCAGCAGGTGGCAATCTCAAGCCACCACTCAGGAGACATCCGTAGAACTCAGTCTGAGCAAAGACTCCACCATTCGACATCCGGCCATTCTTCCCCACGTCCACATAGAGAAACTCATATGTCTCCGACACCACCGCGATCAACACAATACTATCAAATAGTTAAAATAGTATGACCCCGAATGGGGTGGTGGGACAATGTGAACATGTTTCCCATCGATTGCCCCTCCGCAGTTGGGGAAGTCCCAACGATGAACGAATTGGGAAGCCACAATCATTCCTGTGGTGTTGAAGGGAACTGTGGAGTCAAAAAAGAAAAAATAATTATTAGTACTTTTCCACATAACATTGCATAACATTGCAAGCAGATTAGACACAAACATTCTTGGCCAACATCAGTATAACATTTATTTTAAGGAGTATTTAACCACTTAAGTCCCGGACCATTTTGCTGGCCAAAGACCGGAGCACTTTTTGTGATTCGGTACTGCGTCGCTTTAACTGACAATTGCGTGGTTCTGCAACGTGGCTCCCAAACAAAAATTGATGTCCTTTTTTTCCCACAAATAGAGCTTTCTTTTGGTGGTATTTGATTACCCCTGCGGTTTTTATTTTTTGCGCTATAAACAAAAAAAGAGCGACAATTTTGAAAAAAACACATTATTTTTTACATTTTGATATAATAAATATCCCCCAAAAATATATAAAAAAAACATTTTTTTCCTCAGTTTTCGCCGATACATATTCTTCTACATATTTTTGGTAATAAAAAATCGCAATAAGTGTTTATTAATCAATACATTTGTGCAAAAGTTATAGTGTTTACAAAATAGGGGATAGTTTTATGGCATTTTTTTAAATATTTTTTTTTTTTACTAGTAATGGCAGCGATCAGTGATTTTTTTCATGACTGCAACATTATGGCGGACACAGCGAACATTTTTGACACATTTTTGGGACCATTGTCATTTATACAGCAACCAGTGCTATGCAAATGCACTGATTCCTTTGTAAATGACACTGGCAGTGAAGGGCTTAACCACTAGGGGACAGTGTAAGGGTTAAGTATGTCCTGGGGAGTGATTCTAACTGTGGGGGGGTGTGGCTACGTGTGACACATCACTGATCTCTGCTCCCGATCACAGGGAGCAGAGATCAGTGACACTGTCACTAGGCAGAACGGGGAGACGCTTGTTTACATTAGCATCTCCCCATTATTCCTCTCTGTGAGGCGATCGCGGGTATCCCCATGGCAATCGAGTCCACGGGACCCGCGACCCGACTCACTGAGCTCCCGGCATGCAATGGCACGGTGGCAAATTTTAAGGGACGTACAGGTACGCCCAGTGGCCAGCCGTGCTATTCTGCCAGCGTACCTCGGCATGCGCCAGTTGGGAACCCGGTTAAAGACAAAAATATCAGGTCCACTTATCAGATTCCTCACCCCCTCTGATGGCCCATTGGAAACATTTTAGGGGGGAGGGTTATAAATGAGTATTGGACCCCAAAAAAAAGCCTCAGGCACGCTGCCTGAATTTTAGGACACCAATAACATTTGGACACATTTTAGGGGGTGTTTAGGGTAAAGCACTACAATGGAGCTGACAAAATACATTGTTAAGTGACTAGGCTAGGTGTATATGGGCCCAGGATAGCATACTGGGGAGGTTAGTGAAGGCAAATATCCATGAAGGACAAAAAAAAGAGCATTAAAAGATTACAGCATGCATGAGGATAAAGAGGACATTCACAGCATATTACAATCAAGGTAATTATGGAATGATGAAAAAAATACAATACATTAGCAAACATTAAATATATATAATGTGATGTTAAAGGAGAAAACTTAACTTAATATAGTCCTTCTGCAGGACCTGAATGATGGCAGATAGGGATGAGCTTCGAGTTCGAGTCGAACTCATGTTCTACTCGAACATTGGCTGTTCGCAAGTTCGCCGAACAGCGAACAATTTGGGGTGTTCGCGGCAAATTCGAATGCTGCGGAACACCCTTTAAAAGTCTATGGGAGAAATCAAAAGTGCTAATTTTAAAGGCTTATATGCAAGTTATTGTCATAAAAAGTGTTTGGGGACCCGGGTCCTGCCCCAGGGGACATGGATCAATGCAAAAAAAAGTTTTAAAAACGGACGTTTTTTCAGGAGCAGTGATTTTATTAATGCTTAAAGTCAAACAATAAAAGTGTAATATCCCTTTAAATTTCGTACCTGGGGGGTGTCTATAGTATGCCTGTAAAGGGGCGCATGTTTCCCGTGTTTAGAACAGTCTGACAGCAAAATGACATTTGGAAGGAAAAAACTCATTTAAAACTACCCGCGGCTATTGCATTGCCGACAATACACATAGAAGTTCATTGATAAAAACGGCATGGGAATTCCCCACAGGGGAACCCCGAACCAAAATAAAAAAAAAAAAAATGATGTGGGGGTCCCCCTAAATTCCATACAAGGCCCTTCAGGTCTGGTATGGATATTAAGGGGAACCCCAGCCAAAATTTAAAAAAAAAATTGACGTGGGGTTCCCCCTAAATTCCATACCAGACCCTTCAGGTCTGGTATGGATTTTAAGGGGAACCCCGCGCCAAAAAAAAAAAAAAAAACGGCGTGGGGTCCCCCTAAAAATCCATACCAGATCCTTATCCGAGCACGCAACCTGGCAGGCCGCAGGAAAAGAGGGGGGGACGAGAGTGCGGCCCCCCCCCCCCTCCTGAACCGTACCAGGCCACATGCCCTCAACATTGGGAGAGTGCTTTGGGGTAGCCCCCCAAAACACCTTGTCCCCATGTTGATGAGGACAAGGGCCTCATCCTCACAACCGTGGCCGGTGGTTGTGAGGGTCTGCGGGCGGGGGGCTTATCGGAATCTGGAAGCCCCCTTTAACAAGGGGACCCCCAGATCCCGGCCCCCCCCCTGTGTGAAATGGTAAGGGGGTACTTACCCCTACCATTTCACTAAAAAACTGTCAAAAATGTTAAAAATGACAAGAGACAGTTTTTGACAATTCCTTTATTTAAATGCTTCTTCTTTCTTCCTTCATCTTCTTCTTCTTCTGGTTCTTCTGGCTCTTCTGGTTCTTCCTCCGGCGTTCTCGTCCAGCATCTTCTCCGCGGCGTCTTCTATCTTCTTCTCCTCGGGCCGCTCCGCACCCATGGCATGAGGGGGGAGGCTCCCGCTCTTCTCTTCATCTTCTTCTCTTCTTCATCTTCTTCTTCATCTTCTTCTTCTTCTTTTTCTTCTTCTTCTTCTTCCTTCTTCTCTTCTTCTCTTCTTCCTGTCTTCTCCGGGCCGCTCCGCAATCCATGCTGTGGCATGGAGGGAGGCTCCCGCTGTGTGACGGCGTCTCTTCGTCTGACGGTTCTTAAATAACGGGGGGCGGGGCCACCCGGTGACCCCGCCCCCCTCTGACGCACGGTGACATGACGGGACTTCCCTGTGGCATTCCCCGTGACGTCACAGGGAAGTCCCTCAAGTCACCGTGCGTCAGAGGGGGGCGGGGTCACCGGATGGCCCCGCCCCCCGTTATTTAAGAACCGTCAGACGAAGAGACGCCGTCACACAGCGGGAGCCTCCCACCATGCCAGCATGGCTGCGGAGCGGCCCGGAGAAGACAGGAAGAAGAGAAGAAGGAAGAAGAAGAAGAAGATGAAGAAGAAGATGAAGAAGAGAAGAGGATGAAGAGAAGAGCGGGAGCCTCCCCCCTCATGCCATGGGTGCGGAGCGGCCCGAGGAGAAGAAGATAGAAGACGCCGCGGAGAAGATGCTGGACGAGAACGCCGGAGGAAGAACCAGAAGAGCCAGAAGAACCAGAAGAAGAAGAAGATGAAGGAAGAAAGAAGAAGCATTTAAATAAAGGAATTGTCAAAAACTGTCTCTTGTCATTTTTAACATTTTTGACAGTTTTTTAGTGAAATGGTAGGGGTAAGTACCCCCTTACCATTTCACACAGGGGGGGGGCCGGGATCTGGGGGTCCCCTTGTTAAAGGGGGCTTCCAGATTCCGATAAGCCCCCCGCCCGCAGACCCTCACAACCACCGGCCACGGTTGTGAGGATGAGGCCCTTGTCCTCATCAACATGGGGACAAGGTGTTTTGGGGGGCTAACCCAAAGCACCCTCCCAATGTTGAGGGCATGTGGCCTGGTACGGTTCAGGAGGGGGGGGGGGCCGCACTCTCGTCCCCCCCTCTTTTCCTGCGGCCTGCCAGGTTGCGTGCTCGGATAAGGGTCTGGTATGGATTTTTAGGGGGACCCCACGCCGTTTTTTTTTTTTTTTTGGCGCGGGGTTCCCCTTAAAATCCATACCAGACCTGAAGGGTCTGGTATGGAATTTAGGGGGAACCCCACGTCAATTTTTTTTTTAAATTTTGGCTGGGGTTCCCCTTAATATCCATACCAGACCTGAAGGGCCTTGTATGGAATTTAGGGGGACTCACACATCATTTTTTTTTTTTAATTTTGGTTCGGGGTTGCCCTGTGGGGAATTCCCATGCCGTTTTTATCAATGAACTTCTATGTGTATTGTCGGCAATGCAATAGCCGCGGTAGTTTTAAATGTGTTTTTTCCTTCAAAATGTCACTTTGCTGTCAGACTGTTCTAAACACGGGAAACATGCGCCCCTTTACAGGCATACTATAGACACCCCCCAGGTATGAAATTTAAAGGGATATTACACTTTTATTGTTTGACTTTAAGCATTATTAAAATCACTGCTCCTGAAAAAACGGCCGTTTTTAAAACTTTTTTTTGCATTGATTCATGTCCCCTGGGGGAGGACCCGGGTCCCCAAACACTTTTTATGACAATAACTTGCATATTAGCCTTTAAAATTAGCACTTTTGATTATTCATGTTCGTGTCCCATAGACTTTAACGGCGTTCGCGTGTTCGAACGAATTTTTTTCCTGTTCGCATGTTCTGGTGCGAACCGAACAGGGGGGTGTTCGGCTCATCCCTAATGGCAGAACAGGCCTCTGCAATAATGATCCCCAGAGTCTGGGGGGAGATGCCTGTAGATAACTTGTGGTCCTGTAGACTTCTACCGCAACCTGGCAACCAGCCTCTGCTCAGGAGTGATGGCTTGCCGCATGCAGGTGTCCTGCTTCATAATATAAGGGGTGAGCAAAGCCAACAAATGGTGAAAAACGGGGTCTGTCATCTGGAGAAAATTCCTGAAATCATCAGGGTTATTTTTCTGGATCTCCCACAGCAAAGGAATATGAGAGAATTGGTCAAGCTGGAGTAACCAATTGGTCCATGAACTCCTCCCCACCCTGTTCATGGACTGGGCTTCGGTCAAAGTAAGAACCCCAACACCAAGCCCCTGCACAGCATGAACTCTACGACGAGTACGTAAGCGCAACATGGCTTCAAAACAGTCGACTGGTCAGAACGAACTAAACAGAACGCACTGAAGAACAGCAAGGCCTCTGAAGAACGAGCTGAAAATCAGTAACGAGCGGACAAGAACGCACTGAAAAACAGATACGAACTGACTACACACACTGAAAAACAGATACAAACCCACAAGCACAAACTGAACAGCAGTAAAACGATCTGAAAAAGCATGAGTCTGAAAAGCGTGAATCATCTCTCACCAAACTTCTACTAACACGAGATAAACACGAGATCAGCAGAAGGAGCCCAAAGGGTGGTGCACTGGGTATTGAACTTACTTTTTCTAGTCCCATTGTGCGTGCTGTACGTCACCGCATTCTTGACAGTCGGGATTTGGTGTGACCGCCTGTACGCAAGACAAGCTTGAGCTGAATCCCGTCGGAAAAACCATCATAGCTTTTTCCGACCAAAATTCCGATCGTGTATACACGGCATTAGCCTTACCTGGGATGTTAAAGTTGCCAAAAATGATCAAAGGTATTTCTCAGGAGAGAAAGTGAGGTAGCCAGGCAGAGAAGTCATCAGGGAGCTTGATACCAGTCAAGGAGGCATATAGATCACAGCAATCTTCAAATAAATTTGAGAAAATTGATGAATACAGTGAGCTTCATAAACTGTAGCAACAAAAAAAAAAAATGCGGGTCGCCACAGCTTGGGACCCAAGGCATTCAGCAGCAGAAGCAATGCAATGCCAAAGTCCTATGAGTAACATTTAGGGAAGGAGTGGGAAATTTGTGGTGGAGTTGGTTTTAACATGGGGATTGTTTGGGGAGGAGAGTTAGATTTGTGATTGGGAAATATTTCTTGAACTCTGTGCTTTGCATCGCTTACTTGTCATCTCTGCACACTGTGTGTTATGTACTCTTGACCTCTGCACTCACTTGCTTTACTTACTTGCCCCCCCCCCCCCTTCATGCTGTACTTAACTTACTTTTGACCTCTGCACTCTCTGTATTACTTACTGATCACCTCTGTATCTTATGCACTATTTACTCCTGACCCCTGCACTCTGTGCATTACTTACTCCTGACTACAGATGGAAAGGCTTGGAAAAAAATGGAAACATTGGGAAAAAAAACTTTTTTTTCAGTTTTTTTTCCCATGCCATTTTATATTTTTTTCCAGGAAAAATTAAAGTGATTGTAAAGGATTTTTTTTTTTTTTTAAATAACAAAAATGTCATACTTTCCTGCACTGTGCAGCTCGTTTTTCACAGAGTGGCCCCTATCATCCTCTTCTGGGGTCCCCTGGTGGCTCTTGCAGCTCCTCCCCGCATCAGATAACCCCCTAGGAGAAGCGCTCTCCTGAGGGGTTCCACAGACACAAATGCCGGACTCGGCCCTGCCCCCCCCCCCCAGTCGCCCGCGTCTTTGGATTTGATTGACAGCAGCGGGAGCCAATGGCTGCACTGCTATCAATCTAATCAAGAGCTGAGACCCTGTGCAGAGAGGGAGAGTGCGTCCCCGCCGAAGAGATGAAGGGGCTCAGGTAAGTAAAACTGGGGGGCCGGTGACTGCTAGGTGTTTTTTCACCTTAGTGCATAGGATTAGGACAGTATATAGGAACATTGATCGGTCTCCTCCCCCAGTCAGTCCCACTCCCCCCACAGTAAGAGCATGCAGTCAGGGAACACATTTAAACCCTTGATCGCCCCCTAGTGTTAACCCCTTCCCTGCCAGTGGCTATTTATAGCACTGATCACTGTATAAATGTCAATGGTTTCAAAAAAGTGTCTGATCTGTCCGCCGCAATGTCGCAGTCATGATAAAAATTGCAGATCACCATTACTAGTAAAAAAAAAAAATAATAAAAATGCCATAAATCAATAACCTATTTTGTAGCAGATATAACTTTTGTGCAAAACAATCAATAGATGCTTATTGCAAATTTTTTTACCAAAAATATGTAGAAGAATACATATCAGCTTAAACTGAGGGGGGAAAAAATGGGATATTATAGCAAAAAGTAAAAAAAAATTGGTGTTTTTTTTCAAAATTGTTGGTCTTTTTTTGTTAATAGCGCAAAAAATAAAAACTGCAGAGGTGATCAAATACCACGAAAAGAAAGCTCTATTTGTGTGAAAAAAAATTATCAAAATTAATTTGGGTACAGTGTTGCATGACCACAAAATTGTCATTCAAAGTGTGACAGTGCTGAAAGCTGAAAATTGGCCAGGGCAGGAAGGGGGTGAAAGTGCCCTGTATTGAAGTGGTTAAAGCATAACACCAGTGATCAGCGGATTGTTGGTAACATACAGGACTCCTGCAAACCTGTCAGTGTACCTGTTTGCTCGTACTTTATACAGGCAAGCATATACTCACTGACAGGAAGAATAAATGAATTACCACAGCGTCAACAGCGCCATGGTAGTTAATTGAGAACTATAAGCTAACAGCCGCAAAGGATTTTGGGACTTGTGGTTTCTGATTCACAGAGGACTGTGAATGAATGACATGGTTGGGCGGGCAGAGCCCTGCATGGCCACATTAGTTTCAAAAAGTGACAGTGGGCACCTGGAGAAGATGCCCACCCGCTGTCACTGGGGTGGAGGGAGATGTGGAATGGCTGCTGCTGCTGGAACACGTTACATGGTCCACCCCAAATACGGGTGGAACATGTAACATGTTCCAAAAGGTGAACTTATCCTTTAAAAGAGAAGTATGGGTTTCCTTTTTTAGTTTCATCCTATTTCCTTTAAGCTGCTAATACATAAACATTTTTCCAGCCCTCTGAGAAGTGCTCTCTTTCTGTTAAAATCAAGGTAAATACCTGTGGGAGGGGATACAGTCTTTTCTGTATTCTTATGCTGACATACTTAAGAAGGAGTCCAATGGCCACAGCTTCCATGGAGGATGTAGGGCACAATGGAAATCTGGGGGGGCATAGGCTCCAGTTTAGTTTGCTTGTGGGCTCTATTTTGTGCCCCCTACAGTTGGGTGATTGTTGGGATACCATAAATAATAGTTTCTGTCCTCTAAGGCCTTAATTGACAGGTAAGAGGGTAAATTTGTCTGACAAATTCATTTATCTTTAAATACTTGAAATGATTCATAATAATGTTCGCCACCATCACAGCGTAATATTTATTTATAGTCTGGTCAGTAGATTTTTTTCTTTTCCTCTTCTTAGTAGAATGGTGAGACCAATATCTAGAATTCGAAAACATTTCTCATTTTATTTTTTTAAAGTGCCACTCAAAAGTTAAACCTCGCTATGGAGCCTAAATATTGAGGCAAACCTTACACCCTCCAATGTCCATATCCTACTGGGACAAATAATGCCAGTTACTTACCTTCTTTATTTGCTATAGGTGCTAAGGAGCAAATCTCATTTTTTTTATATTGATGGTTTCTTGTTTTTTTTTTTTTTTTTTTGTGGGAAAGGGGGGTTGGTTACCTGTTCTTAGAACATACAGTCCTTGTTATTCTTTGTAATTTAAAAAAAATATATTTTAAAAAGCAAGTTTAGTTTATTTTCTGAATAAGCTTTACTTTTATTTCAAGTATAATACTTTTATGTACACTGCATTTTGTTTCCAGTGTAGCAATTTGTAAAACTATTCCACGCTGATTTTTTAAAAAAAAATTCTAAAAATTTCATTTTTTTCTGGAGAAAAAAACAGGGGGAAATGTTTTTTTCTCATGGTTTTAAATTTCCAAAAATGTTACATCTCTACTCCTGACCTTTTCACTCTGTGTGCTATGCACTTCTGACCTATGCACTGACCCCTATACTCTGTGCATTGCTCATCCCTGTCCCTGCACTCTGTACATTATGCACTCCCAACTCCTACACTCTATGTGTTACCCACTCTTGGTCCAGACAGTGGGCTGTGCCCCCCCACTCCAAAGCACCTTGTCCCTATCCCTGACAACCCTGGGTTATGGTTGTGGAGTCCTACAGGCAGGGGGCTTATCAAAATCTGAAAGCTCCCTTTAACAATGGGGTCCCCAGATCCCGCCCCCCCCCCATTTAAATGAGTATGGGGTACATTGCATACAATTCTTTGGTTTTTGAATTCTGGAAACAGCTTTAATATCCTGTGTATAAAAATACAATATACAATATCTCTTAAAAGTGAGTACACCCCTCACATTTTTGTAAATATTTTATTATATCTTTTCATGTGACAACACTGAAGAAATTACACTTTACACTACAATGTAAAGTAGTGAGTGTACAGCTTGTATAACAGTGTAAATTTGCTGTCCCCTCAAAATAACTCAACACACAGCCATTAATGTCTAAACCGCTGGCATTGCCTTAATCCTCTTGGGCATGGAGTTCACCAGAGATTCACATGTTGCCACTGGAGTCCTCTTCTACGCCCCCATGATGAAATCACAGAGCTGGTAGATGTTAGAGACCTTGTGCTCCTCCACCATCCAGTTGATGATGCCCCACAGATGCTCAATAGGGTTTAGGTCTGGAGACATGCTTGGCCAGTCCATCATCTTTATCCTTAGCTTTTTAGCAAGGCAGTGGTCGTCTTGGAGGTGTGTTTGGGGTCTTTATCATGTTGGAATACTGCCCTGCGGCCCAGTCTCCGAAGGGAGGGGATCATGCTCTGCTTCAGTATGTCACAGTACATATTGGCATTCATGGTTCCCTCTGTTCTGGGTGGAACCTGTCCTGTTAAACAACTGTATGGTCTTAGCCACCGTGCTGCAGCTCAGTTTCAGGGTCTTGGCAATCTTCTTATAGCCTAGGCCATCCTTAGGTAGAACAACAATTTTTTTTTTCAGATCCTCAGAGCGTTCTTTGCCATGAGGTGCCATGTTGAAATTCCAGTGACCAGTATGAGAGAGTGAGAGCGATAACACCAAATTTAACACACCTGCTCTCCATTCATACCTGTGACCTGGTAATACTATCGAGTTACACTTGGGAGGGAATATGGATAATTGGGCCCAATTTGGACATTTTCACTTAGGGGTGTACTCACTTTTGTTGCCAGCCGTTTAGACATTAATACAAGCTGTACACTCACTCACTGTATGCTCGCTACTTTGCATTGTAACAAAGTGTCATTTCTTCAGTGTTGTCACATGAAAAGATATAATAAAATATTTACAAAAATGTGAGGGGTGTACTCACTTTTGTGAGATACTGTAAATGAAATGTACACGTTGTATGCTTGTATACCTATATTTATTTGATGTCTCTTTATTCATTTAGAAAAATGTAAATAAACTCCTGAAGAAGCACACACCACGTAACATGTAGAGCTTATCTATTATTACAACAGGGTTCTGTGCTGGGACCAATCCTATTTAATTTGTTTATAAACGACCTGGAGGATGGGATAAACAGTTCAATCTCTGTATTTGCAGACGATACTAAGCTAAGCAGGGCAATAACTTCTCCGCAGGATGTGGAAACCTTGCAAAAGACCTGAACAAATTAATGCGGTGAGCGACTACATGGAAAATGAGGTTTAATGTAGAAAAATGTAAAATCATGCATTTGGGTGGCAAAAATATGAATGCAATCTATAGACTGGGGGGAGAACCTCTGGGGGAATCTAGGATGGAAAAGGACCTGGGGGTCCTAGTAGATGATAGGCTCAGCAAAGGCATGCAATGTTAAGCTGCTGCTAATAAAGCAAACAGAATATTGGCATGCATTAAAAGGGGGATCAACGCAAGAGATAAAACGATAATTCTCCCACTCTACAAGGCTCTTGTCCGGCCGCACCTGGAGTATGCTGTCCAGTTCTGGGCACCAGTCCTCAGGAAGGATGTACTGGAAATGGAGCGAGTACAAAGAAGGGCAACAAAGCTAATAAAGGGTCTGGAGGATCTTAGTTATGAGGAAAGGTTGCGAGCACTGAACTTATTCTCTCTGGAGAAGAGACGCTTGAGAGGGGATATGATTTCAATTTACAAATACTATACTGGTGACACCACAATGGGGATAAAACTTTTTTGCAGAAGAGAGTTTAATAAGACTCGTGGCCACTCATTACAATTAGAAGAAAAGAGGTTTAACCTTAAACTACGTAGAGGGTTCTTTACTGTAAGAGCGGCAAGGATGTGGAATTCCCTTCCACAGGCGGTGGTCTCAGCGGGGAGCATTGATAGCTTCAAGAAACTATTAGATAATCACCTGAATGACCGCAACATACAGGGATATGTAATGTAATACTGACACATAATCACACACATAGGTTGGACTTGATGGACTTGTGTCTTTTTTCAACCTCACCTACTATGTAACTATGTAACAAATTATTCCAGCCACGCTGAATACTACCAGGGTGGTCAGATTCCTTGACCCTGATTCAGTGGCTAGAGTTGGAGATATCAATGCCATCTGTAGAATGCTGCAGTAATGTTTTTATATGTCTTTTAATATTATTATATGTGAATTGTTACTAATTTTTTTTTTTTAATTTTTACTATTGGTGCCTATAAAGTCGCCTGGTGTTAAAAGTGGCTGCCGAGAGACCTGCATATACTGTAGTGTGTTCCCATTAAATTTTTCGGACAGCTAGGGGTTGTTGCAGGCAGCTACATCGCTTTTTCTTTGATGGTGTAGAAATGAATACAGGCCAGGACATCACGTGGCGTATTATCAGGGAGATAGTGAAGTCTAGGGTTTCCGATGGGCCCTATCTATAAGTACTTTCATGTTTAATGCTGACAGAATCAGCTCAGACAGCAGTTGATGAAGGAAATTGAGTAGAAGCGTCTGTGCGACTCTTTCAGATATGCCTCAAAACTTGCTGTTATTACGGCGTGAGCGATCTTTGAGATGAGCTAGTTTGGCAGATATTCTTTTCATTTCTTCCTTATGGTTATTGTAAGCATCAATGAGGTAATTGTGGGCATGACAAATATCTCCAATCTAATACTCAGGATGTGACATTCTGATAGAGCAATCTTGAACTGCAGTAGACACACTAGAAATCAAGGCTGACATGTCCATATGGAGAGACAGTATCTCTTTAAGATCAGCATCTCTTTAAGATCAGCTATGATGGCAGGCTGGGTAGAGGAAGGGTATTCTTCCAATGGCCACAACTGCTGAATGATAGTGAGAGGTCCGGGGGTTACTTGCTGGTGTCTCCCTCCTCTCCTTGCCTGGATTTCTAAAGCTTAGCTAGGCTGCGTGTGGTGGGGAAGTTAGGGGGTGAGGACTCACCAGTCACCCAGTCAGGAGATAGAACTCCAGAGCAACGGGAAGATGCTGCTGTGTGTCTCCCTCCATCCAACACCATGTGTCCCTGTGCAGCACGGTGGGAGAAGCTGCCGTCACCATGTTGGTAGAGTCGGTCTCCCACTGGCGGGTAGAAGTCCATCAGGTTCTGTGAACCAGAGTGGGGATTTCTCCTTTTGGTCATGTTGTGGGGGTCAGGGGCACTAGCAGAGACCTGATAAGAGATAGAGGATAAACCCCTGTCGCTGTAAAAAGCCGATGGGAGAACCTCTATCATGTCGCTCCCTCACACAACGTCGCTCCTGTTTTTAAGGTTTTTTGTGACCCCCATAGGAGAGATAATTTTATCACTTTCTCACGTTCCTGTGATCCCTGTACAAGAAAAGGGGGATGAGGGTGTCATGTTGGCACAAACAGAATATTAAAATATTGCCAGATGTTCTACACCAGTGATGGCAAACCTTGGCACCCCAGATGTTTTGAAACTACATTTTCCGTGATGCTCAACTACACTGCAGAGTGCATGAGCATCATCGGAAATGTAGTTCCAAAATATCTGGAGTGCCAAGGTTCGCCATCACTGTTCTACACCTTCCTTGTTCTGTCAAAAATGTGTCTGTGACCCCTGTTGTCAGAAATTTAAATCACTCTCTGTTCTAAAATAAAAGTTTGGCTGGATTTGGACTTTGGGTATATTCTGATTGATAGATTGAAACTGAATCTGGAAGCTACCTCACAAATAAAGTGTATACCACTTACTCAGCTTTAACCACTTGACCAGCGTCTGTGAACAGCAATTTTCAAGTATTGCCACAGATTCTCAATTGGATTTAGGTCTGAACTTTGACTGGGCCATTCTAACACATTAATATGCTTTGATCTAAACCATTCCATTGTAGCTCTGGCTGTATGTTTATGATCATTGTCCTGCTGGAAGGTGAACCTCCGCCCCGGTCTCAAGTCTTTTGCAGACTCTAACAGGTTTTCTTCTAAGATTGCCCCTATACAGGCAGTCCCTGAGTTACGAACAGCCGATTTACGAATGACTCCTACTTATGAATGGCAGACACTTGTGCTCCACGCTGGTCCTGGATACCTCCGAGCAGCTATCTTGCAGCGCCGGACACATCCCAGCAGCGCCGGACACATCCCACACTGCAGTACTACTGGTACTGCATGGCCAGAAGAGCCCCAGATAACATAACTGCATGCCCAGAAACACCCAGAACATCCCACATCCCTGCACAGGCTGAAGTTACACTTAAAAATGCACTGTTCCGACTTACACACAAATTCCACTTAAGAACAAACCTACAGTCCCTTTTGTGTTCGTAACCTGGGGACTGCCTGCATTTGGCTCCATTCATCTACCCATCAACTCTGACCAGCTTCCCTGTTCCTGCTGAAGAAAAGCATCCCCCACATGGCTTCTCACAAACTGCAAATGGGACTTCTTTCTTTCAACAATGGCTTTCTTCTTGCCACTTTTCCAAAAAGGCCTGATTTGTGAAGTGCACAACTAATAGTTGTCCTGTGGACAGATTCTCCCACCTGAGCTGTGGATCTCTGCAGCTCCTCCAGAGTTACCATGGGCCTCTTCACTGACTCTCTGATTAATGTTCTCCTTGCCCGGCCTGTCAGTTTAGGTGGATGGACGTGCCTTGGTAGGTTTGCAGTTGTGCCATACTCTTTCCATTCTCGGATGATGGATTGAACAGTGCCCTATGAGATCTTCAAAGCTTGGGATTTTTTTATAACCTAACCCTGCTTTAAACTTCTTCCTGACTTTATCCCTGACCTGCTTTGTGTGTTTCTTGGCCTTCATGATGCTGTTTGTTCACTAAGGTTCTCTAACAAACCTCTGAGGGCTTCACAGGAGAGCTGTCTTTATACTGAGATTAAATTACACAAAGGGGGATTCTATTTACTAATTAGATGACCTCTGAAGGCAATTGGTTCCACTAGATTTTAGTTAAGGGTATCAGAGTAAAGGGGGCTGAACACAAATGTATGCCACCCTTTTGAGATTATTATTAAAAATTATTATTTGTAAAAAATGTTGAAAACCATATACCATTTTCCTTTTTCCTTCCACTTCACAATTATGTGCCACTTTGTGTTGGTCTATCACATAAAATCCTCCAAAAAAAGAAGAAAGTTCCCCGTGTTTTAATTTTTTTAAATTGAAGTTGTAATTTTTTGTCCCAATTTTTTGGAAAATTAAGATATTAAAGTGGGGTTCCACCCAAAAAAAAAACTACACAAAAAACCTAAAAAAAAATACAAAAAAACATTTGGATATTTTTTTACTCACCTCTAAATGCCTGTTGCTAGGGGGTCCCTCATAGTCTGCCTGTTTCAGTGCCTGGGCTGGTGACATCACTTCCGTCTCGGCACAGGAAGGGCTCAGCTCTGCTCCCTCCCTCCTGTCAATCATCTGGGACCCATTACAGGTCCCAGGTGACTGAGCGGCCAATCACGGCGCTCGGCACCGCTCGCGCATGCGCAGTGGGTGCCAGGCTGTGAAGCCACAGCCCGGCGCTCCCACATTTGCAATGCCGGCGCCGCCGAACAGAGGGGGAGATGAGCGGGGCTTCGATCCCCCGCATCGCTGGACCCAGGGACAGGTAAGTGTCCAATTAAAAGTCAGCAGCTGCAGTATTTGTAGCTGCTGACTTTTAATTTTTTTTTTTTTTTGACTGGCCCTCCTCTTTAAGTAAAATTTGTTTTTTTTTTACATTTACTTTTGCATCCACTCAGTTCTAGTTTTTGAGACAGAACAGCCAACGTCCAGATCCTTTTAAATGGAATGGAAGGGATGTAAACAGATGTAAACTGAACTGATATAAACTGATGTAAACTAAACTAAACTGAACAGGACGGGAGCAGGAGGTGGGATCTGAATTCTTCACACACCCCATGTCACCATTTTAAGGCCTCATGCACACTGAACGTTTTTACAGCTGCTTCTAAGGGGTTTCCTTTCCTGCTCCTAAACTCCCCTGCATGTTAGCCAATGTGTCCATGCACACATAGGCTTTCAGCAGCGTTTAGTGGCTGTGGCTTTTAGAGGCAGAAAAAAAGCAAAGCAAGGCATGTGTAGCACTTGAGCGTTATTTCATTTCAATGACCAGAATTATTATTCTGGCCAATGAAATAATTAATGCCCAAGTGCTTAATGCCTGTAAATGCACCTAAACGCGTAAATGCATTACGCGCTTTTATAAGCATCAGGCGTTTTTTTTCTGCCCAAACGTCACTGCCAGGTGGAAAGGCTTTTAGGAGCATTTGCAAAAAGTCCTATGTGCATGAGGCCTTACTCTCGGTGTCAATAAAAGTTACCAGAAGTAAATCATGCTGATAACAGAGGAACCAGGCAATAGGGAGAATTGACACTCGGAGCTGTGGAGAGAGACAAGTACACAGTATAGAAGGATGAGCTTTCTTCATATTTCGTGTCTGAGGTTTACAACCACAGAAAGAAAAAAAGAGCAAATGTCACTGGCAACCTGAGGTTGTTTTTGCCATTGGCCAACATTAAAATGTTCTAAAATGTTTAGCATGCCCATGACATAAAATGTAATCTATAATATTTAACCACAGAATGATACTTCTTTCACACAATAGTGAACAAACTTGCAGACTCATATCAGCTAAGTATCCATGCTTTTACACTACTCAGTTATCCCGGAATCTAGGTTTATATATGAGAAAAAATGGAAATCTTATAGTAATATCTTTGCAGGTTGTTCCCTGGAGCCTAAAGAAATTGCACAGTGCCAATATAGGTACAATGTTCCGAGAACCATGGTCCATGGTCCCCAGAACCAACCAAAATCACCTACACCATGCAATGACCATATTCTGTCTAGCAGCACCTTTGATCCCACAAGCTGATTATCCAATTAATTATTTTAAATAAACAACACTGACTGCAGAATGGATATCCAGACAAAGCCCTAGGTTGTGTATAGGAAAAAAAGTTGTGTTCATGCCCTTATTTATAACATTGTCTGAGGACAATTACTTCAAAAGTCTACAGTGCAAACAATAGGATGCTCTTTTTATTTCTGTCAAAATAAAAGTACAATACAATAAAAGTAAATGGTTTCTGTAGGGCAATGTAGATCAAACTAATTATTTCCTAAAGCCGGCCACACATGGATGAAAATTCGGTTGATTCAGCAGGGACCAGCCAAATTTCGATTCATGTATGGGCACATTGGTTGTACAAAAATGGATCTATCTATGAATGTTAAAAAATATATAAATTAAATACTTGTTGTCAAGCAAGTGCACAGTGAAAGAAATATAAAAAAAAATGAAGTTAACATCAGAATATCAAAGATTCTTAATCTCAGCCAGTCCACAGTGAGAAAAAAAAATATATATATATACAGTGGGGACGGAAAGTATTCAGACCCCCTTCCTTTTTTCACTCTTTGTTATATTGCAGCCATTCAACCTGACAGAACTGGAGAGGATCTGCAAGGAGGAATGGCAGAGGATCCCCAAATCCAGGTGTGAAATTGTTGCATCTTTCCCCAAAACACTCATGGCTGTATTAGATCAAAAGGGTGCTTCTACTAAATACTGAGCAAAGGGTCTGAATACTTAGGACCATGTGATATTTCAGTTTTTCTTTTTTAATAAATCTG
Source organism: Lithobates septentrionalis (assembly GCA_037952835.1). Lineage (NCBI taxonomy): Eukaryota > Metazoa > Chordata > Amphibia > Anura > Ranidae > Lithobates > Lithobates septentrionalis. Next base: position 133,582 of record JBBDGP010000981.1, read on the forward strand.
CAAAAATGTCAACAATTGTGTGTTTTTCTGTCAATATGGGGTGCTGTGTGTACATTAATGAGGAAAAAAATGAACTTAAAGTGGAGGTCCACCCTTAAAAAAAAATTGCATGAAAAAATACCTAAAAAAAATGGAGGAAAAAAAATGTTTTTACTTTCGTGAAATGGCTGTTGCTAGGCAGTCTTCCTAATCTGCCTCTTTCTACACCGCGGTGATCTTCAGTTTTCTGCTCCCCGCGTTGTCTTCTGGGGAATGGGGCGTGGTGTGTTATGGGAACTGTGTGTGTCCCACAACACATCGCGTCCCATTTACAAAGCGCCGTGCCACTCGCGCGTGCGAAGTAGGAAACTGGCAGTGAAGCCGCAAGGCTCCACTGCCTGTTTTCCTTACTTAGGATGGCGGTGCCAGGACCCGAGAGGAGAGGGACGGGTCAGCCTCGGGCGGCCGACATCGCGGGCACCCAGGACAGGTAAGTCTACTTATTTAAAGTCAGCAGCTACAGTGTTTGTAGCTGCTGAATTTAAAAAAAAAAATTTGCTGGCCGGAATCCCGCTTTAAATGATTTTAGCAAATGGCTGCAATATAACAAAGAGTGAAACATTTAAGGGGGTCTGAATACTTTCCGTCCCCACTGTATATTCACAACTTATGTTCAGCAAGTCCACAGTGAAAATAAAATATATATATATATATATATATATATATATATATATATATATATATATATATATATATATATATATAGGGCTTTTTTTCAGGGGGAACTTGGTGGAACTCAGTTCCACCACCTCTGGCTCAGACCATTTGGTGCCTGCTCACCACAATCACTTGTAAACACAGAAGTCTGGTTTCTGTGTTTACAAGTGACAGCTCTGCACTCTGTATGTAATGCAGTCCTGGTATTTAATGCCCCTTTAAGACCCTCCTACTGTTTTCATGAAATTTGACTGAACACACACACTATTTGATGTGATTTGGAGGGTGTCTGTAGGGGGAGGGGTTTTGTGGGGCCGTGGTTAAGTTCCAGCACCTATTGTTTGAGAAAAAAAGTCCTGTATATATATATCTATATATATATAGATCTATATATATATAGATATATATAGATCTATATATATATATATATATATATATATATATATATATATATATATATATATATATATATATATATATATATACACAGTATCTCACAAAAGCGAGTACACCCCTCAGATTTTTGTAAATATTTTATTATATCTTTTCATGTGATAACACTGAAGAAATGACACTTTGCTACAATGTAAAGTAGTGAGTGTACAGCTTGTTTAACAGTGTAAATTTGCTGTCCCCTCAAAATAACTCAACACACAGCCATTAATGTCTAAACCACTAGCAACAAATGTGAGTACACCCCTAAGTGAAAATGTCCAAATTGGGCCCAAAGTGTAAATATTTTGTGTGGCCACCATTATTTTCCAGGACTGCCTTAATCCTCTTGGGCATGGAGTACACAAGAGCTTCACAGGTTGCCACTGGAGTCCTCTTCCACTCCTCCATGACAACATCACAGAGCTGGAGGATGTTAGAGACCTTGAGCTCCCACAGATGCTCAATAGTGTTTAGATCTGGAGACATGCTTGGCCAGTCCATCACCTTTACTCAAATCTGTTATTGCTTTCAGAAAGATAAGACAGATTTATCTATCCCAAACACTTAGGGGTCTGTTTATAAAACATTTGCTGCGTGAGTTTCTCAGCCATCACAAATAACCCCCATTTCAACCAATATAAACATCCAAAAATACAATTTCTGCCTCCTCACTGCCAAGTGGACTTATCACTCTCATTAACAACTTATCATCCTGTACCCGTCAACTCTTCTCTACCTTTAACTCTCTACTTCATCCTCCACTGTCTCCACCCAGGAGATTGCCAATCGCCAGATCGCCAATCACTCCAAAAATACGATTCAAACAATTTGTGAGGAGATCTCACAGCTCTTATTCTGAAGAAACCTTTCCGTATTTGGAGATGAATTCTCTTTTCCGCTAGACGTAAAGCGTGCCCGCTTGTCCTCTGTGATGAACTTAAAGTGAATAACTCAACACCAACTTCACTATATGGACCCCTTATGTATTTGTACATGTTGATCATAGCCCCCCTTAATCTGCTCTTCTCAAGAGAGAATAATGCAGTTCCTCTAAACTATCCACATAGCTGAGCTCCTCCATGCCTCTTATCAGTTTGGTTGCCCTTCTCTGCACTTTCTCCAGTTCCCCGATATCCTTTTTGAAAACTGGTGCCCAAAACTGAACTGCATATTCCAGATGTGGTCTGGAGTGATTTGTACAGGGGCAAAATGATATCTCTCTCTGGAGTCCATACTTGATACAAGAAATAACCTTGCTTGCTTTGGAAAACACAGCTTGGCATTTCATGCTATTATTGAGCTTAGGCTCTACCAAAACCCCTAGATCTTTCTCTACTATGGCTTCCCCCAGTTGTACTCCCCCCTAGTATGTATGACGCATGATGCATATCCTTAGCCCCCAAGTGTATAACTTTACATTTATCAACATTAAACCTCATTTGCCACATAGTTGCCCAATTAAACAGTGCATCTAGGTTGGCTTGTAAGTTGGAGGCATCCTGTAAGGACTTTATTCTACTGCATAACTTGGTGTCATCTGCAAACACAGAAATTGTACTTTTAATCCCAGACCCTATATAATTTATAAAGATATTAAAAAGTAGGGTTTTCAACACTGAGCCTTGGGGAACACCATTAATAACATTAGACAATTCAGAGTAAGAATCATTAACCATTGCTCTCTGAATTCTGTCTTTCAGCCAGTTTTCTATCCATTTAGAAACTGATCTTTCCAAGTAGACTTTACCTTAGACTTTTCCTGTAGACTTTACCTTACACATGAGCAGTAGGGATGAGCCTAACACCCCCCGGGTTCGCAGCAGAACAAGTGAACAGGCAAAAAATTTGTTCGAACACACAAACACCGTAAAAGTCTATGGGACACGAACGTGAAAAACCAAAAGTGCTAATTTTAAGGATAATATGCAAGTTATTTTCATAAAAAGTGTTTGGGGACTCGGGTCCTGTCCCAGGGGACATGTATCAATGCAAAAAAAGTTTTAAAAACGGCCGTTTTTTCGGGAGTAGTGATTTTAATAATGCTTAAAGTGAAACAATAAAAGTGAAATATTCCTTTAAATGTAGTACCTGGGGGGTGTCTATAGTATGCCTGTAAAGTGGCACCTTTTTCCCATGTTTAGAACAGTCCCTGCACAAAATGACATTTCTAAAGGAAAAAAAAATCATTTAAAACTACTCGCGGCTATAATGAATTGTCGGGTCTCGGCAATACAGATAAAAGTCATTGAAAAAACGGCATGAGGGTCCCCCAAAAATCCATACCAGGCCCTTTAGGTCTGGTATGAATATCAAGGGGAACCCCGAACTGAAATTTAAAAAAAATTTGCATGGGGGTCCCCCCAAATTCCATACCAGACCCATCAGGTCTGGTATGGATATTAAGGGGAACCCTGCACCAATTTTTTTTTTTAAATGGCATAGGGGTCCCCCTCAAAATCCATACCAGATCCTTCAGGTCTGGTATGGATTTTAAGGAGAACCCCACGCCAAAATAAAAAAAATGGTGTGGGGGTCCCCCCAAAAATCCATACCAGACCCTTATCCGAGCACGCAACATGGCAGGCTGCAGGAAAAGAGGGGGGATGAGAGAGCGCCCCCCCTCCTGAACCGTACCAGGCCACATGCCCTCAACATGGGGAGGGTGCTTTGGGGTAGCCCCCCAAAGCACCTTGTCCCCATGTTGGCTACCCCAAAGCACCCTCCCCATGTTGAGGGCATTGGCCTGGTACAGTTCAGGAGGGGGGCGCTCTCTCGTCCCCCCTCTTTTCCTGCGGCCTGCCAGGTTGGTATGGATTTTTGGGGGACCCCTATGCCATTTTTTTTTAAATTGGTGCAGGGTTCCCCTTAATATCCAGACCAGACCTGAAGGGCCTGGTATTGAATTTGGGGGGACCCCCCCGCAATTTTTTTTTTTAAATTTTGGTTCGGGGTTCCCCTTAATATTCATATCAGACTCAAAGGGCCTGGTATGGATTTTTGGGGGGACCCCATGCCATTATTCTCAATGACTTTAAAATGCCGAGACCCGACAATTCATTATAGCCGCAAGTAGTTTTAAATGACTTTTTTCCTTTAGAAATGTCATTTTGTGCAGGGACTGTTCTAAACATGGGAAAAATGCGCAACTTTACAGGCATATTATAGACACTTTCCAGGTACGAAATTTAAAGGAATATTTCACTTTTATTTTTTCACTTTAGGCATTATTAATATCACTGCTCCCAAATAAACAGCCATTTTTAAAACTCTTTTTTGCATTGATACATGTCCCCTGGGGCAGGACCCAGGTCCCAAAACACTTTTTACTTTCAAAGTTTTTATTATTTTCAATAACGAAAAATCAGATACAATCAATGCATAAAGATGAGTTACAATGCGCCATAACATAACATAACAAATAGTGCCCCTAGTAGGCAGGGAAGGGGCATATTCTATGACAGATGTGAAAAGCAACTCAAGGTATGTTGAGAGTAACCAAACTGGGGCTCTTCTGAGGATACCTCGTGATACTCATGCCGTGCGATACCTGGCTCCAGTAGCCCTGGGGGTCTCCCCTGACACCCCTAACGGGATCATACTGTGCCGAGATAGCCCCCCCAAGACCCCCAGAGCGTAGCAAAATCTATTGGGAGGCATAGAGTACCACATGTGTTGAGATGTGCGTTTGGTCTAAAAGCCCCTAGGAGGTGGTTTTAACACTTGAATCTGGGGGCACTTGTACTTTACTGATATACGGTACATATACGGTATATAAGAGAGGGGGGCGAGGGAAGAGGTTGAGGAGCCACTCACCAGGCATTGGGTAGGAGATGAAGTGTTGACGCTTACTTGTTATGTTTGCATCCCAGGTATGAGGGAGATACCCACGTGATTGGCCCAGGGTTCCCAGGTGGACTCGAACTGTGCTTTGGAGTCCAGCAGGACACTGGTCAATTTCTCCTGGAATATCATCCAAGAAATTTTGCACTTGGCAGCTGTGAAAGATACCCCGGGCTATTTCCAGGTCTTGGCAATTGTCAGCTTAGCTCCCAGAAGTATGAAGTGGATTAATTTGCAATTCCATTTAGAAACCCCTGGGATATTAGCATTCAGGAGGGCCACTGCAGAGATTCTGGGTAGCTGTAGCCCCGTCACATTTTGGATTAGGGTAAACATCCTTTTCCAGAATGATCTGATTTTGGGACATTCCCATCATATGTGGGCCATAGTGCCATTCAGTTCACATCCCCTGAAGCACTGTGGGTTAGCAGAGGGGAACATGTGTGCCAATTTAGTGGGTGTGAGATACCATCTGGTCATCACTTTGATGTTTGATTCTATTAGGGAAATATTCTTTATCCCCCTATAGGCTCTGGAAAAGGATGTCTGCCATTTTTCAAGATCCCATTAAATTTGGAGATCATTTTCCCAAGCTGTCATGTAAGGGGTTTTGCCTGCCTGCTGATCAAGTGATTGGTAGATAACAGAGATTCCCCCCCTCTGAGTAGTGGCTTGTCCTGACCATAACTCGTATGGAGTGAATCTAGGTGGGGTGGGTTTCCCTTTCCATATTTTGTGGAGAAAGTGTTGTATTTGGAGAAACCTGAAATGTTCCTCCCTCGGGATTTCCAGTTGTTGTTCGCAGAATTTTAAAGTTATTGGGCCTGTTGTAGTAACGAAGTGACCGATCCGATACAGCCCCTTGTCCAACCACCATTTGAAGGATTTTATGTCTTGTCCAGGAGTGAAGTCAGGGTTATTGAAGATGTGGGCCAGGGGATGGCAGTCAAAGGTTAAGGAAGGTTGAGTTTTCAAATTGTCCCAAAGGGTGAGGGATTGTGAAAGGATCGGCGAGAGTACGGGGGGTCTTTCCCTGGAGGGGATCCATAGCAAATAGTCAAGAGTATAGGTGGGGACCGACTGTCTGATTTCCAGTTGTTTTTCGCAGAATTTTAAAGTTATTGGGCCTGTTGTAGTAACGAAGTGACCGATCCGATACAGCCCCTTGTCCAACCACCATTTGAAGGATTTTATGTCTTGTCCAGGAGTGAAGTCAGGGTTATTGAAGATGTGAGCCAGGGGACGGCAGTCAGAGGTTAAGGAAGGTTGAGTTTTCAAATTGTCCCAAAAGGTGAGGGATTGTGAAAGGATCGGCGAGAGTACGGGGGGTCTTTCCCTGGAGGGGATCCATAGCAAATAGTCAAGAGTATAGGTGGGGACTAGGGATGAGCTTCGTGTTCGAGTCAAACCCATGTTCGACTCGAACATCGTCTGTTCGGTCGTTCGCCGAATTGCGAACGATATGGGCCGTTCGCGCCAAATTCGTGTGGCGCGTCACGGCCCATAATTCACTGCGGCATCGCAGTGCATTGCTTGCTGATGATTGGCCAAGCATGCACTATGCTTGGCCAATCACAGCGCCGCCTGAACAGAGAGCCGTAATTGGCCAAAGTCAAGGAGGTTTTGGCCAATTATGGCTCAGGGGATTTAGTACACGCCCCACACTATATAAGGCCGCCTGCACGGCGGCCCTGTGTAGTGTGTGTTCCGGCGTTGAAAGAGATAGACAGAGAGACAGTGTCATTTGATTTGAGTTAGATAGATTAGGCAGAACAGTCAGTCAGTTAGCTGCACTTACAGTGTATTGTGTATATATATGCATCCCAGGTGTTGCATATATATATATACACTGTATTCAGTTTAGCTAGATCCGTTCCTATTATCTTCTAGACTATTTACATTTAGTGCAGTGCGTCCTGCTCACAGTGTTCAGCTAGATCCGTTCCTGTTATCTTCCTACTGACAGGCAGGCTTGTCTTGTTACAGTATTAACAGCTACCTAAAGAAAATTACTGGTGTTCTTTTGATCCTATTAGTACCACGGTCAGGCAGCTAGACTATTTACATTTAGTACAGTGCGTCCTGCTCACAGTGTTCAGCTAGATCCGTTCCTGTTATCTTCCTACTGACAGGCAGGCTTGTCTTGTTACAGTATTAACAGCTACCTAAAGAAAATTACTGGTGTTCTTTTGATCCTATTAGTACCACGGTCAGGCAGCTAGACTATTTACATTTAGTACAGTGCGTCCTGCTCACAGTGTTCAGCTAGATCCGTTCCTGTTATCTTCCTACTGACAGGCAGGTTTGTCTTGTTACAGTATATAAAGCTACCTGAAGAAAATTACTGGTGTTCTTTTGATCCTATTAGTACCACGGTCAGGCAGCTAGACTATTTACAGTTAGTGCAGTGCGTCCTGCTCACAGTGTTCAGCTAAACCTACAAGTTAGTGGGGTGCGTCCACCTCACAGTGTTCAGCTAAAGCTACCTGTCGAAGGTTGGTGGTGTTCTCATACTACAGGCAAGCAGTTGATTTTGCTAGCTGCAGTATCAGTACATATATATATATATATATATATATATATATATATATATATATATCCCAGCTTAGTGCAGCTACAGGCCATTAGTATGTCTGGAAGGCCAAGAAGGAGAGGCAGACAGTCACAAGCCAATAAGAGAGGGCAAGCAGGCTCTGTGTCTAGTGCTGGTCGTGGAGACGGTGCATCCTCATCAGCACGTGGCCATGGGACACGCTTGGCCTTTTTTTCGGCAGCTGGCCGTGTTGAGCCGCAACATGCGGAAGACTTGGTCGAGTCAATGACCAAGCCGTCCTCATCCTCCTCATCCTCTCTCACCCATGCCCAGGGTGCTTTGTCTGGCAAAGCAGCGGCCTCTTCCCTCGGCTCAATGTCATCAGTGACTCCTTCCCTAGCTCCACCATGTCCTCCTGAGGAGTCCCTCGAACTGTTTGACCACAGTGTTGGGTACATGCTCCAGGAGGATGCCCAGCGTTTGGAAGGCTCTGATGATGATACTGAGCTCGATGAAGGCAGTAACATGAGCACAGACAGAGGGGGTGCCCAAGAAGGACAGCAATCTGGCAGTCATGCTCCCCCTGCTGCAGCATACTGCCAGGTTTGCTCCAGTGATGAGGAGGGAGGGGATGATGAGGTCACTGACTCAACGTGGGTGCCTGATAGGAGAGAGGAGGAGGAGGAGGAGGAGGAGGAGGCGGCACATCACCAACGAGGCAGGATGCCCTCCAGGGGCCAGCCTAAGGGCAGCACATTGACTGCATCACACCCCAAAGCTCCACATGTGCAGGGCGCTGCAGTCTCTGCGCGTTATTCAAAAAGTTCTTTGGTGTGGGCCTTTTTTGAGACGAGTGCATCAGATCACACCGCTGCTATTTGCAACATATGTCTCAAGCGTATCTCACGTGGCCAAAACATCTCCCGCTTGGGTACCACATGCTTGACCAGACATATGTTGACCTGCCATGCAGTTCGTTGGCAAGCGTATCTAAAAGACCCACACCAAAGAACAAAGAGGATCTCTCCTTGCTCCTCATCAGCTGAGATTTCCAACCCCACTAGACCTCCAGTCCTCTCTGAGACCTGCAGTGAGAGGAATGAAGGTGTAGAATTAGGTGTGTCACAGCCAAGTACTTGTGGGCAATCTGCTTTTGGTACACCGACGTCAGATTGTACCAGGCAAATTTCCCTGCCCCAGCTGCTGCACCGCCGAAAGAAGTTTGCTCCCAGCCATCCACATGCCCAGCGGTTGAATGCTAGCTTGGCAAAATTGCTAGCACTTAAACTGCTGCCTTTTCAGTTGGTAGACTCTGCCCCCTTCCGTGAGTTTGTGGAATGTGCGGTTCCTCAGTGGCAGGTACCCAAACGCCACTTTTTCTCACGGAAGGCGATTCCGGCTCTCTACCGGCATGTGGAAGGCAATGTCCATGCCTCGCTGGACAGGGCGGTCAGCGGTAAGGTGCATATTACCGCTGACTCATGGTCCAGCAGGCATGGACAGGGACGTTACCTAAGTTTCACGGCGCATTGGGTGACTCTGCTGGCAGCTGGGAAGGATGCAGGACAAGGTGCAGTAGTGTTGGAGGTTGTTCCGCCACCACGCCTCCAAAATGCTAATGATTGTGACACACCTCTCTCCTCCACCCCCTCCTCTTCTTCTTCCTCCATGGCCTCTTCCTCGGAACCAGCGGTGCTCCGTAGTCATTCAAGGGGCTACGCAAGTACGCAGGCCAAAAGATGCCATGCGGTGCTTGAGCTGGTGTGCTTGGGGGACAGGAGCCAAACTGGGGCAGAGGTTCTGTCAGCTCTGCAGGGGCAGGTTCAGAGGTGGTTGACGCCACGCCAACTTAAGGCAGGAATGGTGGTTTGCGACAATGGCACCAACCTCCTCTCTGCCCTCCGACAGGGACAAATGACCCATGTGCCCTGTTTGGCTCACGTCCTTAACTTGGTGGTGCAGCGGTTCTTGGGCAGGTACCCGGGCTTACAGGATGTCCTGAGGCAGGCCAGGAAAGTCTGTGTGCATTTCCGCCGGTCATATAATGCCAGTGCTCGGCTGACGGACCTCCAAAAGGAGTTTAACCTGCCCAAGAACCGCCTAATCTGTGACATGCCCACCAGGTGGAACTCAACGTTGGCCATGCTGCAGCGGCTGCACACGCAGCAGAGGGCCATCAATGAGTACCTGTGCGACTATAGCACCAGTACAGGGTCAGGGGAGCTTGGTTTTTTTTCCCCACGCCAGTGGGTCATGATCAGGGATGCATGCACTGTCCTGTCACCATTCGAGGAGGCCACGAGGATGGTGAGCAGTGACAGTGCATGCATCAGTGACACTGTCCCCCTTGTCCACCTGTTGGAGCACACGCTGCGTGGAATAATGGACAGGGCACTTGAGGCAGAACAGAGGCAGGAAGAGGAGGACTTCCTTAGCTCTCAAGGCCCCCTTTATCCAGAGAGTGTTCCTGCGTGCCCGCCGATCACACAGGAAGAGGACGAGGAGGAGGAGGAGGAGGAGGAAGATTGTGTCAGTATGGAGGTGGAGCCTGGCACTCAGCATCAGCAGCAGTCTTTAAGGGATCAGTCCCAAGAAACACATGGACTTGTATGTGGCTGGGAGGAGGTGGCTGCGGACGTTGTCGTCCTTAGTGACCCAGAGGACTCCGGACCGAATGCCTCAGCAAACCTACGCTGCATGGCCTCCCTGATCCTGCAAAGCCTGCGTAAGGATCCTCGTATTCCTGGTATCAAGGAGAAGGACCAATACTGGCTGGCAACCCTCCTTGATCCATGTTACAAGGGTAAGGTTGCGGACCTTATCTTGCCATCGCAGAGGGAGCAGAGGATGAAACATCTTCGGGAGGCCTTGCAGAAAGGTCTGTGCAACGCGTTCCCAGAGACTGGGAGGTTACAAACTCCTGTTTCTGGACAACGTATTGCTGAGGCTTCGATCAGTCAAAGAAGGAGCGGTGGAGAAGGTGGCCGTCTGACCGATGCGTTCAGACAATTTTTTGGTCCGCAGCCCCAAGGTATGATCGGTTCCAGCAACCATCGCCAGCGTCTGTTTTACATGGTGCAGGAATACCTAGGGGCAAGATCAGACTTGGACACCTTTCCCACCGAAAATCCTCTGGGTTACTGGGTCTTGAGGATGGATCACTGGCCAGAGCTTGCACAGTATGCACTTGAGCTACTGGCCTGTCCTGCATCCAGCGTTCTTTCGGAACGCACATTCAGTGCTGCTGGAGGCGTGGTAACCGATCACAGGGTGCGTCTGTCCACCGACTCGGTCGATCGACTGACCTTCATAAAAATGAATCAGTCTTGGATGACCACCAGCTACCAAGCACCTGATGCTGATGTAACCGAATAATTTTTTTTGAAATCTCAGATCCCTTCAAAGACTGCCTATGCTGATGCTGAGTGACTATCCCTGAGTAATTATCCTCTTCCTCCTCAATCATCACGCTGATAGCTTGTAAGAACATTTTTGGTTCTGGGCGCCACCACCAGTGCAATTTTTCAGCCCCTGTTTAACAGGGGCGTGTAATTACAATTTTTGATGTAATACTTTGCAGCAGGGCTCGTTCCTGCATTCCAACTAGAGTGTCTGTGAGGGGTTGCAGTGTTGTGGCACCAGCACCAGTGCCTAAGGCCCAATTTTTCAGCCCCTGTCTAACAGGGGCGTGTAATTACAATTTTTGATGCAATACTTTGCAGCAGGGCTCGTTCCTGCGTTCCAACTAGAGTGTCTGTGAGGGGTTGCAGTGTTGTGGCACCAGCACCAGTGCCTAAGGCCTAATTTTTCAGCTCCTGTTCAACAGGGGCATGTAATTACAATTCTTGATCTAATATTTCACAGCAGGGCCCTGTGAGGGCTTACAGTGTTGTGGCCACAGCAACACCTAAGGCCCAAATTTCTGCTGAGTATATAGGGCAGGACCCTACTTTCAAACATCTAACTTACAAACGACTCCTACTTGCAAACGGAAGGAGACAACAGGAAGTGAGATGAAATCTACCCCTAGGAAGGGAAATTCTCTCCTGTAAGAGTTAATATGGGAAAAACATTTCTCCTTTCCACTGATGCTTTCCAATCCTTGTTCCACAAAAAAACCCAAATTTTCAAAAAACATTTTTCATTGGGACAAAAAGTGAGGTGAAATCTTCTGAAGAGGAGGAAAGACAGCAAAACAAATGTCACAGGGGTGATAACCCTTCCCTATGTTTTCCAAAAAGCTTAAAAAAGATTTTTTGGCTGGAGCTAAACATGTTAAAAATGTACCCGTTCAAAATTACAAAGAGATTCTACTTAACAACAAACCTACAGTCCCTGTCTTGTTTGCACCGCCTGTATACTGCTGTTCAGAGTATATAGGGCCTGGTGGCCCCACACCTTTCCTTATTTTAATTTGGGTGCGGGGTTCCCCTTAATATCCATACAAGACCCAAAGGGCCTGGTAATGGACTGGGGGGTACCCATGCCGTTTGTCTCACCGATTTTCATCCATATTGCCATGACCCGACATTACATTAAACCCGCAAGCAGTTTTAAATGAGATTTTTTCCTTTAAAAATGACATTTGGTGCAGGGACTGTTCTAAACACGGGAAACACGCGTCACTTTACAGGCATACTATAGACACCCCCCAGGTACGATATTTAAAGGAATATTTCACTTTTTTTTTTTACTTTAGGCATCATTAAAATCACTGCTCCCGAAAAAACGGCCGTTTTTAAAAGTTTTTTTTGCATTGATACATGTCCCCTGGGTTAGGACCCAGGTCCCCAAACCCTTTTTAGGACAATACCATGCAAATTAGCCTTTAAAATGAGCACTTTTGATTTCGAACGTTCGAGTCCCATAGACGTCAATGGGGTTCTAACGTTCGTGCAAACTTTCGGTCCGTTCGCAGGTTCTGGTGCGAACCGAACCGGGGGGTGTTCGGCTCATCCCTAGTGGGGACTGACTGTCTTTCTATTTGGATCCAGTCTGTTTTTTCCGTTCTGGAAAATACTGTTGAGAGTTGGCCAATTCTCGCTGCCTGATGGTACCAAATTAATCTTGGTAGCCCTAGTCCACCCTGTGTACGCTGTCTGTATAGAGTGTTTTTTGGCAATCTATGTCCTGTTCTTCCCCAGATAAACATGTTGACTTTCCTTTGGAGGGATTACAAATGTTCCCTTCTTAGGTTAATCAGGATGGCTCTAAATAAGTATAGCAGTCTGGGGAGAAGCCCCAAACACTTTTTTTGACAATACCATTCAAATAACCCTTTAAAATTAGCACTTTTGATTTCTCCCTTAGACAATTCATTATAGCCGCAAGTAATTTTAAATTACTTTTTTTCCTTTAGAAATGTCATTTTGTGCAGGGACTGTTCTAAACATGGGAAAAAGGCACCACTTTACAGACATACTATAGACACCCCCCAGGTATAAAATTTTAAGGAATATTTCACTTTTATTGTTTCACTTTAAGCATTATTAAAATCACTGCCCCCGAAAAAACTGACATTTTTAAAACTTTTTCCTGGTGCCTCCATGGCAGCATACCTGTGATAAGCTCCACCCTGGACTCCTCCCCTCAGGATATTTAATACATTATAAAAGTGACAACCATACCCCCCAATAGCATTCTTCCTTTTTTCCTCATACCTGATGGATAGTGTCAGTGTGTGTCTTTTCCTCTGCCATGGGCAGCTTCTGTCTGGGTTCAAGCCTCTCTCAGATGTGGTCCCCTATCTTGGGCTGCTAAGAGCGCTGATATGAGGGGAGCCCCTTCTGAGGGTCTTTTGGGGCAGCAGCAGCTTCCAAACTTGGAACGACAGTCCTGCTTATTGGGCTAAGCTGGCTTTCCACTGTAGGGGCAGCTATTTCTTAGCCTTTTTGTATGCTGTGCCTCTATAGTTCTCTTGTTCCTGTATGCCTGTGTTTTCTGGCATCTCTCGTGTGGCAAGCGCCGGAGCACAAAAGCTCAGCTGAAAGCTATTCTGAACTCAGGTAAGCTCCTATTGGCCATGCGGTGCTCCTGGCCGCCCGGCGCATGCGCAGGTGGCTGACACTGGCGGCGCCATCTTTTTTGTGGGTAAAACCCTGGGGGGGCTTTGAGCGGGCGAGCCCACCTCCCCTTTCCCTATTTAGAATCTCAGAGCGTTAGATAGTCTTAGGCTCGTTCTCAACAGGTCCTGCCCTTGGAATGTTCCTGTAGCCTCAGTAGTGGACGTGTATGGTAAGTAGTTTTCTGGTGTTTTTTAAAGGGTAGTAATTTTTTTTTGTAAAAAATATATATATATATATATATTCATAGTAACAGAGAGATAATGGTCTTACTTAAATATATATATTATATATTTATTTTACTTTTTGCTATATGTTTCTTTTTTTTTAATGTAAAACAAAAAAAAAAACAATATATATATATGTGTATATATATATATATATATGTGTATATATATATATATATATATATATATATATATATATATATATATATATATATATATATATATATATATATATATATATATAAAATGGAGTTTAGCTATACTTACTGATGGGGGAAGGGCTGGCTATACTTACTGACGGGGGAAGGGCTGTACATTCTTCCCCCCTTTTTATTGTTATGGCTTTCCCTTTACTTTGCTCTAGTGTTCTGCTTTGCTGCTTTTCGCCCTCTGCCTGCCCCCACAACTATAAGTCAGCCGCCGTCAGACCAAGACCCTCGTTTTCTTAGGTAAGGACACGCACCTAATACAATTTCAGCCCTATACGTTTCAGCCCTATACACCAAGACCTGTCTAATAAGACTTCTGGTCGTCACAGTGGACACTCCCGTTCAAGTTCACAGTCAGTCGACTAAGTCTCAACACCATTCCGATGGGAGGTCAGCTTCTAAAAGACATTGCTCATCTAGCCCTCTCAGATGGGAAAGTACCAAAAAATGCCGGGTGTGTGAAGCAACCCCTATAGCAGATAAGCTGATCTGCAAAGACTGTTTTCGGGGTTATGCTGAAAAAGAAAAAGATGGAGTTCAGCAGGTGACGGATTTAATAAAAAAAGTGGTCAAGGACTCATTAGCCGAGCTAATGCACTCATCTCCCTCGCAACAAGTCATAGTTAGTGGGCAGGTTCAGCCTTCAGATTCAACCCTTCCAGGCCCATAAATGGCGGGTCCTGCAGTGGCCACATCAGGGCCACCTCCCCTGACCACAGGAGGAGATGATTTCGATGATTCTACGAATGAATCAGAGCCCTCAGACTTCAATTTCTCGTTAGTTAAGCCATTTGTTTCTGCGGTCAAGCAGGCCATCGGCTGGGAGGAAGCTGAAGAACCGCCTAAGAAAGTTAATTTCATTTTTAAAGGAAAGACTTGCCTTTTTTCTGATTATGGAAGAGTTAAAGAATCTTATAGAGGGGGAATGGAATAAGAAGGACAAACGCTTCTCCTTAAACCGACTTCAAAAGCTATACCCTTTAGCAGAGTCTGACTCTGTTCTCTTGGACACTCCTCCGGTGGTCGATGCTACAGTGGTGCGCCTAGCTAAAAACATCACCCTGCCAATGGAGGACTCAGCATCCTTTAAGGATCCGTTGGATAGGCGCATCGACTCGGACCTAAGGAAAGCCTAACAATTGGCAGGAGGAGCCTGCAGGCCAGCTGTAGCATTAGCTTCAGTCTCTAATGCCATCAGGGTCTGAACCGAGAACATTGAGGTAGCCATTCGTTAAGATGTACCTAAAGATGACATCATTAAAGCACTGGAGGAGCTCAAATTATCTGCAGACTTCATAGGGGAAGCAGCAATTGATTCGGTGAGGTATTCAGCTAGAGCGATGTTGCACACAATTATGGCCAAGCGAGCTCTGTGGCTAAAACCTTGGGCAGCCGACGCAGCATCAAAGCAAAATTGGTGCAAGATCCCCTTTGACGGGCAAGCTTTGTTTGGGGATAGGCTGGAGAAGGCAATCTCTCGAGTGACTGGGGGAAAATCGGGATTACTTCCCCAGGACAGGAGGGTTAGGCGTTCTCGAGTTGTGTCCTCTAAATTTCAGTCCTCCAGGAACAGGAACTTCTCTCAGTTCCATCAAGGTAGGGATCCCAAGAGGAATTGGAGAAGTACTCAAGCCACTTTTTTTAAGTCAAACAACCAGAGGAGTCTCTCCAAGCCCCAGGAGTGGACGAAAACTTTTTGACAGGAGGCCACGCCAACTTACTCCAGTGGGGGCCAGGTTGAAGAGGTTTGCCGAAGTCTGGTCCAGCCAGTGCAAAGATCCCTGGGTGGTACCTACTGTCCATTTTGGTCATTTTTGGACGTTCTTAGATCATCCCCCACAAGACTCATTAGTTCTGACGAAACGGTCAGCTTCTCCTCAAAAGGCGGAGGCTCTGCAGAAATATCTTCACCTTCTGCAGGTTCAGCAAGTGGTAATCCCTGTCCCTCCTTCCGAGAGATTCACAGGATTCTATTCTCCTCTCTTTCTTATCCCCAAAAAGAGTGAAGAATGGAGACCAGTATTGGATTTGAAGAGATCAAATAGTTTCATTCATTTAAACTCATTCAAAATGGGTCCAACGCAGCTTCTGGAACACAGAGAGGTTCTCCTGTCCACCCTGAAGGAGTTTGGGTGGTTGGTGAATGCAGAAAAGACTCTCCTGGCCCCAACCCAGTTAATGATCTACCTCTGCGCTCTTTTCAACACCTCAGCCGGAACGGTGTGTCTCCCCTCCAGAAAGTGGCGGCTATTGTCCAAAAAATGTGTCATGTAAGATCAATTTCTCACCTGTCAGCATTAAATTGTTTGAGTCTAATCAGGATCATGTCATCCTGTATTCCCATGCTACCCTGGGCTCTTGGCATCTGAGTATTTTTCAAGTGGGCTTCCTGGCTCAGTGGAGGAGGAAGTCACTGTGTCAGTGAATTTCGATCTCAGTTCCCATGAGGAGGGGTCTCCTCTGGTGGTCAAAGAAGGACCTAATCTCAAGACGTCGTCTTCTTCAATGCTCCTCCTGGACCATCCTTACCACCAAAGCTAGTTCGATGGGTTGGGGAGCACACTGTGATTACCTTGCAGTACAAGGGAGGTGGGACTTTCCAACGAAGGGGGCAGTCTCCAATGTCTTGGAGTTATGGGCGGTCTATCTAGCCCTAGTGAGTCTGGGAGAGCATCTACACCAGAAGCAAGTTCTAGTACACCTGGACAACAGAGCAGCAGTGTCGTATAGCCAAAGACAGGGGGGAACCCACAGCAGCCCTTTACTAAGAGAAGTGGAGCCCATTATGTTGTGAGAGAGAAATCTGCTGGATCTGAAGGCGGTCTACCTTCCGGGCCACCTGAACAAGGAGGCAGATCATCTGTCTCGTCTTTTTCAAGACAACAACGAATGGTCTCTTCACCCCTCAGTGTTCAATTGGATCATGAGTCTTCAGAATCCTCCGGAAATCAACCTTTTTGCCTCACCAATGAATACCAAACTGGCAAGATTTGTTTCCCACCTGCCTCATCCTTGAGCAGAAGCGGTAGATGCCCTTTTGAGCCCGTGGCATTGCAAAACAGCTTATGCGTTTCCCCCCAAGCCCTTAATCTCAAAGTTTCTGCTCAGATTTATGAAGGAACCAGTCAGAGTGGTGGCAATTCTACCATACTGGCCGAGGAGGCTGTGGTTCCCCTGGGCGATGTGCCTCAGTATGTGTCACCCTCTCAAGATTCGGGTGCTACCTCAACTTCTCTCTCAAGGGAGATTTGTGCATCCAGCTCCTCACAAACTGAATCTGCATGTTTGGATGTTGAAAGAGAGAAATTCCAGTCCTTAGGTTGCACTGCAAATGTGATTTTGACTCTTTTGAAGGCCAGAAAACCCTCCACGAATTATGTTTATTTAAAAAAAATCTGGAATAAATTCAAATTGTTTGTGGCAGACAAGTGTTCAGATCCCACAATGCCGTCCACTGCACTCCTCTTGGATTTTCTACTGGCTGGCCTGGACCTTGGTCTCAGTCTCAGTTCACTTAAGGTTCAGGTGGCGGCTATTTTGGCAGCTACACAGAAAAGATAAGCAGAAAACTCGCTCATCATTCAATTCTTTAGGGCAGTCAAAAAAATCTGACCTCCAGTAAAACGTTCCTTTCCAGCTTGGGATCTGTCCTTTGTCCTGGACTGTCTGATGTCTCAGCCTTTTGTCCCAATAGATTCCGCTTCCCTATGAAACCTGACGCTCACTTGCAGTGACTTCAGGGAAAAGGGCCTCAGAATTACAAGATTTGGGGGCAGAAGATGAGCACATATCTTTCTTTCTGGATAGGGTGGAACTGCGGACAGTACAGGGGTTTGTCCCAAAAGTTTCTTGTCGGTCCACTCTCTCAGAAGCCTGGGTGCTACCTACCTTTACTGATCCACTCTCAGGTTCACTACAAGAATTGGACATTTTCAAGACGCTAAGATGCTACCTGCAAGCTACAAGCCCCTTTAAAGCATCAAACAAATTGTTCATACTTCCTTGGGGCAGGAATAGAGGGAAGGAAGCCGCATCAAGAACTATCGCCTCCTGGATTTGAAAGCTGATCCAAAAAGTGTATAGGGATAGAGGAATGGATCCTCCAGCGGTGAAAGCCCACTCAACGAGGGCAGTCTCTTCATTGTGGGCGGCAAGGGCTAATGTCTCTCTAGATACCATTTGCAAAGTGGCCACTTGGTCATCCCCAAACACGTTCATGCATCATTACAGGATTGATCCAGGGGCACTCTCTTCAGTGGAGTTTGGAAGAAGGGCGATTGAGTCAGCTCTCTCATTTCCTTAGTAAATTTTTTTTTATGAGCATTACCCACCCTGTTGTTAGCTATTTATTTTATCACAGGTATGCTGCCATGGAGGCACCAGGAAAATGGAAAATTGTATCATACTTACCGTAATTTGTGCCTATCCATTTAAAGGGTGTTCCACGGCATTCGAATTTGCCGCAAACAGCCCAAATTGTTTGCTATTTGGCGAACAAGCGAACACCCGATGTTTGAGTCGAACTTACGTTCAACTTGAACATCGGGCTCAATCATAATGAGCAGTATGTGAGGTACTGTGTCAAATGCTTTTGCAAAATACATACTGTAAGTATACTACGTCCACAGCCAGCTCTTAATCTAGTGTTTTACTCACCTCCAGATAAAAAGAAATCAGATTTGTTTGACAACTTCTGTCTTTCATAACTCAATGCTGTCTGTTGCTTAACCACTTCAGCCCCGGAAGGATTTACCCCCTTCCTGACTAGAGCACTTTTTACAATTTGGCACTGCGTCGCTTTAACTGCTAATTGCGCGGTCATGCAATGCTGTACCCAAACGAAATTTGCGTCCTTTTCTTCCCACAAATAGAACTTTCTTTTGATGTTATTTGATCACCTCTGCGGTTTTTATTTTTTGCTCTATAAACAGAAAAAGACCGAAAATTTTGAAAAAAAAATGATATTTTATACTTTTTGTTATAAAAAAAATCCAAAAAACTCAATTTTAGTCATACATTTAGGCCAAAATGTATTCGGCCACATGTCCTTGGTAAAAAAAATGTCAATAAGCGTATATTTATTGGTTTGCGCAAAAATTATAGCGTCTACAAACTAGGGTACATTTTCTGGAATTTACACAGCTTTTAGTTTATGACTGCCTATGTCATTTTTTGAGGTGCTAAAATGGCAGGGCAGTACAACCCCCCCCCCCCCAAATTACCCCATTTTGGAAAGTAGACACCCCAAGGAAATTGCCGAGAGGCATGTTGAGCCCTTTGAATATTAATTTTTTTGTCCCAAGTGATTGAATAATGACAAAAAAAAAAATTTACAAAAAGTTGTCACTAAATAATATATTGCTCACACAGGCCATGGGCATATGTGGAATTGCACCCCAAAATACATTCAGCTGCTTCTCCTGAGTATGGGGATACCACATGTGTGGGACTTTTAGGGAGCCTAGCCGCGTACGGGGCCCCGAAAACCAATCACCGCCTTCAGGATTTCTAAGGGCGTACATTTTTGATTTCACTCCTCATTACCTATCACAGTTTTGAAGGCCATAAAATGCCCAGATGGCACAACAAACCCCCCCCCCAAATGACCCCATTGTGGAAAGTAGACACCCCAAGCTATTTGCTGAGAGGCATGTTGAGTCCATGGAATATTTTATATTTTGACACAAGTTGCGGGAAAGTGACAATTTTTTTTTTTTTTTTGCACAAAGTTGTCACTAAATGATATATTGCTCACACAGGCCATGGGCATATGTGGAATTGTGCTCCAAAATACATTTAGCCGCTTCTCCTGAGTATGGGGATACCACATGTGTGGGACTTTTTGGGAGCCTAACCACATACGGGCCCCGAAAATCAATCACCGCCTTCAGGATTTCTAATAGGGCGAACACACGGTCGGACTTTGTTCGGACATTCCGACAACAAAATCCTAGGATTTTTTCCGACGGATGTTGGCTCAAACTTGTTTTGTCTACACACGGTCGCACAAAGTTGTCGGAATTTCCGATCGCCAACCATGCGGTCACGTACACCACGTACGACGAGACTAGAAAAGGCCGGTTCAGGACCAATCGCGGCACCCTTTGGGCTCCTTTTGCTAATCTCGTGTTAGTAAAAGTTTGGTGAGAGACGATTCGCGCTTTTTCAGACTCGTGGCTTTCAGATCATTTTCTGCTGTTCAGTTTGTGCTTGTGGGTTTGTATCTGCTCTTCAGTGCGTGCAGTCAGTTCGTATTGGAGTTTTCTGTGCGATCTTGTCCGCTCGTTGCTGTTTTTCAGGTCGCTCTTCACAGGCCTT
Source organism: Lithobates septentrionalis (assembly GCA_037952835.1). Taxonomy (NCBI): domain Eukaryota; kingdom Metazoa; phylum Chordata; class Amphibia; order Anura; family Ranidae; genus Lithobates; species Lithobates septentrionalis. Next base: position 153,902 of record JBBDGP010000981.1, read on the forward strand.
GCTGTTCTTCAGTGCGTTCTGTTACTTCGTTCTGAGCAGCCGACCGTTTTCTAGCCATGTTGCGAATGCGTACTCCTCGTAGAGTTCGTGCTGTGCGGGGGCTTGGTGTTGGGGTCCTGACCTTGACACAAGTCCAGTCCATGAACAGGGTGGGGAGGAGTTCATGGACCAAGAATTGGTTGCTTCAGCGTAACCAGTTCTGTCATATGCCTTTGCTCCGTGAGATCCGTGAGAATAATCCTGATGATTTCAGGAACTTTCTCAGGATGACGGACCCCGTGTTTCACCATCTGTTGGCTTCGCTGATCCCCTATATCAGCAGGCAGGATACCTGCATGAGGCAAGCCATCACTCCGGAGCAGAGGCTGGTCGCTACCCTGCGGTATTTGGCGACAGGGAGAAGCCTGCAGGACCTCAAGTTCTCGACAGGCATTTCCCCCCAGGCTCTGGGGATCATTATCCCAGAGACCTGTTCTGCCATCATCCAGGTCCTGCAGAAGGATTATATGAAGGTAAGATTTTTATCCTTTAATATCACATTTTATTGTATTGAATGTTTGATAATATATTGTATTTCTTTCCTCATTCCCTAATTACCATGATTGGAATATGCTGTGAATGTCCCCTTTGTCCTCATGCATGCTGGATTTTTATATAATTATTATTTTAGGTCCTTCATAAATATTTGCCCTTCAATAACCTCCCCAGCATGGTGTCTCCTGGCCCTATATTCACCTCATGTAGTCACTTAACAATGTATTTTTTCTGCTCCATAGTAGTGCTTTACCCCAAACACCCCCTAAAATGTTTAGAAATGTTATTTTTGCTTAAAGTTCAGGCAGAGTGCCAGAGGCTTTTTTTTGGTGTTGTCCCCAAATAATTTTTAGTAACCCTCCCTCCCCCAACTGCTAAGTCAGCTGATCCCAATTCTCTATCCTCAATCATCTATCTGCTGACTTTGCCAAACCCATACACACTATACCCATCTCTTTAGTGGTCAGATGTATGGATGAATTCCCCAAAGCATGTAGTGCAAGGGCCTGCCTGTATACTTTCAAATGGTACTGTTTACAATTTTTGGATCCTATTATTATCTTGCTAGGTAATAGCAGAATGTCCAAATGTCCTCAAATGTGTACAGTGTGTATTTCTATCTTTGTATTATGACACTTCTTACCTGTCCAGTGGGCTGCCAATAGTGTAACTAAGGAGGGGCTGTTCCAAGTAATACCCTGTATTTAGGCATTCATCTCTCAATGAAGTGAAGAGGGTTACCTGTCCCAGATTTCCACACACCCCCTATAATGTTAGAAATGGCTCATGAGAGGGGGGGGGGGGGAATATGAAAGGTGTACCTTATACTTTGGCGTTGTTAAATTCCCCTTAATAAATGCTATCTGGAGGTTGCCCCATAATGTTTGTGTCCAATCTGCTTGCCATGTTTCTGAGAAAAAATAGTAATGTTTATTGTTTTTGCCTCAACAGTTTCCTTCCACGCCACAGGAATGGCAGACTGTGGCCTCCCACTTTGCCCAGCGGCGGGACTTTCCTAACTGCGGAGGGACAATTGATGGGAAACACGTCCACATCATCCCACCACCCAACTCGGGGTCGTACTATTATAATTACAAGGGGTTCAATAGTATTGTGATGTTGGCGGTGGTGTCGGCTAATTACGACTTCCTGTTTGTGGACGTGGGGAAGAATGGCCGGATGTCCGATGGTGGAGTCATCGCCCAGACTGAGTTTTACAGGCGTCTCCAGAATGGCAGCTTGGACTTGCCAGCTCCAGAGAACAATGTTGAAGGACTCCCATTTGTGTTCGTTGCTGATGAAGCGTTTGCGCTGGGGGACCACCTGATGCGGCCATTCCCAATGAGCACCCTCACCCCGGAACAGAGGGTTTTTAATTACCGGCTGGCCAGAGCCTGAAGAGTGGTGGAGAACACATTTGGAATCCTGGCCAGCCGGTTCCGCCTATTTATGACACCCATCCATATGGCGGAGTATAAACTGAACCATATTATACTTGCGTGCTGTGTTCTCCATAACTTTTTAAGAAAACATTCGGCCAACTATGCTGGCTCAGTTGGGCCTGAGGCCGGAATGATACATCAAACCACACTGACGGCGCTTGAAAGCGGCCGTCCTGGCTTGCCCTCCCTGAGTGCCCGTGATCTACGGTTACGCTACCTGGAGTTCTTTGCGGGTAGGGGGGCTATCAATATGCCAGAAAATCTGTGAAGCCTTTTTATAATAAAACAAAAAAAGAAATTATTTGTGGACATTTACTGCTTGTGTTTGTTTTAGCTGACCCTGACAGAAATGTGTTGAGTCCAGAAAATGTCGTGATTGTGTAAGCTTATTATACAAAGCACTGTTGGCTGTTACTTACTAAAATGCAAAAACACATTTCACTACAAGTGCAGTTGCAACTGCACTGAAACTGCACTTGTAGTGCCAAGAGGATTTGCCCTTAGAAAATAACCCCCATTTTCTCACAAAACAACAATGACATCACCCCAAAAGTGTTGTAGTGTTGAGACAATAATCCACACATTCTTGATTAACAATCTTTTTAATACCTGCACAATCACATGTGCATTTACCAAAGGTTTTTCAAACAAACCAACCTGTTTGTTGTATAACATTTTTCCTGACGCATCATGGCAGCACACACAATGGGTTGTGACTCCGCCTCCACAACCTGATAGGACTGGTTAGCTATACGTTTTTGAAGAGGAGCCCACCGCTGCATTCTCCTTTTTTTCCTCACCTAGATGGTTGGACCGGTAAAAGCTGAAGAACCCCTTACCGCTCTGCCCCAGCTAGGTTCAAGCCTCTCCTAGTTGGAAGCCCTGGCTGTACAGTCTCTAAAAGAGCTTTATGCAAGGGAACCCCACTCTGGTGGTCTCAGGGGTTAAAAACAAACAATCCACCTGTGCCTTACAAACCTTAAAGAGGTTTTTGGTGACATCTGCAGCGGCCTCCAGGTACTAGCTTTCCTTCTCTCTCTGCCCTCTCCTGACATATTGTATTTCTTTATACACATCTGTGTAATGTGGGCTCCAGGTGCGCTGGGCGCTGTAGTCCCACAGCGTCTTCCTACTATGCATAGCTATGCATAGCACTGGCTCCAGGGCGCACAAGATCTGACATAGGCGGCGTTAGGGCACGCCAGATTAAAAGATGGCGCCGGATGCCGCAAATGGCCACTGCGCATGCGCGGCCGTGACGTCAGAGCCACCGCGACAGCGGTATATTTAAAAACAGAGGAATTCTGTCATTTTGCCTCTGTGAGCCCCAGAACATCACCACAGTGCTGCCTTGTGTTTTGTTTTTTGATCCCTGACACTGGTAAGTCTGGAACTCTCATCCTCTCTGCTAAAACTCTGCATTTCTATTCTCTGGGCACCTCCTGTCTTTTAAATTAAAAAAAAAAAACACATACAAACTTTTTTTCCCCTTCAGATACACTCTATCTCCTTTTATGGAGGCCGCTGCTCCAGCAGACCATCCACGGGCTACAAGGTAAGGGGGGACAGACATTAGGTAAGTAGTGAAGAGGAGTAAAAAAGAGCCTTGCCACTAATGCTATATTATTTTGATAGCTCTGGCAGATCATCAAGATCAACGCACTCCAAACGCAGGGACCGATCACCTTCAAAACATTCTCAGTCCAGACGAAGTTGGTCAAGAACCTCATCCCACCACCATAGAGATGAGACTTCATCCCGTCAAGCTCGCGATGACCATCGCACCCATCCTGCGGCAAACGCCTGCTGGGTTTGCGGAGCAGTAGCACTACCTGCTAAGCTAGTCTGTCAAGTCTGTTTGGATGAAGCAACCCGTGAAAAAGAAGCGGATGCAAGGGAAGCATCCAATATAATAAAAGAATCTGTGAAAGAGTCTATCATGCAAGTGGCAGCCCACTAATCCATCAGACAGGCTTCAATGGCCTCAACCTCTTATACGCCGCAAGATCTCTCCCCGTCAACCTCCCATACTCTTCAGGAAGACTCCCCAGAAGAGGAAGAAATTCTAATGCCCACTTCGTTTGATTTTGCGCTTATAGATCCCTTCGCAAAATCTGTAAAAGAGGCAATCGGTTGGGAAGAGGAGAAAGAGGCGCCACGCAAGTTAAGAAAGTATTTTCCTAACCTGAAAAAAGACCCTGAAAACTTTCCTTTTATTGAAGAGTTAGAAGAGCTAATAAAGGATGAGTGGCAGAAACCAGATAAAAAAAACAGTCTGAACAACAGGATAGCAAAACTCTACCCATTAAGGGAACCAATGGTGAACCCTCTAATTTCAGCTCCTGTAGTAGATTCCTCACTAATGCATTTGGCGTGACATGTAACTCTCCCGATCGAGGATGCCGTTACCTTTAGGGATGTAATGGATCGAAAAATAGACCTCGATCTTAAGAAAGCCTATTCAGCAGCAGGGGGAGCATGCAGACCAGCGATCACTCTGGCAGCGGTCGGCAGAGCGATTACCTTTTGGGCAGCCAACATTGAGAAATTGTTGCTAGAGGCAGCGGATCAGGAAAAAATCATATCAGCTATGCAAGAACTTAGCCTAGCAGGAGACTTTGTGGCTGAAGCGGCCGTGGATATCATAAGATCTTCAGCAAGGGCGATGTTGGCTTCCGTAATGTCAAGGAGAGCACTCTGGTTAAAACCATGGGTCGCAGATGCGACTTCTAAGTCAACCTGGTGTAGGATTCCCTACGACGGCACCAACTTATTCGGCCCTAAACTAGACACAGCGATTTCAAAAGTTACTGGTGGGAAGTCTGGCCTCATCCCTTCCGATAGAAGGCCCAAACAAAGAAATCCACCGTTTAGACGCCAGTTGCCAGAAAGATACCGAGAGGCAAGATCTTACAAACCAGGAAGGGAATTCAAATGAAACTGGCGAAATCCCCAGTTGTCCTTTGTGAGGGTGCAAAAACCTAAAGTCCCCAATTCAGGAGAGCAGCAGAAGTCATTTTGATGGTGTGCACGCCCAGCCCGCGATAGTAGGAGCGAGGTTGAGGTGATTTACTCAGACTTGGGAAAATCAAATAAGAGATGCCTGGGCGATTTCCACCATCCAGGAGGGTCACAGATGGTCATTCAAACATAAACCTCCAAAAGACCACTTCAGACTGACCAGAACACCATCTTCTCTACCAAAACGAAAGATCCTGACCAGTTATATTCAAGAACTGTCGCAGAAACAAGCAATCATAGAGGTTCCTCAGGAACAGAGAGGTTTAGGATTCTACTCTCCGCTTTTTCTAGTAGCAAAAAAGACAGGAGATTTGAGGCCAGTGCTAGACTTGAAAGACCTAAACGAAACAATTTCAGTCGAATCCTTCAAAATGGAGAGCCTCCAGTCCATATTACTAGCAATAGGGACAAAGGACTGGATGCTCTCGGTCAATTTGTCCGACGCCTATCTACATATTCCGGTGCACCAAACCTTTCAGAAATACCTACGCTTTGCAATAGGTCATCAGCATTTCCAGTTCCAAAGCCTTCCATTTGGCATATCGACGGCTCCCAGGACCTTTACAAAAGTCTTACTCCCGATCATAGCTCTCCTAAGAGAAAAAAGGGTGTTGCACTATCTCGACGACATCATCCTCCTGGCCGACAGCCAACAAGTTGCCCTCCAACATCGAGCAGTTCTAATTTCTACACTTCAACAGTTCGGTTGGGTAATAAATTGGGGAAAGAGCAGTCTGGTCCCAACGCAAAGAATGGTCTTCTTAGGCGCAGAATTGGACACCAGTTCCAATACGGTCGGGTTGCCTCAAGAGAAGATAGGCCCATTGATTCACAAAATAAAGAACCTCCTGCCAGAATGTGTCTGAGCATCCTGGGCTCCATGTCCTCGACCTTCCTTATGATCCAGTGGTCCCAGTGGAACTCAAGGGTCTTTCAAAATGCATTCCTGTCTCAGTGGAACGGGTCCTCAATGAAGCAGAGAATAATCATCAGCCAGGCAGTAAAAAGACCGGCATGGTGGTGGACACGGGTCAGCAACCTATCACACTGTCGTCCCATAGTTCCTCCACTACCAGAAGTAGTCACGACGGATGCCAGTCTTCAGGGATGGGGAGCACACTACCAACATCACGGAGCACAGGGACGTTGGTCTTTCCGCCCACAGGGCATAGTCTCCAATGTCCTGGAACTCAGAGCCGCCTGGCAGGCTATTCTAGCATTCGGACCATGCCCAGAAGGGAAAAGTGTTCTCTTACGTATAGACAATACAGTAGCGGTAAATTACATCCACAGACAAGGAGGTACCAGGAGCAGAACGCTCATGGAGGAAGTGCGTCCCATACTCGAGTGGGCTCAGATCTACCTGACGGATTTGAAGGCGATTTATGTTCCGGGTATGCAAAACCAACTAGCGGACGACCTGAGCAGGAAGTTTGTATCGAACAACGAGTGGTCTCTCAGCTCCCAAGCCTTTGCTCTCATCACCCACAAATGGGGGATGCCCGACATAGATCTAGCAGCAACCCCAGAGAACAACAAGTGTATTCAATTCTTAGCGAGGAACAATTATCCAACAGCAGCAGGGATCGATTGCCTTCACCACCCATGGGAATTCCACCTGGCATACATTTTTCCTCCAATTCCCCTAATAGCCATATTTCTGGCCAGGCTGAGGAACTCGACATCCACGGTCATAGCAGTACTGCCCTTCTGGCCAAGGAGGCCTTGGTTCGCGACTATGTTACAACTGAACACAGAAGAGCCGCTTCCGCTCCCGTTGAGCCCGGAGTTACTCTCTCAGGGTCGATTCCTGCACCCGGCACCAGAACGCTTACAACTAACGGCATGGAGGTTGAAAGGGAAAGGCTGCTGGATAAGGGATGCTCACTCAAAGTAGTGGCTACACTGCAACAGGCCAGAAAAAGATCAACAAATGGCACGTACAGCAGGATCTGGGAAAGATTTACCGCATTTGCCCAGCAACATTCTTGGGATCCGTTATCTCCTTCAGTCTATAATATCCTGGAATTTTTGCAGCTAGGCCTGGAAAAAGGCCTGGGTGCGAGCACTCTTAAAGTACAAGTCTCGGCACTGTCCGCAATGATGGGAACTAGATGGGCCCTAGACCCGCTCATAGTTCAGTTCTTGAAGGCATGCATGAAGATAAGGCCGCCCAGAAAACCAGTCTTTCCAACCTGGAATTTGTCCACCGTGTTAGAAGCTCTATCAAAAAAAAACATTTCTTCCCCTGCAATCAGTATCCTTATGGGATCTGACGCTCAAATTATCATTTCTGATCGCAATAACGTCTGCCAAACGAGTCTCGGAGATGCACGCTCTATTAATTAAAGAACCACATCTAGTTCTCTACCCGGATAGAGTTGTTCTCAGACCATCAGAACGATTTATACCCAAAGTGACGTCTACCTTCCACTTTAACTCAGAAATCAATCTTCCAGTTTTTCTCTCTAATGAAGGACATCCACACCCCCTAGATGTCAAGTCTACCATTGTTGCCTACCTTGAAGCTACTGAACCGTTCAGGAAGGTCGAAAACCTCCTAGTCATTCCGCATGGCCCTAGAAAAGGGCAAGCAGCTTCCCCTAGAACAAAAGCGACCTGGTTGATTAAAATCATTAAGAGGACATACAGTATACAATCGCTCCCAATACCGGATGGTCTAAAAGCCCACTCGACCAGAGCAGTGGCCACCTCCTGGGCAGCGTACTGCAGAGTGTCCGCGGAAACTATTTGCAAGGCAGCAACTTGGTCTTCTAAAATCACGTTCATGTCACACTACAAAATAGATCCGGCTCAATTAACTACGGTTGAGTTCGGAAGATCAATCATTCAATCTAACTCCTATATACCTTGTACCTGAGTAAATAAAATGCTCTAAAAGCACCCACCCATGTAGCGAGTTATTTCCCATTGTGTGTGCTGCCATGATGCGTCAGGAAAACGGAAAATTGTATACTTACCTTCCGTAATTTTCCTTTCCTGACGCATCCCATGGCAGCACACGGAATCCCACCCTTCTAAGGTGATAGTTACTAAGAATGCAGCGGTGGGCTCCTCTTCAAAAACTTATAGCTAACCAGTCCTATCAGGTTGTGGAGGCGGAGTCACAACCCATTGTGTGTGCTGCCATGGGATGCGTCAGGAAAGGAAAATTACGGAAGGTAAGTATAAAATTTTCCGTTTTTGGGGTGGCATTATCAAAACTCAAAATTTCCATTTTAGATAAAACAGGCCTGTGTAAAACCAACAAGAAAGACACAAATCTTGAACTTACAAACGTCACATTTTGTAGAATTTGAAGGCAATATCAGACATGAGTATTTAGGAACTGTGTTTGATATAGCGTTCAGATGGGGTGAAGTCACCCCAGGAAAAGCCAAATTTGGAAGATGCACACGAATTTAACAATGTCAACATGTGCTATCTGCCATCACGGGGGATCAAGGGACGTGTTTTGGGGGAGCAAGCCCTTCCTCACCGCTATTTTATTATTGAGGAAGGGGTTGCACCCCCAAAACGCGTCCATTGATCTCCCGTGATGGCAGATAGCACATGTTGACACACTGTGTGCATCTGTCAGGGACCTACCAGCACCAGACCGGGGCGCTTGCATGCGCCTATGCGCCGGCACGCCCCTGTACAGACACGGCATCAAACTGCTGCTGTTGCTGTGCATCAGCGCGGCGCTCGGGCGCGCGCGGGTGCGTGCGCGCGCGCGCAGGTGCGTGCGCGCGCGTTCGCGTTAGCGCCGGTTTGGCACCATTGAGCACATAAAAGTTCCCCTGTTCCATGGGAACATCGCTGCTTCGTCTCAGCTTGTGATTCTGTTTGAACCTGCACCTGATTGTCTGCTACCTGATTTGACCCGGCTTGTTTTGACCATCCGACCTGTTCCAAACCCGACCCGGCCTGCCTGACCATTCTGCTGTCTTTATCTGCTACCGTTGCCAACCTCTGCCTGTTCACCGACTCTGCCTCTGCCTGCCGTGATTACCTGTACCAGTTACCTGCCGACCCGGACTGTCTGACCTTGCCTGTGCCTGCTGCTCCCACTTGCTGTAGCACCTTCAGCTTCAGCCCCTGTGATCACTCATCTCCAGTGTGTCAAGTCTGCTGCTGCTTCCAGTCTCCTCTCACCTGCAGTCAAGCCATCCCAGGAGGGATCTCTGCCTCTACATCAGAGACTACAATCCAACAGGCACTCCTACCCCACTGCGCTCAGGAGACCACTGTCCCCACTCCAGTGGCTCCTGAACCAGCGTTGTATGAGAGGTCTTCTCCTACAGTCAGGCTCTACTACCAGGTACCTAACAGCATCCTCCAAATTAGGCTTTTGGAAAAATCACAAAAACATTTAGCACATTGTAGCACACAAAAGAAGAAAGTGATTTGGAGGGGTTTTAAACTCTCCCCAAAACATCAATGATGTTTTTATTTTTTGGAATAACATCATTGATGTTTTTCTTGATGATTTCCAATTGTAAATTACACCCCATGATCTCCCCGATCAGGATCTGGGCACTTTCGGATGTGAAAGGATCTGGATCCACAACATCACGATCACCTAAAAAAAGAGGAACCCCAAAAGGGTTAGGTCTAAAAAAAATGCCGCCATCCATCTCTTATCTGAGCCTGTGGTTGCAGACACTCACTTGTTGTGGTGACTAGTTCCACCACGTCTTCTTCCTCCTGCTCAGATTGTGTTGGTGGGATTTCCCCTTCTTCCAGAGGGGGGGGGGGGCTCTGGTCTCCTCGGATGAGGGGTGTCCTCCGAGTCTTTTATCCCCTATGTAAAACAGAAATGGTATAATTAGCACACAGATATCTGATGGCAGAACTAGAAATAGGAAACATTGCTTGGAAGTGGGGTACAATTGTCATTTTTAGCAGAGTTCCAAGATGTAGCATTTTCAGTGTCATTTGTCAAGCTGCAATACTTTATCTGTTTTGTACAAGCTTCACAGATGTAGCCCCCCCTATAGTATACACTGGAGCACCTGTGTGGCCCCCCTAATAAAAAGGGTGTTCTTGTGTCCCACACTAGTGCTCCAGTGTCCAGATGTGAAAACAGCTGCTCAGTGTCCTCTCCTTACACAGAATCTAGTTTGCATTTCATTCTAGTAACAAAGCCATCTACACAACCCAATTCTTTTAAGACAAGTATAGGGCGTCAAAATGGTGGCCAAATGCATATGGCCTAAACAATGGTATTTTAGAGTCCGAAAGCAAAATGTTTGATCCGAACGAATAATGTGCCCATGAACATGAAAGTTGCCATTTTAAACTGTACCACCTAAAAGCACACGGAGCAGCACGAACGTAATAAACATAAAGAATAGGAACACAGCACAACTATTTACTTTTTTGCAGCACTCTCCGGATCTTTCTGTACTGCTCATGTTCTCATAATTTGTGGTCCGACCACCGGTTCCTGAGCTGATCTTTCGATCGTCGTACCCCGAAATTCCGGTGCAGACTCCTGACCACTTTCGCCATGATCTTGGCCTTTCTGACATTGGGGTTGGGGTAATGTCCATGCTTTCCATCATAGTCGGCCTTCTTCAGGATGTCGACCATCTCCAACATCTCCCCAAAGGACATATTTGAGGCCTTAAATCTCCTTCTGGATCGGGACGTGTCCGGATCTGGCCTTTCCTCCTCGTTGCTACAATTAGCACGCACCTGCTGTGTCTCCGCCATGTGCTCTCCCCCCACTGCGCCGAACGAAAAGGGGCGGGGAATAGACTAGAAAGAACGTCAGGGGCGGGCGGAGTTACACGCATGCGCAGTGTGTATAAAGCGTAACACGCGTGCGTCTTACGTACGATCTGTGAGCGGAGGAAGGAGCATCGGAGGCGCCGATCGTGATAACGAAGGTAGGATCTAAACTTGGGTCTATACTGCTTCGAAATGGAAGCCTATATTGTAACAAGATTAGGGGAGTTTGGCCTGACATTAGGGTTTGTCTTGTGTTGTGTCTTGCAGAGAAAATGTATGGGTTCAACGACCACAATTTCCTCCCCCTGTTCATTGACAAATACAGGGAGCTGCCCTGTCTGTGGCAGGTCAGACACCCCCACTATAACCATAAACAGAAGAGGCAGGCAGCGCTGGAGAAACTGCTGGAGTTGAAACCGGTGGTCCCCACAGCAACCATCCCCTATTTAAAAGTCAAAATTGGTGGCCAGAGGAGCACATATCTGAGGGAGCGCAAGAAGGTCACAGATTCCCAGAGGTCCGGAGCTTCAGCAGATGACGTTTATGTCCCCAGGCTGTGGTACTATGAGAGACTGCGGTTTCTGTCAGACCACACTGAAGTCAGGGAATCACTCTCTACTCTTCCTTCCACTCTTCCTTCCACCCCAGCTGAGGCTTCCGAAGTCCAACCTGGGCCTTCCAGCCAGGAAGAAGTGGAGGAGCCCAGCTGGAGTCAGGTATAGCATTCTTCTACTCATTTCTGGTCAATAAATAAATGATGTTTACTAGATGTTAGTATTGATCACTAATTGCTGCTTGAAAGTATTTTACATATCAATAGACAGTAGTGGGCACCCAAAATTGGGACAAGAATGAAAAATGCTGGGCTCAGAAGGATAGTCTGTTATATTTGTTAACATTCAATTTGCAACAGTGAGGAGGTGAAAATTGTGTGTGATTGATGGAAAAAATACTAAAACTATGTCCCTTTTTCATACACAGGAAGACCTCAGCCAGGAGGAGGCTGTGGAATGTGGCAGTCAGGAGGAGGCGGTGATTAGTGGCAGCCAGGAGGAGGCGGGGCTAAGTGGCAGCCAGGAGAAGCCGGGGACCAGTCGCAGCCTGACTGAGTCTCAGGTTCCTCCCCTCCGCCTTCCATATAAAAGAGCCAGGAAGACGACTCCCAGTCCCGTGCACGATTCAGCATTCAGGCTGATCCAGGAGGCTTCTGCGTCCCTCAGAGCCTTACCCACTCCTGAAGAGGCCTTTGCCTGCATGACTGCCACCAAATTGCAGGGCATGCAGGAGGGTCAACGCAGGCTCTGTGAGGACCTGATGTACAAAGTCCTACGTAAGGGGGTGAGTGGGAAACTAACACCCAAGACCGACGTGGTTGAGTTGGACCATCTTCCTCCTCCTCCTCCTGCTGCCACAACTCCACCACCACAGCCACCGCGTGTAAGGAAGCATGGAAGGAAGACCTGAGAGTGATGGCCCTTGGTTCAGTCTGGTCTGACAGAAGCTGCAGTCTCTCGTATGACCACAGCCTGGGGACACAGATGTCATCTGCTGCTTTCCGGATCTCTGGGACTTCTGGACCAGACTGCCCTCCCTTAGATATGGACTCCTCAGGCCACCAATTTTGCTTAAAAATAGTTGATGTCTGCCCTGGGGGTCCAAGGCTTCGCCCACTTCTGCAGTTTCTCCAGCATTGCCTCCCTCTTTGTTTAGTTGTGACCCCTTAATAAAACATTTTTTGGGAAATTATACTCTCCTGTGTGTGTTTTCATCCAAAAAATTACAGTTTGTTGGTGACGATTCAGGTACATTTCTAACATAAAATGTGAAATTAACAAGGGACAACAACACCAAACAATCTCCTACAGATTAAATAGAACAACATATCAATGGTGTTGTGGGAACTTGTCACAAAAAACACACACAAACATTTTCGGGAGTACAAATCAAAATCCCAAAAAAAAAAAAAAACCTTCAAAAAAATACAAACACAAAAAAAAGAATCTACATTAAAGCCAAAAAAATATAAAAAATAAACAAAAATATGTTGTCAGATGTGAGAAATCAAAATATATTGAGAGAATCCAGATAAATAGTAACAAAATAAGTTTGTGAGAAGTGTGTGTGAATAGGAGCAGCAAAACTAATATATTCTTGTCACATTATAAAGAAGAAGAGAGTGCACTGTATTAAACCATTTTTAACATTGCAGCGTGACGAAAGTGCTGTATCCATTGCGAACGCTAAGTTTACCAGAACGAGCTGTTCCGTCTTGGAATTTCTTCTGAGCATGCGTGGCACTTTGTGCGTCGGAACAGGCCACACACGGTCGGAATTGACGCGATCGGATTTTGTTGTCGGAGAATTTTATCTCCTGCTCTCCAACTTTGTGTGTCAGAAAATCCGATGGAAAATGACCGATGGAGCCCACACACGGTCGGAATTTCCGACAACACGCTCCGATCGGACATTTTCCATCGGAAAATCCGACCGTGTGTACGGGGCATAAGGGTGTAAATTTTTGATTTCACTTTTCACTGCCTATTACAGTTTCGGAGGCCATGGAATGCCCAGGGGGCACAACCCCCCCCAAATGACCCCATTTTGGAAAGTAGACACTCCAAGCTATTTGCTACGGGGCATGGTGAGTATTTTGCAGCTCTCATTTGTTTTTGAAAATGAAGAAAGACAAGAAAAAAACATTTTTTTTTCTTTTTTCAATTTTCAAAACTTTGTGACAAAAAGTGAGGTCTGCAAAATACTCACTATACCTCTCAGCAAATAGCTTGGGGTGTCTACTTTCCAAAATAAGGTCATTTGGGGGGGTTTTGTGCCAACTGGGCATTCCATGGCCTCCGAAACTGTGATAGGCAGTGAAGAGTGAAATCAAAAATTTACGCCCTTAGAAAGCCTGAAGGCAGTGCTTGGATTTTGGGGTCCGGTACGCGGCTAGGCTCCCAAAAAGTCTCACACATGTGGTATCCCCGTACTCAGGAGAAGCAGAGAAGCAACAGAATGTATTTTGGGGTGTAATTTCACATATTCCCATGGCATGTTTGAGCAATATATCATTTAGTGACAACTTTGTGCAAAAAAAAAAATTGTCTTTTTCCCGCAACTTGTGTCACAATATAAAATATTCCATAGACTCGACATGCCTCTCAGCAAATAGCTTGGGGTGTCTACTTTCCAAAATGGGGTCATTTATTTGGGGGGGTTTTGAACTGTCCTGGCATTTTATGCACAACATTTAGAAGCTTATGTCACACATCACCCACTCTTCTAACCACTTGAAGACAAAGCCCTTTCTGACACTTTTTGTTTACATGAAAAAAAATTTTTTTTTGCAAGAAAATTACTTTGAACCCTCAATAATTATATATTTTTTTAAAGCAAATGCCCTACAGATTAAAATGGTGGGTGTTTCATTTTTTTTTCACACAGTATTTGCGCAGCGATTTTTCAAACGCATTTTTGGGGGAAAAAACACACTTTTTTAAATTTTAATGCACTAAAACGAACTATATTGCCCAAATGTTTGATGCAATAAAAAAGATGATCTTAGGCCGAGTACATGGATACCAAACATGACATGCTTTAAAATTGCACACAAACATGCAGTGGCAACAAAATAAATACATTTTTAAAAGCCTTTAAAAGCCTTTACAGGTTACCACTTTAGATTTACAGAGGAGGTCTACTGCTAAAATTACTGCCCTCGATCTGACCTTCGTGGTGATACCTCACATGCATGGTGCAATTGCTGTTTACATTTGACGCCAGACCGACGCTTGCGTTTGCCTTAGCGCGAGAGCAGGGGGGGACAGGGGTGCTTTTTTTATTTTTTTTGCTTTCTTTTTTTTTTTTTTTTCAAAGCTTTTTATTTGCCAAAATAATCATACATCTTATTCGCATTTGGTAATATGCAAGGAAATACATGTTACATTCCAGATTGCATTCAGAAACAAATCCTGCATACAAATAAAAATTATATATTACATTGCGTTTGTCATGGCTCGTTAAATCATTGGCTGTTTTCTTGAAACTCAGGACCATCTTATCTTAGTCCAAACAGTTGTATAGAACTAATGTAACTAGTGGGAATTATCCCACGTAAAAATAAAGTAAAATAAAATAACCAAGAAAAAAACAAAAAACCAGAGAGAAAGCAAAAACTTTTTTATATTATTTCCTCTTTCCCTCTTTTGTGCTGTGTGCTGCTGTGATTCCACTCCCCATTAGATCTATTAATTACTATCCAGTGATTACCAATATCCTACAGAGTTATTGGATGGATTGTAGCGTGTTTTCAGAGTTAATCCATCTCCCCCATACTTTATTAAATTTTTTTCTTGATCCTCTAGACTCATATGTCATTTTATACATGGTAATGTTGGCGTTAACCAAACCTTTCCAGGCGTTTAAAGTAAGATGATCTCTCCTGATCCAATGAAGTACAATCAGTTTCCTTGCATAGTAAAACAATAGTCTTAGTAGTGTTCTCGTATTATTACTCATAACTTCATCTTCTATGATCCCTAAAAGACCCAGCAGAGGGCTGCATATGTTTGGTATATCTAAAGTATCAGCAATAAATTGAGTCACCTGAGACCATAGTGGCCTAACTCTGTCACATTCCCATACCATATGTATAAAAGATCCCTCTTCTTTTAAGCATTTATGACATATGGGGTTTTCTTTCTTGCCCATTTTATAGAGTCTCAAAGGAGTATAGTACATCTGATGTAAGTACCTTAACTGTATTAATTTGTCTCTAGCAGAGATAACCGTGGGCAAGTATGACGCTAGAACATTTTCCCATTGACCTTCTGTAATTTCTGGTATGATCTCTACCCATTTTTCTTTAAGTTTACTTTCTCTAGGATTCTTTTTTTCCTGAAGTGTATGGTAGTATGTAGAAATTCGTTTAGTATGATCTGGAGTAGCCAGTAATCTTTCTATCATAGAGTTTTCCAATGTAACCGGTCCAGCCCCAAATTGAACGTACGCAGCGTGTCTTAGTCTAGTAAATTGGTATTCCCAGGTCCCTGGGATATTTAGTTCTTTTCGCAATAGCGAGAAGGTTTTTAGTTCCCCATTGATATATAGTTGGTGTAAGTATGTGAGCCCAAATTTAGACCATCTAAATCCGTCTTCTAAATTGAAGAATTCTTTCAGGTTGGGGTTGAACCACAGTGGCGCATTGGGGGATAAATGTAGGGGGTTATCTGTTATATGTTTCATGCAAATATCTAATACCTTTTTTGCAGATTTTAGTATCTCCTTGCCCCCTACGGTGGGGACTTCTCCCCTGTAAAAGAAATTCAGTAATGTTTCATATGATGTGGCCGTTGCTGCTTCAATTACAACCGCAGCGTTGTTTAGTTGTGGGAACATTCTCCAATGGATGAATACTAATTGGGATGCTAAGTAATATAGTCTCAGGTCAGGTATCGCCAGGCCACCCCTGTGAACAGGTAACTGCAACACCTCAAGAGAGACTCTTGCTGATTTATTGCCCCATAAGAAGGATGTTAATAGGGAGTTTATGTGTTTGAAAATTCTTTTTGGGATATAAATTGGGGCGTTAGAGAGGATGTACAAGAATTTCGGAAGGAAGATCATCTTAAATAGGCTAGCCCTGCCATAGAGTGTAAGTGGAAGGTCCTTCCATTTTTGTATTCTGTCCCTAAATGCTCGGATGGTAGGCCATAGATTGTCCTCGATGAACGAATCTATAGGTAATTTGATCACTATTCCCAGGTATTTAAATTTCTCCACAATAGTCAGGGGACACTGGGCTGGGAGTATTAGGTCTGGTTGTGGGTCTATCGGGAAGAGGACTGATTTGGTCCAGTTGATCCTGAAGCCAGAGAAGTTCCCGAACTCCCTGATCAACGAGACCGCCGTGGCCAATGACTGCTCCGGGTCTCCCAGATACAGGAGCATGTCGTCAGCATATAATGACACACGTTCCTCCAGTTCTCCTACCTTGAGGCCCTGTATCTTGACATTAGATCTAAGTGTAGCCGCCAATGGCTCTATGGCCAGGGCAAATAGAAGAGGAGACAGGGGGCAACCCTGTCTCGTTCCCCTATAAATCTTGAAAGGTGCGGAAACAGAGCCATTTACTCTAATGCTCGCCTTGGGGTCATTATATAAAAGTTTAATCCATGAGATAAATTTTGATCCGAACCCTAGCTTGCCTAAAAGCGAGAACAGGTAGTTCCACTCTACAGAGTCGAACGCTTTTTTGGTGTCTAAAGACGCCACAACTCTCTTTCCTTTATTATCATGAGGTGTTTGGAGGTTAACATATAGTCTACGTAGATTCATTTGGGTGGAACGTCCTGGTATAAATCCAGTTTGATCTGAATTAATTAGTCTGAGAATCACCGACTGTAATCTACCCGCCAAGATCTTGGCCAGTATCTTGACGTCGGTATTTATCAAAGAAATTGGCCTGTATGACTCACACTCCTGTAGATCTTTTCCTGGCTTAGGTAACACCACAATTAATGCTTCCCTCATAGACTCTGGTAATATGCCTTCTTTCTCTGCAGTTATAAAGACTTTTTGTAATATTGGCACTATCTGTTCTTTATGCAATTTTTTTGCTTTCTTATCTTAATTTTAAACTGTTCCTTTCATTTTTTTGAATCATTTTTATTGTTATCTCAGGGAATGTAAATATCCCCTATGATAGCAATAGGTAGTGACAGGTACTCTTTTTTTGAAAAAATTGGCGTCTATTAGACCCTAGATCTCTCCTCTGCCCTCAAAGCATCTGACCACACCAAGATCAGTGTGATATAATGCTTTCCCAATTTCCCAATGGCGCTGTTTACATCTGGCGAAACCTAAGTCATGAAATGCTCGTAGCTTCCGGTTTCTTAGGCCATAGAGATGTTTGGAGCCACTCTGGTCTCTGATCAGCTCTATGGTCAGCTGGCTGAATCACCGGCTGCATTCTCAGGTTCCCTGTTGAGACAGGAGAGCCAGAGAAAAACACGGAAGACGGTGGGGGGGGGGGCATTCCCTCCCACTGCTTGTAAAAGCAGTCTAGAGGCTAATTAGCCACTAGGATTGCTTTTACATGAAAGCCGACCGCTGGCTGAAAAGAATGATACCAAGATGATAACTAAACCTGCAGGCATCATTCTGGTATAACCACTCAAAGTTGTGAATGGCGTACCTGAAGACAAAAAAATGGTTAACAATAAAACACAGTAAATGGTAAAGTATAAAAAATTGGATACCTGAAAAGTAAACCTGATAAAACATAATAACAATAAAACATTGCAGAATAGAATACAGTAAAAAAGAGCAGAATAATAGAGAGAGAATAGAGAGAGAGAACAATGAAACGACAACTATTTTTTTATTTTAATATATTTTTTTGTGTTTTTTTTTTTTTTTACACTTTTTTTGTAACTGTAACTTTTGTAACTGTAACCGGTTCCAGGTTCAGGTCTCTCAAAATGCAATGGCATCTTGGGAGACCCTGTGAAAGTGTGCCTAATTACACCCCAAAATACATTCTGTTGCTTCTCCTGAGTACGGGGATACCACATGTGTGAGACTTTTTTTTTACCAAGAACACAGCAAGTTCAGCTCTGCCTGCTCCGGTCATCCCTCAGTGGCCACGTCCATCTGACAGCAAACAAGCACCTGGCCAACCGTGCTTCTTTGGTCACCGCACTCCCTTTTCCCAACTCCAGGGACACGCTGCACTTAGCCGCAAGGGGAGCCCTCTTAGCATCTTAGCATGCCAGCACCTGACAGTATAATCCAGCCATGTTAGAGATCGACAGAGGTTCTTCCCCTGTAGAGGCTATCTGTCTTACCCAAGCAGTGCAGAGACTGCAAGGTAACAAATATATATATAGTGTAGCGCTATGTGTATAAAATAAAAAATATGAGAACAAAGGATTAGGTTCGAGCCATCTTTCAATGGCCAGAAAATAAACAGGGAATACTTCAAAATTGGATGAAAAGTGACTCAATACAAAAAGTGCACTATATGTTACAAAATGACATGTAAAATATAATAATAATAATAACAATACACCAGTGAAATATGAGAACAAGACCAAATTATAAATGGATAAGAAATCAACCAAAAGAGTCCATAAATATTTAGAAAATGTGTTCCTGATAAAAATCAAAAACCACCACCAACAGTCTCTGAGGATTAACTGATGAAGACAACAACAGAATATTTCTGGTGGGTGAGAAGGTAAGACACCAAATGAAATGTGACGTCTGAGTATGTGACAGGACCATCACCATAGCATCTGAGGAGGCTTACCGGAAGCAGGGGACTTGAAAAGACATACGTCTTACAAGTCTCAAAAAGCTTGTTTAGCCGCCAGGGCTAGCAAGATGAGTCATCGGGTATCCAAAACTTCAAATAGGGGGGGATGGAGGATCTGTCAACAGCTTCAACCGTCCAGACGTATCAGCAGGCCAACCGGATGTTTATTTAAAAACCATGAGAGAAAAAAACTCACATGGCATGATATCGTTTAAAAAGCATGCATTTATTAGAACAATAAAAAAAAAGGAACACTCACATGATATAAGATCGTAAACAGCTCAAATAGTATCAAACGCGGTGATCATAGGGGGTCCACCCAACATGTTTCGGCTAACAAGCCTTCATCTGGGGAAGATGAAGGCTTGTTAGCCGAAACATGTTGGGTGGACCCCCTATGATCACCGCGTTTGATACTATTTGAGCTGTTTACGATCTTATATCATGTGAGTGTTCCTTTTTTTATTGTTCTAATAAATGCATGCTTTTTAAACGATATCATGCCCCCAATACACTGTCAAGTGTCAAGACTTACCTCATCTCACCCTTTTCTCCCTATCATCCTGTCGGTGGCAGAAAAACAGGTCCAGTTTTCTGCTATCATCGACTCTGGGGCCTGTAGCTGCTTCTTAGACATAACCTTGGCCAAAGGGCTTGGAATTCCCCTTGTTACCAAGCAGCAGTTAACAGCACATTTGGCCGATGGCTCTCTACCCAGTTCTGGACTGATTACCCATGAGACTCTGCAAATTCCTATGACAACTAATTCCAGCCATAAAGAACCGGTACTCTTTGATATATTATGGTCTCCTATGTTTCCGGTCATTCTGGGAGTGCCCTGGTTACGGGCACACAACCCTCACATCGACTGGCTCCAGAATGAAGTTCTGTTTTCATCTACCTACTGTCAGCAGCATTGCCCCTAGTCCTAGGGACTGCACCAACTGCCTGACCATACAACCTTTTTCTAGTACTAACCCATATGTACCCTCTGCCGACCAAGAATTCATGGATTTATTCGACAAGAAAGGAGCAGACTCCCCTCCACCTCATCGTCCTTACAACTGTCCTATTGAATTGCTTCCAGGCCCTGAAAATCCCTTTGGTCACATTTTTCCTGTGTCAGAGACTGAACTTGAGACTTTACGACTATACATCGATGAAAACCTGGAAAAGGGGTTTATTTGTCCCTCTTCATCCCCTGCAGGTGCGGGCATCTTCTTCGTTGAAAAGAAGGATAAAACATTGAGGCGATGTGTAGACTACCGAGAGCTAAATAAGATCAAAAATCGCTACCCTCTCCCCCTCAAGTCTTCTCTAAACTAGACTTACAAGGTGCTTACAATCTGGTTCACAATCTGGTTCACATTTGTGAGGGGGATGAGTGGAAGATGGCATTCCGAACTCGTTTCGGACACTTCGAATATTTGGTGATGCCGTTTGGACTCTAACGCTCCAGCCACGTTCCAGCATTTTGTGAACAATATTTTTCGAGACTATCTTCATCATTGTGCATCTGAATGATATCCTCATCTTCTCAGTCACCCTGGAAATCCATCAAGCTCACATGAAGAAGGTGCTAACTATTCTAAGAATGCATGGACTGTATGTGAAAGCTGAAAAGTGCGACTTTGAAAATGAGTCAATCCGGTACTTGGGTCTTGTCATTTCTACTAAAGGGGTGGCCATGGACCCCCAAAAAGTAAAAGCGATCCTGGAATGGTCTGCCCTCTCGGACAAGAATGGAGTTCCAAGATTTATCATTTTTTCAAACTTCTACAGAGGATTTATTAAGAACTTTTCAGCCATTATGTCAATCATTACCCAACTCACCCGTTTGCATTCCAGATTGCAGTGGTCCCCGGAGGCTCAGGCAGCTTTTGACAGACTTAAAGCAGTATTTGTTTCAGCACCAGTTCTCCAGCACGCTGATCGTGCATTGCCCTATATTCTAGAAGTCGATGCATCAGAAGTGGCCATAGGAGCTGTCTTTTTTCAACGACAGGGTCCCATATTATTGTTACATCCTGTAGCCTTTTCTTCACAAAAAATGACGCAACCAGAAAGAAATTATGATGTCGGAGATCGGGAGCTTTTGGTCATTAAAACAGCTTTGGAGGAATGGAGATACTTGCTTGAAGGTGTAGCACATCCCATCATGATCTTCACCGATCATAAAAAAATTTGAGTATCTTAGGACTGCCCCAAACATTTGAGACTGCGTCAAGCATGGTGGGCATTATTCTTCTCGAGACTTAATTTTCATATCTCTTATCGTCCTGGATCCAAAAGCCGATGCTCTGTCTCGGATGTTCACAGACACCCCTGAAGACCTAAGAGCATCTATTGTACAAGCCTCTCTCCAGTGCACAGAGCCAGGAATTTCATCCGTAAGGAGTCATGAAGGGTTCCTGTGACATCAAGACAAAATTTTTGTTCCCCAGGAAGTCAGATTGCAGGCCTTGAAAAATATCTCTATGGACTTCATAGTTGATCTCCCTCCATCAGAAAATTTCACAACAATCTTGGTAGTAGTGGGCCGACTATCAAAAATGCCCCACTTTTTACCCATGCTTGGTACACCTTCCACCATGGACACAACTAGATTTTTTATCAAAGAGATAGACTACATGGACTACCTGAAAATATAGTCTCCGATAGAGGGGTACAATTCACCTCTGGTTTCTGGAAGGATCTTTGCAAAGTCCTGTCAATCAAGTTATGCCTCTCCTCTGCTTATCATCCTTATAGCAATGGCCAGCTAGAGAGGACAAACCAAACTTTGGAGCAATATCTGCGGTGCTTCTGCTCTTTCTCCCAAGATGACTGGGCCTCCTTGCTGCCTTGCGCTGAGTTCGAATATAACATCACCATACACATGGCTTTCACCCTTCCTTCCCAACACCATTCCTGAATCTCAGGTACCGGCCGTTCAGGATAGAATAAGCTTCCTTCAAACCAACTACCAAGTTCTCTAAAGAACCATGCAAAAGGCCCAAGAAGACTTCAAAAAGCAATATGACAGAACAAAGAGAGGGAGCCCCATCTACAAGGTGGGAGACAAGATATGGCTGTCCTCTATTACCCTCAGACTTTCTTGTCCTATTAATCTCAGACTTTCTTGTCAAGCTTGGTCCAAGGTTTGTGGGTCCATTTGAGATCAAGAGGGAGGTGAACCCTGTGGCTTTTGAACTTGTTTTGCCGGCCTCTTACAAGATTCATCCGGTGTTCCACATCTCTCTACTGAAACCAGCTGTGCCAAGTCCATTTCCGGGGAGAGAAGAGATGCCACCTTCACCAGTTACTATAGGTAACGACACAGAATATGAAGTAGAAGCCTTTCTGGACTGCCAGAGAAGAGGTAGGCAAACTCAATTTCTCGTTAAATGGAAGGGGTATTCTTCAGAGGAAAATTCCTGGGAACCAGTGGATAACATACATGCTCCGAGACTATTACAGAACTTCCGCAACAGGTACCCAGAGAAATGGTCTAGCTTTGGCATCCGGAGGCTGCCCTTTGGGGGGGCACTGTCAGGGACATGGCCATCACAGAACTGGCAACATTGCCCAGAACCTACGTGAACTCTCCCAGAGGGTTTTGAGACATGCACGAGTGCACGCACACCAGAGCACTCGCATGTGCAATACAGCGCATGCGCAATGGTGCGCAAGTGGCGTGACAGACGCTGGCGCCAATGGCCCTATTTAGGCCAGCCTGTGACAACAGGACATTGCTGAATTATCTCCTCAGCTTCCCTGTGTGCCTTGACCTTGCTTCCTGATTGTGATTACTCATTGTGACCTGGCTTGCCTTGACCTCGCTCCTTGATCTCCCAGTTTGACCCTTGGCCTGCTTCTGAACCCTGCCTCTGTTTCCTGATCACCTGGTTTGACCTTTGGCTTGTACCTGGACTCTACTTGCACCTGTCTTCCGTATATGACCTTGGCCCTCCCCTGTTTATGCTCTGGACTAACTTATCCATGTATGACCTCTGGCCTGGCTCCTGGTTTCTCCATTTATCAAGAACACAGCAAGTTCAGCTCTGTCTGCTCTGGTCATCGCTCAGCGGCCAAGTCCATCTGACCGCAAATAAGCACCTGGCCAACCGTGCTTCTTTGGGCACCACGCTCCCTGTTCCCGACTCCAGGGGCACGCTGCACTTAGCCGCAAGGGGAGCCCTCTTAGCATCTTGATCTCCATACCAGCACCTGACACAGAGGTTCTACACATGAAGCAAACATAAGGGGGGAGAGGGGGCAACCCTGCTGTATGCCATTAGAGATGATAAAGTGTTGAGATGTCACATAAGGTGTCCCAATTCAGTTAGTATAGGAAAAGTTCAGGTTAGAGATGTCACATAAAAAGAAGACTTTGACACCTAAATATCTGAGAGTAGCAAACAAAAAAGGCCAGGTAAGTCTGTTGAAGGGCTTTTCCATGTCCAGACTTAGGAAGTGGGCCTTGTTTCCTTCCTTGTTGACCACTTCAAAAAGGTCTTTAGCTTTTCTGGTGTTGTCTTTGGCTTGCTAAAGGGATTAAAACCAACTTGATCTATAGAAAATTAACAATGGTAAAATAATGTTTTAAGGAGGGAATTCACTTTGTTTGCCTTATTATAGAACATTTGCCTCAGGTATTATAGAGCTTTATCTACCTTACCTAAGATGAGATCCTTAAGACGCCCTCTAGATAGAGCTTTTAAGGAGAGGTATTAAGCAGGTCAGTTGTAATTGCGTTTCAAGTTGTTTGAGTTTAGCCTCAAAAGAAAGGCATTTGCATTTTATTTTCAACACAGTGGATAAGGACATACATTGTCCTCGAACCACAGTTTTAATGGGCTTACCATAGTGTAGAATTGGAAATGTCCATAATAGTGTTCTTCATGAAGTAATGGTGCAGAGTGATTTCCAATTCAAGCTTGGAAGGGTCATATTTGCATAGCAATTTGTTGAGACGCAGTTAGCCAGTTGTAAGCGTGACCAGCTGAAGTTTAAGTTTGAGTTTAATCCGGCCATGCCCTGACTAAGAAATGGAATAAATTAACAAATCACCACACCCCTGCAGATTGGGACTATTTACAAAAAAGGAATGAGAGGTATGGGGGTGAGAATAGAAAATGAATTGTTTATCTGAGGGATGTGTTGTAACCTGTGTGTAAAAGAGGGCATATTTACTAGTAATTTGGCAAAAAAGCAAATATTGTTTCACAGAGAGAGAGGTGGGGACTCCATTACCAATTATATGTTTATCTAAGTGACTAGAAAAGAGGAAATTGAAGTCACCGCCAATGACTAAGAAAAAGGTGGTTATATACCTTAGATGAAAAAAATTGAAGAATATAGATGGCAGAGGATAAGACTCGTATCTTTCCAAGTTCCCCTAAGAATAATATATTGGCCCATGGGGTTAATGTCTCTTTAATTGAAAAAATTATAACTATTCCTTCCTTCTTCTTTGTATTACAGACTAAGGATATTTTAGAGTAGTACCTAAAAGCAAATAACATTGTTCCTGTCTGGTTGAGGTGAGTGGCAGAATATCTGAACTCAAAGAGGGCCATGTGTCTCTTGGTTGGAACTAAGGCCTTTCGCATTAAGAGAAAAACTGTAATCATTGTGGATGAAATAATGGAAGTGCTGTACTTATCTTTCTGTAGATTACCAAGATTCTAAAGTGGTGGATGGTAATTGTCTGACAACAGCTCTAAAAGGGAGGAGGTAAGCAAAACCACCCGGAGGATGTCCCACTGGTCCTGTCTGTCAATGAAGTTGTTTACATCTATACCATGGACAGCCATGAAAGAACTGAGGGAACTCAAAGAGATGAGCCCATTCTATCAAAACACACCAGGAAAAAAAACATATTAAAATAAAAAAACTGCAATAGACTTGAGCAAAGGGCCCAATACTGCATGGCATATTTTAAAAAGAAATGAAAATAGAGTTGGAGCCATTGAAGGTATTGTAGAAGTGTCAACATCACTGGCAAAACTGATCCAGCAAAGGAAAATGTAAGAGAATGCAATGGAAAAGTTGTATTGTAACTGTTTAGTAAATTGTATTTTTTTTCATTATCTATATTGGGACAGGACTTAAAATAAAATAAAAGTTGGGTTTAGCCGTTGGGATATGTAATGTAATACTGACACATTATCACACACATAGGTTGGACTTGATGGACTTGTGTCTTTTTTCAACCTCACCTACTATGTAACTATGTAACTATGTTTCAGTTTATTAAACATAATATGACTCAGTATAGACTGTTTTGTGATGCCACAATACAGTGTGGTGTATATGAAACCAGCTTAGCATCCAGGCAATTTTTCAGCTTTCAGTGTTGTGATTATTTGATTGACATACTGTATACTAGGTCATTTAAAACTGTACCCAATTAAATATTAGATATTGTCTGAGAAAAATAAAGTTATTTTTTTTACAGTATTCAATGACCAGTGGGCTGAGGTTTTGGAGACGCTAACACAGTGGTCACCTGCTAAAATATGTTGGAGACAAACCTTCAGCCATCCATGTGGGTTGCTTTCTTTCTAAGATGACTGCAGATGATGATCCAAAGGCTTTTCTGCTAACGTTTGAACGGACTGCTGAGAGGGAAGGTTGGCCTAAAACCCAGTGAGCAGAACTGGTCGCCTCCTTGCTTTCTGGAGAATCGCAGAAGGCCTACTATGATATGAATTCGGCAGAAGCGGGAGACTATGAAAACGTCAAGTGGGAAATCCTGGCGCAACTCGGTGTCACCTTAGCAGTTCGAGCACAGCGGGTCCACAGCTGTATCTTCCAAGACGAGAGGCCCCCAAGATCACAGATGTTCGACCTAATTCACCTGGTGCAGAAATGACTACAGCTGGAGTCCCTGTCTGGGCCACAAATAGTGGAGTGTGTGGTCATGAACTGATTTCTGAAGTCACCACCAACTCCCTTGCAGAAATGGGTGAGTCAAGGAGACCCCAAGTTGGCGGACAACCTGGTGGAACTTGTTGAAAGGCACTTTGCAACAGAGAGCCTAGTCACCACCCCTACAACCGCACAGACTTTCCACCCAAAGCCACGGTCTCCCCAGACAACCAGTAAGACTGTTTTAAGGGAAGTGGGTGGTAAGCATGGCAAGGAGATAGGGGGGAGGATTTTTGGTGCCAGGACTGAAGTTTAGTGTCCAAAACAAGGAAAGCCACTGCCTATCAGCGAACCAAACTGGGGCAACGTCAGGTGTTTTCATTGCCAGGAACTGGGACATGTTGCAGCAAACTGTCCATTGACAGATGAACCCATGCAGTGTGACATATCTATTAGAAGGCAGTCTATGTTTGCTGCTGTTTCATGCGCTGCAGCGCCAAATGTAGGAAAACACATGTGCCAAATGACTGTTAATAATAAGCCTATTATGGCCTTGCTGGACTCTGGAAGTCTAGTGACTTTGGTTAAAGCTGAGATGGTTGAAACTGTGAATTTTCATGCTGAAAAAGTTGCTGTGATCTGTGTACATGGAGATACCTGGGAGTATCCTATAGCCACTGTTAACTTTAAAACTGACTTATGCCGCATACACACGAGCGGACTTTACGGCAGACTTTGCCCGGCGGACTTTTCGACAGACTTTATGACGGACTTTCTGAATGAACGGACTTGCCTACACACAATCAACCAAAGTGACAAAAAGTGAGGTCTGCAAAATACTCACTATACCTCTCAGCAAATAGCTTGGGGTGTCTACTTTCCAAAATAAGGTCATTTGGGGGGGTTTTGTGCCAACTGGGCATTCCATGGCCTCCGAAACTGTGATAGGCAGTGAAGAGTGAAATCAAAAATTTACGCCCTTAGAAAGCCTGAAGGCAGTGCTTGGTTTTTGGGGTCCGGTACGCGGCTAGGCTCCCAAAAAGTCTCACACATGTGGTATCCCCGTACTCAGGAGAAGCAGAGAAGCAACAGAATGTATTTTGGGGTGTAATTTCACATATTCCCATGGCATGTTTGAGCAATATATCATTTAGTGACAACTTTGTGCAAAAAAAAAAATTGTCTTTTTCCCGCAACTTGTGTCACAATATAAAATATTCCATAGACTCGACATGCCTCTCAGCAAATAGCTTGGGGTGTCTACTTTCCAAAATGGGGTCATTTATTTGGGGGGGTTTTGAACTGTCCTGGCATTTTATGCACAACATTTAGAAGCTTATGTCACACATCACCCACTCTTCTAACCACTTGAAGACAAAGCCCTTTCTGACACTTTTTGTTTACATGAAAAAAAATTTTTTTTTGCAAGAAAATTACTTTGAACCCTCAATAATTATATATTTTTTTAAAGCAAATGCCCTACAGATTAAAATGGTGGGTGTTTCATTTTTTTTTCACACAGTATTTGCGCAGCGATTTTTCAAACGCATTTTTGGGGGAAAAAACACACTTTTTTAAATTTTAATGCACTAAAACGAACTATATTGCCCAAATGTTTGATGCAATAAAAAAGATGATCTTAGGCCGAGTACATGGATACCAAACATGACATGCTTTAAAATTGCACACAAACATGCAGTGGCAACAAAATAAATACATTTTTAAAAGCCTTTAAAAGCCTTTACAGGTTACCACTTTAGATTTACAGAGGAGGTCTACTGCTAAAATTACTGCCCTCGATCTGACCTTCGTGGTGATACCTCACATGCATGGTGCAATTGCTGTTTACATTTGACGCCAGACCGACGCTTGCGTTTGCCTTAGCGCGAGAGCAGGGGGGGACAGGGGTGCTTTTTTTATTTTTTTTGCTTTCTTTTTTTTTTTTTTTTTCAAAGCTTTTTATTTGCCAAAATAATCATACATCTTATTCGCATTTGGTAATATGCAAGGAAATACATGTTACATTCCAGATTGCATTCAGAAACAAATCCTGCATACAAATAAAAATTATATATTACATTGCGTTTGTCATGGCTCGTTAAATCATTGGCTGTTTTCTTGAAACTCAGGACCATCTTATCTTAGTCCAAACAGTTGTATAGAACTAATGTAACTAGTGGGAATTATCCCACGTAAAAATAAAGTAAAATAAAATAACCAAGAAAAAAACAAAAAACCAGAGAGAAAGCAAAAACTTTTTTATATTATTTCCTCTTTCCCTCTTTTGTGCTGTGTGCTGCTGTGATTCCACTCCCCATTAGATCTATTAATTACTATCCAGTGATTACCAATATCCTACAGAGTTATTGGATGGATTGTAGCGTGTTTTCAGAGTTAATCCATCTCCCCCATACTTTATTAAATTTTTTTCTTGATCCTCTAGACTCATATGTCATTTTATACATGGTAATGTTGGCGTTAACCAAACCTTTCCAGGCGTTTAAAGTAAGATGATCTCTCCTGATCCAATGAAGTACAATCAGTTTCCTTGCATAGTAAAACAATAGTCTTAGTAGTGTTCTCGTATTATTACTCATAACTTCATCTTCTATGATCCCTAAAAGACCCAGCAGAGGGCTGCATATGTTTGGTATATCTAAAGTATCAGCAATAAATTGAGTCACCTGAGACCATAGTGGCCTAACTCTGTCACATTCCCATACCATATGTATAAAAGATCCCTCTTCTTTTAAGCATTTATGACATATGGGGTTTTCTTTCTTGCCCATTTTATAGAGTCTCAAAGGAGTATAGTACATCTGATGTAAGTACCTTAACTGTATTAATTTGTCTCTAGCAGAGATAACCGTGGGCAAGTATGACGCTAGAACATTTTCCCATTGACCTTCTGTAATTTCTGGTATGATCTCTACCCATTTTTCTTTAAGTTTACTTTCTCTAGGATTCTTTTTTTCCTGAAGTGTATGGTAGTATGTAGAAATTCGTTTAGTATGATCTGGAGTAGCCAGTAATCTTTCTATCATAGAGTTTTCCAATGTAACCGGTCCAGCCCCAAATTGAACGTACGCAGCGTGTCTTAGTCTAGTAAATTGGTATTCCCAGGTCCCTGGGATATTTAGTTCTTTTCGCAATAGCGAGAAGGTTTTTAGTTCCCCATTGATATATAGTTGGTGTAAGTATGTGAGCCCAAATTTAGACCATCTAAATCCGTCTTCTAAATTGAAGAATTCTTTCAGGTTGGGGTTGAACCACAGTGGCGCATTGGGGGATAAATGTAGGGGGTTATCTGTTATATGTTTCATGCAAATATCTAATACCTTTTTTGCAGATTTTAGTATCTCCTTGCCCCCTACGGTGGGGACTTCTCCCCTGTAAAAGAAATTCAGTAATGTTTCATATGATGTGGCCGTTGCTGCTTCAATTACAACCGCAGCGTTGTTTAGTTGTGGGAACATTCTCCAATGGATGAATACTAATTGGGATGCTAAGTAATATAGTCTCAGGTCAGGTATCGCCAGGCCACCCCTGTGAACAGGTAACTGCAACACCTCAAGAGAGACTCTTGCTGATTTATTGCCCCATAAGAAGGATGTTAATAGGGAGTTTATGTGTTTGAAAATTCTTTTTGGGATATAAATTGGGGTGTTAGAGAGGATGTACAAGAATTTCGGAAGGAAGATCATCTTAAATAGGCTAGCCCTGCCATAGAGTGTAAGTGGAAGGTCCTTCCATTTTTGTATTCTGTCCCTAAATGCTCGGATGGTAGGCCATAGATTGTCCTCGATGAACGAATCTATAGGTAATTTGATCACTATTCCCAGGTATTTAAATTTCTCCACAATAGTCAGGGGACACTGGGCTGGGAGTATTAGGTCTGGTTGTGGGTCTATCGGGAAGAGGACTGATTTGGTCCAGTTGATCCTGAAGCCAGAGAAGTTCCCGAACTCCCTGATCAACGAGACCGCCGTGGCCAATGACTGCTCCGGGTCTCCCAGATACAGGAGCATGTCGTCAGCATATAATGACACACGTTCCTCCAGTTCTCCTACCTTGAGGCCCTGTATCTTGACATTAGATCTAAGTGTAGCCGCCAATGGCTCTATGGCCAGGGCAAATAGAAGAGGAGACAGGGGGCAACCCTGTCTCGTTCCCCTATAAATCTTGAAAGGTGCGGAAACAGAGCCATTTACTCTAATGCTCGCCTTGGGGTCATTATATAAAAGTTTAATCCATGAGATAAATTTTGATCCGAACCCTAGCTTGCCTAAAAGCGAGAACAGGTAGTTCCACTCTACAGAGTCGAACGCTTTTTTGGTGTCTAA
Organism: Lithobates septentrionalis; assembly: GCA_037952835.1. Classification (NCBI taxonomy): domain Eukaryota; kingdom Metazoa; phylum Chordata; class Amphibia; order Anura; family Ranidae; genus Lithobates; species Lithobates septentrionalis. The sequence continues at coordinate 184,150 of JBBDGP010000981.1, forward strand.
AGACGCCACAACTCTCTTTCCTTTATTATCATGAGGTGTTTGGAGGTTAACATATAGTCTACGTAGATTCATTTGGGTGGAACGTCCTGGTATAAATCCAGTTTGATCTGAATTAATTAGTCTGAGAATCACCGACTGTAATCTACCCGCCAAGATCTTGGCCAGTATCTTGACGTCGGTATTTATCAAAGAAATTGGCCTGTATGACTCACACTCCTGTAGATCTTTTCCTGGCTTAGGTAACACCACAATTAATGCTTCCCTCATAGACTCTGGTAATATTCCTTCTTTCTCTGCAGTTATAAAGACTTTTTGTAATATTGGCACTATCTGTTCTTTATGCAATTTTTTTGCTTTCTTATCTTAATTTTAAACTGTTCCTTTCATTTTTTTGAATCATTTTTATTGTTATCTCAGGGAATGTAAATATCCCCTATGATAGCAATAGGTAGTGACAGGTACTCTTTTTTTGAAAAAATTGGCGTCTATTAGACCCTAGATCTCTCCTCTGCCCTCAAAGCATCTGACCACACCAAGATCAGTGTGATATAATGCTTTCCCAATTTCCCAATGGCGCTGTTTACATCTGGCGAAACCTAAGTCATGAAATGCTCGTAGCTTCCGGTTTCTTAGGCCATAGAGATGTTTGGAGCCACTCTGGTCTCTGATCAGCTCTATGGTCAGCTGGCTGAATCACCGGCTGCATTCTCAGGTTCCCTGTTGAGACAGGAGAGCCAGAGAAAAACACGGAAGACGGTGGGGGGGGGGCATTCCCTCCCACTGCTTGTAAAAGCAGTCTAGAGGCTAATTAGCCACTAGGATTGCTTTTACATGAAAGCCGACCGCTGGCTGAAAAGAATGATACCAAGATGATAACTAAACCTGCAGGCATCATTCTGGTATAACCACTCAAAGTTGTGAATGGCGTACCTGAAGACAAAAAAATGGTTAACAATAAAACACAGTAAATGGTAAAGTATAAAAAATTGGATACCTGAAAAGTAAACCTGATAAAACATAATAACAATAAAACATTGCAGAATAGAATACAGTAAAAAAGAGCAGAATAATAGAGAGAGAATAGAGAGAGAGAACAATGAAACGACAACTATTTTTTTATTTTAATATATTTTTTTGTGTTTTTTTTTTTTTTTACACTTTTTTTGTAACTGTAACTTTTGTAACTGTAACCGGTTCCAGGTTCAGGTCTCTCAAAATGCAATGGCATCTTGGGAGACCCTGTGAAAGTGTGCCTAATTACACCCCAAAATACATTCTGTTGCTTCTCCTGAGTACGGGGATACCACATGTGTGAGACTTTTTTTTTACCAAGAACACAGCAAGTTCAGCTCTGCCTGCTCCGGTCATCCCTCAGTGGCCACGTCCATCTGACAGCAAACAAGCACCTGGCCAACCGTGCTTCTTTGGTCACCGCACTCCCTTTTCCCAACTCCAGGGACACGCTGCACTTAGCCGCAAGGGGAGCCCTCTTAGCATCTTAGCATGCCAGCACCTGACAGTATAATCCAGCCATGTTAGAGATCGACAGAGGTTCTTCCCCTGTAGAGGCTATCTGTCTTACCCAAGCAGTGCAGAGACTGCAAGGTAACAAATATATATATAGTGTAGCGCTATGTGTATAAAATAAAAAATATGAGAACAAAGGATTAGGTTCGAGCCATCTTTCAATGGCCAGAAAATAAACAGGGAATACTTCAAAATTGGATGAAAAGTGACTCAATACAAAAAGTGCACTATATGTTACAAAATGACATGTAAAATATAATAATAATAATAACAATACACCAGTGAAATATGAGAACAAGACCAAATTATAAATGGATAAGAAATCAACCAAAAGAGTCCATAAATATTTAGAAAATGTGTTCCTGATAAAAATCAAAAACCACCACCAACAGTCTCTGAGGATTAACTGATGAAGACAACAACAGAATATTTCTGGTGGGTGAGAAGGTAAGACACCAAATGAAATGTGACGTCTGAGTATGTGACAGGACCATCACCATAGCATCTGAGGAGGCTTACCGGAAGCAGGGGACTTGAAAAGACATACGTCTTACAAGTCTCAAAAAGCTTGTTTAGCCGCCAGGGCTAGCAAGATGAGTCATCGGGTATCCAAAACTTCAAATAGGGGGGGATGGAGGATCTGTCAACAGCTTCAATCGTCCAGACGTATCAGCAGGCCAACCGGATGTTTATTTAAAAACCATGAGAGAAAAAAACTCACATGGCATGATATCGTTTAAAAAGCATGCATTTATTAGAACAATAAAAAAAAAGGAACACTCACATGATATAAGATCGTAAACAGCTCAAATAGTATCAAACGCGGTGATCATAGGGGGTCCACCCAACATGTTTCGGCTAACAAGCCTTCATCTGGGGAAGATGAAGGCTTGTTAGCCGAAACATGTTGGGTGGACCCCCTATGATCACCGCGTTTGATACTATTTGAGCTGTTTACGATCTTATATCATGTGAGTGTTCCTTTTTTTATTGTTCTAATAAATGCATGCTTTTTAAACGATATCATGCCCCCAATACACTGTCAAGTGTCAAGACTTACCTCATCTCACCCTTTTCTCCCTATCATCCTGTCGGTGGCAGAAAAACAGGTCCAGTTTTCTGCTATCATCGACTCTGGGGCCTGTAGCTGCTTCTTAGACATAACCTTGGCCAAAGGGCTTGGAATTCCCCTTGTTACCAAGCAGCAGTTAACAGCACATTTGGCCGATGGCTCTCTACCCAGTTCTGGACTGATTACCCATGAGACTCTGCAAATTCCTATGACAACTAATTCCAGCCATAAAGAACCGGTACTCTTTGATATATTATGGTCTCCTATGTTTCCGGTCATTCTGGGAGTGCCCTGGTTACGGGCACACAACCCTCACATCGACTGGCTCCAGAATGAAGTTCTGTTTTCATCTACCTACTGTCAGCAGCATTGCCCCTAGTCCTAGGGACTGCACCAACTGCCTGACCATACAACCTTTTTCTAGTACTAACCCATATGTACCCTCTGCCGACCAAGAATTCATGGATTTATTCGACAAGAAAGGAGCAGACTCCCCTCCACCTCATCGTCCTTACAACTGTCCTATTGAATTGCTTCCAGGCCCTGAAAATCCCTTTGGTCACATTTTTCCTGTGTCAGAGACTGAACTTGAGACTTTACGACTATACATCGATGAAAACCTGGAAAAGGGGTTTATTTGTCCCTCTTCATCCCCTGCAGGTGCGGGCATCTTCTTCGTTGAAAAGAAGGATAAAACATTGAGGCGATGTGTAGACTACCGAGAGCTAAATAAGATCAAAAATCGCTACCCTCTCCCCCTCAAGTCTTCTCTAAACTAGACTTACAAGGTGCTTACAATCTGGTTCACAATCTGGTTCACATTTGTGAGGGGGATGAGTGGAAGATGGCATTCCGAACTCGTTTCGGACACTTCGAATATTTGGTGATGCCGTTTGGACTCTAACGCTCCAGCCACGTTCCAGCATTTTGTGAACAATATTTTTCGAGACTATCTTCATCATTGTGCATCTGAATGATATCCTCATCTTCTCAGTCACCCTGGAAATCCATCAAGCTCACATGAAGAAGGTGCTAACTATTCTAAGAATGCATGGACTGTATGTGAAAGCTGAAAAGTGCGACTTTGAAAATGAGTCAATCCGGTACTTGGGTCTTGTCATTTCTACTAAAGGGGTGGCCATGGACCCCCAAAAAGTAAAAGCGATCCTGGAATGGTCTGCCCTCTCGGACAAGAATGGAGTTCCAAGATTTATCATTTTTTCAAACTTCTACAGAGGATTTATTAAGAACTTTTCAGCCATTATGTCAATCATTACCCAACTCACCCGTTTGCATTCCAGATTGCAGTGGTCCCCGGAGGCTCAGGCAGCTTTTGACAGACTTAAAGCAGTATTTGTTTCAGCACCAGTTCTCCAGCACGCTGATCCTGCATTGCCCTATATTCTAGAAGTCGATGCATCAGAAGTGGCCATAGGAGCTGTCTTTTTTCAACGACAGGGTCCCATATTATTGTTACATCCTGTAGCCTTTTCTTCACAAAAAATGACGCAACCAGAAAGAAATTATGATGTCGGAGATCGGGAGCTTTTGGTCATTAAAACAGCTTTGGAGGAATGGAGATACTTGCTTGAAGGTGTAGCACATCCCATCATGATCTTCACCGATCATAAAAAAATTTGAGTATCTTAGGACTGCCCCAAACATTTGAGACTGCGTCAAGCATGGTGGGCATTATTCTTCTCGAGACTTAATTTTCATATCTCTTATCGTCCTGGATCCAAAAGCCGATGCTCTGTCTCGGATGTTCACAGACACCCCTGAAGACCTAAGAGCATCTATTGTACAAGCCTCTCTCCAGTGCACAGAGCCAGGAATTTCATCCGTAAGGAGTCATGAAGGGTTCCTGTGACATCAAGACAAAATTTTTGTTCCCCAGGAAGTCAGATTGCAGGCCTTGAAAAATATCTCTATGGACTTCATAGTTGATCTCCCTCCATCAGAAAATTTCACAACAATCTTGGTAGTAGTGGGCCGACTATCAAAAATGCCCCACTTTTTACCCATGCTTGGTACACCTTCCACCATGGACACAACTAGATTTTTTATCAAAGAGATAGACTACATGGACTACCTGAAAATATAGTCTCCGATAGAGGGGTACAATTCACCTCTGGTTTCTGGAAGGATCTTTGCAAAGTCCTGTCAATCAAGTTATGCCTCTCCTCTGCTTATCATCCTTATAGCAATGGCCAGCTAGAGAGGACAAACCAAACTTTGGAGCAATATCTGCGGTGCTTCTGCTCTTTCTCCCAAGATGACTGGGCCTCCTTGCTGCCTTGCGCTGAGTTCGAATATAACATCACCATACACATGGCTTTCACCCTTCCTTCCCAACACCATTCCTGAATCTCAGGTACCGGCCGTTCAGGATAGAATAAGCTTCCTTCAAACCAACTACCAAGTTCTCTAAAGAACCATGCAAAAGGCCCAAGAAGACTTCAAAAAGCAATATGACAGAACAAAGAGAGGGAGCCCCATCTACAAGGTGGGAGACAAGATATGGCTGTCCTCTATTACCCTCAGACTTTCTTGTCCTATTAATCTCAGACTTTCTTGTCAAGCTTGGTCCAAGGTTTGTGGGTCCATTTGAGATCAAGAGGGAGGTGAACCCTGTGGCTTTTGAACTTGTTTTGCCGGCCTCTTACAAGATTCATCCGGTGTTCCACATCTCTCTACTGAAACCAGCTGTGCCAAGTCCATTTCCGGGGAGAGAAGAGATGCCACCTTCACCAGTTACTATAGGTAACGACACAGAATATGAAGTAGAAGCCTTTCTGGACTGCCAGAGAAGAGGTAGGCAAACTCAATTTCTCGTTAAATGGAAGGGGTATTCTTCAGAGGAAAATTCCTGGGAACCAGTGGATAACATACATGCTCCGAGACTATTACAGAACTTCCGCAACAGGTACCCAGAGAAATGGTCTAGCTTTGGCATCCGGAGGCTGCCCTTTGGGGGGGCACTGTCAGGGACATGGCCATCACAGAACTGGCAACATTGCCCAGAACCTACGTGAACTCTCCCAGAGGGTTTTGAGACATGCACGAGTGCACGCACACCAGAGCACTCGCATGTGCAATACAGCGCATGCGCAATGGTGCGCAAGTGGCGTGACAGACGCTGGCGCCAATGGCCCTATTTAGGCCAGCCTGTGACAACAGGACATTGCTGAATTATCTCCTCAGCTTCCCTGTGTGCCTTGACCTTGCTTCCTGATTGTGATTACTCATTGTGACCTGGCTTGCCTTGACCTCGCTCCTTGATCTCCCAGTTTGACCCTTGGCCTGCTTCTGAACCCTGCCTCTGTTTCCTGATCACCTGGTTTGACCTTTGGCTTGTACCTGGACTCTACTTGCACCTGTCTTCCGTATATGACCTTGGCCCTCCCCTGTTTATGCTCTGGACTAACTTATCCATGTATGACCTCTGGCCTGGCTCCTGGTTTCTCCATTTATCAAGAACACAGCAAGTTCAGCTCTGTCTGCTCTGGTCATCGCTCAGCGGCCAAGTCCATCTGACCGCAAATAAGCACCTGGCCAACCGTGCTTCTTTGGGCACCACGCTCCCTGTTCCCGACTCCAGGGGCACGCTGCACTTAGCCGCAAGGGGAGCCCTCTTAGCATCTTGATCTCCATACCAGCACCTGACACAGAGGTTCTACACATGAAGCAAACATAAGGGGGGAGAGGGGGCAACCCTGCTGTATGCCATTAGAGATGATAAAGTGTTGAGATGTCACATAAGGTGTCCCAATTCAGTTAGTATAGGAAAAGTTCAGGTTAGAGATGTCACATAAAAAGAAGACTTTGACACCTAAATATCTGAGAGTAGCAAACAAAAAAGGCCAGGTAAGTCTGTTGAAGGGCTTTTCCATGTCCAGACTTAGGAAGTGGGCCTTGTTTCCTTCCTTGTTGACCACTTCAAAAAGGTCTTTAGCTTTTCTGGTGTTGTCTTTGGCTTGCTAAAGGGATTAAAACCAACTTGATCTATAGAAAATTAACAATGGTAAAATAATGTTTTAAGGAGGGAATTCACTTTGTTTGCCTTATTATAGAACATTTGCCTCAGGTATTATAGAGCTTTATCTACCTTACCTAAGATGAGATCCTTAAGACGCCCTCTAGATAGAGCTTTTAAGGAGAGGTATTAAGCAGGTCAGTTGTAATTGCGTTTCAAGTTGTTTGAGTTTAGCCTCAAAAGAAAGGCATTTGCATTTTATTTTCAACACAGTGGATAAGGACATACATTGTCCTCGAACCACAGTTTTAATGGGCTTACCATAGTGTAGAATTGGAAATGTCCATAATAGTGTTCTTCATGAAGTAATGGTGCAGAGTGATTTCCAATTCAAGCTTGGAAGGGTCATATTTGCATAGAAATTTGTTGAGACGCAGTTAGCCAGTTGTAAGCGTGACCAGCTGAAGTTTAAGTTTGAGTTTAATCCGGCCATGCCCTGACTAAGAAATGGAATAAATTAACAAATCACCACACCCCTGCAGATTGGGACTATTTACAAAAAAGGAATGAGAGGTATGGGGGTGAGAATAGAAAATGAATTGTTTATCTGAGGGATGTGTTGTAACCTGTGTGTAAAAGAGGGCATATTTACTAGTAATTTGGCAAAAAAGCAAATATTGTTTCACAGAGAGAGAGGTGGGGACTCCATTACCAATTATATGTTTATCTAAGTGACTAGAAAAGAGGAAATTGAAGTCACCGCCAATGACTAAGAAAAAGGTGGTTATATACCTTAGATGAAAAAAATTGAAGAATATAGATGGCAGAGGATAAGACTCGTATCTTTCCAAGTTCCCCTAAGAATAATATATTGGCCCATGGGGTTAATGTCTCTTTAATTGAAAAAATTATAACTATTCCTTCCTTCTTCTTTGTATTACAGACTAAGGATATTTTAGAGTAGTACCTAAAAGCAAATAACATTGTTCCTGTCTGGTTGAGGTGAGTGGCAGAATATCTGAACTCAAAGAGGGCCATGTGTCTCTTGGTTGGAACTAAGGCCTTTCGCATTAAGAGAAAAACTGTAATCATTGTGGATGAAATAATGGAAGTGCTGTACTTATCTTTCTGTAGATTACCAAGATTCTAAAGTGGTGGATGGTAATTGTCTGACAACAGCTCTAAAAGGGAGGAGGTAAGCAAAACCACCCGGAGGATGTCCCACTGGTCCTGTCTGTCAATGAAGTTGTTTACATCTATACCATGGACAGCCATGAAAGAACTGAGGGAACTCAAAGAGATGAGCCCATTCTATCAAAACACACCAGGAAAAAAAACATATTAAAATAAAAAAACTGCAATAGACTTGAGCAAAGGGCCCAATACTGCATGGCATATTTTAAAAAGAAATGAAAATAGAGTTGGAGCCATTGAAGGTATTGTAGAAGTGTCAACATCACTGGCAAAACTGATCCAGCAAAGGAAAATGTAAGAGAATGCAATGGAAAAGTTGTATTGTAACTGTTTAGTAAATTGTATTTTTTTTCATTATCTATATTGGGACAGGACTTAAAATAAAATAAAAGTTGGGTTTAGCCGTTGGGATATGTAATGTAATACTGACACATTATCACACACATAGGTTGGACTTGATGGACTTGTGTCTTTTTTCAACCTCACCTACTATGTAACTATGTAACTATGTTTCAGTTTATTAAACATAATATGACTCAGTATAGACTGTTTTGTGATGCCACAATACAGTGTGGTGTATATGAAACCAGCTTAGCATCCAGGCAATTTTTCAGCTTTCAGTGTTGTGATTATTTGATTGACATACTGTATACTAGGTCATTTAAAACTGTACCCAATTAAATATTAGATATTGTCTGAGAAAAATAAAGCTATTTTTTTTACAGTATTCAATGACCAGTGGGCTGAGGTTTTGGAGACGCTAACACAGTGGTCACCTGCTAAAATATGTTGGAGACAAACCTTCAGCCATCCATGTGGGTTGCTTTCTTTCTAAGATGATGATCCAAAGGCTTTTCTGCTAACGTTTGAACGGACTGCTGAGAGGGAAGGTTGGCCTAAAACCCAGTGAGCAGAACTGGTCGCCTCCTTGCTTTCTGGAGAATCGCAGAAGGCCTACTATGATATGAATTCGGCAGAAGCGGGAGACTATGAAAACGTCAAGTGGGAAATCCTGGCGCAACTCGGTGTCACCTTAGCAGTTCGAGCACAGCGGGTCCACAGCTGTATCTTCCAAGACGAGAGGCCCCCAAGATCACAGATGTTCGACCTAATTCACCTGGTGCAGAAATGACTACAGCTGGAGTCCCTGTCTGGGCCACAAATAGTGGAGTGTGTGGTCATGAACTGATTTCTGAAGTCACCACCAACTCCCTTGCAGAAATGGGTGAGTCAAGGAGACCCCAAGTTGGCGGACAACCTGGTGGAACTTGTTGAAAGGCACTTTGCAACAGAGAGCCTAGTCACCACCCCTACAACCGCACAGACTTTCCACCCAAAGCCACGGTCTCCCCAGACAACCAGTAAGACTGTTTTAAGGGAAGTGGGTGGTAAGCATGGCAAGGAGATAGGGGGGAGGATTTTTGGTGCCAGGACTGAAGTTTAGTGTCCAAAACAAGGAAAGCCACTGCCTATCAGCGAACCAAACTGGGGCAACGTCAGGTGTTTTCATTGCCAGGAACTGGGACATGTTGCAGCAAACTGTCCATTGACAGATGAACCCATGCAGTGTGACATATCTATTAGAAGGCAGTCTATGTTTGCTGCTGTTTCATGCGCTGCAGCGCCAAATGTAGGAAAACACATGTGCCAAATGACTGTTAATAATAAGCCTATTATGGCCTTGCTGGACTCTGGAAGTCTAGTGACTTTGGTTAAAGCTGAGATGGTTGAAACTGTGAATTTTCATGCTGAAAAAGTTGCTGTGATCTGTGTACATGGAGATACCTGGGAGTATCCTATAGCCACTGTTAACTTTAAAACTGACTTATGCCGCATACACACGAGCGGACTTTACGGCAGACTTTGCCCGGCGGACTTTTCGACAGACTTTATGACGGACTTTCTGAATGAACGGACTTGCCTACACACAATCAACCAAAGTCCGTCGAATTCGTACGTGATGACGTACGACCGGACTAAAATAAGGAAGTTCATAGCCAGTAGCCAATAGCTGCCCTAGCGTGGCTTTTTGTCCGTCGAACTAGCATACAGACGAGCGGACTTTTCGAACATGTTTCAAATCTAAGTCCGTCCAACTTTTGAGAAAACAAAGTCCGCTGGAGCCCACACACGATCAAATTGTCTGACGAAATCCCGTCCGCCTGGCAAAGTCTGCCATAAAGTCCGCTCGTGTGTACGCGGCATTGGGCTTCATGTACACGAGACGTTGTTCAACCTCCCCTGAAACAGTTAACAGCTAGAAACCAGCGTCTAAAAATGGCCGTTTAGCCGCATTTACATGCCGCGTTTAGTCGTGTTTGCGCCTAGAAGCGTTTCAAAAAAAAAATTTTTTTTTCAAAATAGCCAAAAATGAAAAACACCTGTAAACAAAAAGCTGCTAAACACGAGTTGCGTTTAGCCATGTTTGGCATTTCAAATGCCTCTAAACACAGCTTCTGAACGCATTTTTTTGGGTTCCAAAAAAAGCCTCTAAATACAACTGCCTAGAAACGACTATAAACGAACCAGTGTATATGTACTGATAAGATAACATAGAGAAGGGTTCAGGAGCAGTTGAAAAAAATGCTCAACTGCTCCTAAACGTCCATTTACCTGCAGCAATGTACATGAGGCCTTAGGTACAGTGACCCCACTTGGTGCACGAGGCCATCATTGGTAGGGACTTCCCTAAGTTTTGGGAACTGTGGAATCGTCCTGACTCGGTCACAGTTACTGACTCAGTAGCAGAGCCAGAATTCTTGCTCAGCACCTGCAATGTGGGTTCAGGAGACTCCTCTCTGGGTTCCCTGGATTTTCTTTTCTCAGTTATGGCAGGAGAACTGGAGGAGCCTGAGGAAGTCCGCACAACCATTGAAGGTAGACAGCCATCTGCTGACTCTGAGCCTACGTTGGAGTTTGCTGACCTTAATGTGAACAAGGAAAACTTTGGTACAGACCAGAGAAAAGACCATACCCTTGCCAGGGCCTGGGAACCAGGGGACAGGCCCTGTTTTCCTTATTTTAGCAGCAATGAGGATTTTCTGTATTGTGTATATAAAAAGAATGATGAAGTTGTTGAACAGTTTGTGGTCCCTAAGCCATATAGACGGTGGTCTTGGAACTTGCCCATAGGCACTTGCTAGGAGGTCATTTAGGGGTTGAGAAAACCACTGAAAGGGTGTTGCGCAGGTTTCCTGGCCCGGCATACAGAAAGATATTGAGACTTATTGTCAATCCTGTCCTGTGTGTCAAATATCACCCCCACAAGTCCTTTAGTGCCCTTATCCATTATTGAAGTGCACTGAGAGGATCGCCATGGGCCTTGTGGATCCACTTCCTAAATCTGTCCGGGGTCATTAGCATATTCTTGTAATCATGGATTATGCTACCCGTTACCCCATAGCAGTTCCCTTACGCACTGCATCTGCTAAGAACATTGGCAAAGAGCTGTTCATGGTGTTCAGTCGTGTTGGTATCCCTAAGGAAGTCCTTACAGACCAGGGCACCACATTTATGTCATGAATAACTAGGGAATTGTGCAAGTTATTTAAGGTGACACAGTTGCGAACCTCCGTGTACCACTCTCAAACTGATGGCTTGGTGGAACACTTTACTAAAACATTAAAGAGTATGATAAAAAAAGGTTGTTGACAAGGATGGGAAAGGCTGGGACTAGGGATGAGATGAACACCCCCCTGTTCGGTTCGCACCAGAACATGTGAACAGGAAAAAAGTTTGTTCGAACACGCGAACACCGTTAAAGTCTAAGGGACACGAACATGAATAATCAAAAGTGCTAATTTTAAAGGCTTATATGCAAGTTATTGTCATAAAAAGTGTTTGGGGACCTGGGTCCTGCCCCAGGGGACATGGATCAATGCAAAAAAAAGTTTTAAAAACAGCCGTTTTTTCAGGAGCAGTGATTTTAATAATGCTTAAAGTCAAACAATAAAAGTGTAATATCCCTTTAAATTTCGTACCTGGGGGGTGTCTATAGTATGCCTGTAAAGGGGCGCATGTTTCTCGTGTTTAGAACAGTCTGACAGCAAAATGACATTTCAAAGAAAAAAAGTCATTTAAAACTACTCGCAGCTATTGCATTGCCGGTCCGACAATACACATAAAAGTTCATTGATAAAAACTGCATGGGAATTCCCAGCAGGGGAACCCTGAACCAAAATGAAAAAAAAAATGACGTGGGGGTCCCCATAAATTCCATACCAGGCCCTTCAGGTCTGGTATGGATTTTAAGGGGAACCCCGCGCCAAAATATTAAAAAAAAAAACGGCGTGGGGTCCCCCCAAAAATCCATACCAGACCCTTATCCGAGCACGCAACCTGGCAGGCCGCAGGAAATGAGGGGGGGACAAGAGAGCGGCCCCTCCTGAACCGTACCAGGCCACATGCCCTCAACATTGGGAGGGTGCTTTGGGGTAGCCCCCCAAAACACCTTGTCCCCATGTTGATGAGAACAAGGGCCTCATCCCCACAACCCTGGCCGGTGGTTGTGGGGGTCTTCGGGGGGGGCTTATCGGAATCTGGAAGCTCCCATTAACAAGGGGACCCCCAGATCCCGGCCCCCCCTGTGTGAAATGGTAAGGGGGTACAAAAGTACTCCTACCATTTCACTAAAAAACTGTCAAAAATGTTAAAAATGATAAGAGACAGTTTTTGACAATTCCTTTATTTAAATGCTTCTTCTTTCTTCTTTCTTCTATCTTCCTTCATCTTCTTCTGGTTCTTCTGGCTCTTCTGGTTCTTCCTCCGGTGTTCTCGTCCAGCATCTCCTCCGCAGCATCTTCTATCTTCTTCTCCTCGGGCTGCTCCGCACCCATGGCATGGGGGGAGGCTCCCGCTCTTCTCTTCATCTTCTTCTCTTCTTCATCTTCTTCTCTTCTTCATCTTCTTCATCTTCTTCTCCGGGCCGCTCCGCACCCATGCTGGCATGGAGGGAGGCTCCCGCTGTGTGACGCGTCTCCTCTCCTCTTCTGACGGTTCTTAAATAACGGGGGTGGGGCCACCCTTCGACCCTGCCCCCTCTGACGCACTGACTTGACGGGACTTCCCTGTGACGTCACGGGGAATGCCACAGGGAAGTCCCGTCATGTCCCATGCGTCAGAGGGGGGTGGGGTCACCGGGTGGCCCCGCCCCCACTATATAAAAACCATCAGAAGAGGAGACGCGTCACACAGCGGGAGCCTCCCTCCATGCCAGCATGGATGCGGAGCGGCCCAGAGAAGAAAATGAAGAAGAGAAGAAGATGAAGAAGAGAAGAGAAGAGCGGGAGCCTCCCCCCATGCCATGGGTGCGGAGCGGCCTGAGGAGAAGAAGATAGAAGACGCCGCGGAGGAGATGCTGGACGAGAACACCGGAGGAAGAACCAGAAGAGCCAGAAGAACCAGAAGAAGAAGAAGGAAGATAGAAGGAAGAAGAAAGAAGAAGCATTTAAATAAAGGAGTTGTCAAAAACTGTCTCTTGTCATTTTTAACATTTTTGACAGTTTTTTAGTGAAATGGTAGGGGTTTTCTTTTGTACACTCTTACCATTTCACACAGGGGGGCTGGGATCTGGGGGTCGCCTTGTTAAAGCAGGCTTCCAGATTCCGAAAAGCCCCCTGCCCGCAGACCCCCACAACCACCGGCCAGGGTTGTGGGGATGAGGCCCTTGTCCTCATCAACATGGGGACAAGGTGTTTTGGGGGGCTACCCCAAAGCACCCTCCCAATGTTGAGGGCATGTGGCCTGGTACGGTTCAGGAGGGGGGGCACTCTCTCACCCCCCTCTTTTCCTGCGGCCTGCCAGGTTGCGTGCTCGGATAAGGGTCTGGTATGGAATTTTTGGGGGGACCCCACGACATTTTTTTTTTTTAATTTTGGCACGGGGCTCCCCTTAAAATCCATACCAGACCTGAAGGGCCTGGTATGGAGTTTAGGGGGACCCCCACGTCATTTTTTTTTAAATTTTGGTTCGGGGTTCCCCTGTGGGGAATTCCCATGCCGTTTTTATCAATGAACTTTTATGTGTATTGTCGGACCGGCAATGCAATAGCTGCGGGCAGTTTTAAAATACTTTTTTTCCTTTGAAATGTCATTTTGCTGTCAGACTGTTCTAAACACAGGAAACATGCGCCCCTTTACAGGCATACTATAGACACCCCCCAGCTACGAAATTTAAAGGGAAGTTTTTAAAACTTTTTTTTGCATTGATCCATGTCCCCTGGGGCAGGATCCAGGTCCCCAAACACTTTTTATGACAATACCATGCATATTAGCCTTTAAAATTAGCACTTTTGATTTCTCCCATAGACTTTTAAAGGGTGTTCCGGCATTCGAATTTGCTGCGAACACCCCAAATTGTTTGCTGCTCGGCGAACTTGCGAACAGCCGATGTTCGAGTCGAACATGAGTTCGACTCGAACTCGAAGCTCATCCCTAGCTGGGACTTCCTGATTACGTACTTGATGTTTGACATCAAGAAGGTACCCCAGTCCTCTATGGGGTACTCTCCATTTGAGTTGCTTTATGGGAGACACCTCTTAGACATAGCCATAGGAAACCTGGGAGGGGGAGCAGACACCCCACAAAAGTATCGTTGAGCATATCACTCAAATGCAGGACAGGATTGCAGTAATCATGCCTATGGTAAAAGAACACCTACTGCAGGCCCAAGCAGCTCAACAGAGAATATACAACAGGGGGGCCTGTCTCCGTGTTTTCTCACCTGGTGACAGGGTCCTGGTGTTAGTTTCCACTGTGGAATGCAAGTTCCTGGCTAAGTGGCAGGGTCCCTTCGAAGTAATTGAAAGAGTAGGGGAGGTCAATTACAAAGTGTATCATCCAGGTAAAAGGAAGCCTGAGCAAATATACCATATAAACCTGTTAAAGCCCTGGAAAGATAGACTGCGAGGTTCCTCCCTGTAACGCCTGAGTCCCCTTTGGTCCCTGAGGTCACGATTCCAGACAGCCTGTCTTATTCTCAAAAACAGGAAGCTAGAGAGTTCCTAATAAGATTGACATTTTCAGAGTTACCTGGTACAACTTCAATGGTTCAGCATGATATTGTTACTGAACCTGGAGTCCGTGTCAAGCTCAAACCATACCAAATTCTCAAAGCTAGAAGAAAGGACATCAGTGGTGAAGTTAACGGATGTTGGAGCTAGATGTTATTGAGGAATCCAATAGTGACTGGTCTAGCCCCATTGTGTTAGTCTCAAACCCGGATGGCACTTGGAGGTTTTGTACCGACTTCAGAAAGCTTAATGCAGTAACAAACTTTGACACATACCCAATGCCCAGGGTACGACTTGGCAAGGCCCATTATCTGACCAATTTGGACTTGACCAAAGGATATTGGCAAATACCCCTGACTGGTATCACCAAATAAAGGCTGCATTTGTGACCCTGGAGGTGTCGTTTCAGTATAAGAAAATGCCTTTTTGGGTTGCAAATTGACCCCGCAACATTTCAAAGGGCCATGGACAGGACCCTAAGACCTCACCGACAGTATGCAGCAGCCTATATGGACGACATAGTGGTTCATTACACTGACTGGGAATCTCACTTGCCCTGTGTCCAGGCTTTCCTTAATTCCCTCTTTAAAGAAGGTTTTACGGCGAATCCAAAAAAATATGCCATTGGTTTAGAGAAAGCCAGGTATTTGGGCTACACTATTGTCTGTGGAGTCATTAAACCTCAAGTGAATAAAATAGAAGCCATCCAGGAGTGGCCACGTCCTGCAAACAAGAAGCAGGTCAGGGCCATTCTTGGGATTTCGGGGAATTATAGAAGGTTTATCCCCAATTTTGCAACTATAGCTGCCCCACTGACAGACCTTACGAAAGGAAAAGATTCCGTAATGTGAAATGGTCCGCAGTAGCAGAGGAATCTTTCCTGAAGAAGGCTCTTTGTGCACAGCCAATACTGTACTCCCCTGATTTCTCCAAAGACTTTTTGGTTCAGACGGATGAGTCTGATGTAGGTATCGGGGCAGTATTGTCACAGGTACACAATGGGGAAGAACACCCTGTGGTGTACCTAAGCAGAAAGCTCAATGACCATGACAAAAAGTGTGCAGTCATTGAAAAGAAATGTTTAGCCATAAAGTGGGCAGTGGAAACGCTATGGTACTATTTGTTAGGGCGCCAGTTTGAGTTAATAACTGGCCATGCTCCCCTGAAATGGATGGCCCAAAAGAAGGAGACTAATAGACGGGTGAACCGGTGGTTTTAGGCTCTACAAGATTACTCCTTCACTGTAAAATACAGACCAGGTGTTGAGATGGGGAATGTAGATGCCCTATCCCATGTTAACTCCTTTTGGGCCACAGGTGTTCCAACCCTGGGGTTGAAACAAGGGGGGAGGATATGAAGCAGAGCATACCAGAGAGCCAGGAAAAGTCCTGTTTGGGGTTTATACGTCTCCCAGGCTCCTCTCATAAATGTTCAGGGATCTCTGATCCATGGTTAGGGTGGCCACCTGTATGGTTTTCTCTCGGACAGTCCGGTTTTTAAATGATGTGTTGGGGTTTACTTCTGCCCCAGACCCAGACATATCATTCACATGGACTGCACTGAGGGGAACATGTCTCCCCTCTCCCTGACAGCAGCTTGGTTCAGCAGAGCAGAGTGTCAATGTATCAAAGCTCCTCCGCTCCTCCTCCCTCTCCATTCTGTACACACACGAGGAGGAGGGGGGAGCAGGGACGCGCTGATATCAGGTCTGTAGAAAGCTTTTATTATGCTTTGTAGATGGAGGAGGGAGGGGGGGAGAGCTGCTGGAAAGGAGGACAAGGTAGAAAATATGTGGAGTGATCGAGGGATTAGGAGGATATGTGCTGGGGGGGCTTTGGCAGGGGAAAGACAATGCTGCAAGTGTGGATTGCACTGGCCCTCTTCTGTCACAAAGCACCGCCCCAGCACATGTCTGACCCCCCAACCACCCTCAGCACATATGGGCACAGGCTGCATATGAGGGGCACAGAGGCTGCATATCATGGGCACAGTGGCTGTATGATGGGCACAGAGGCTGCATATGATGTGCACAGTGGCTGTATGATGGGCACAGGCTGCATATGATGGGCACAGAGGCTGTATGATGGACAGAGACACTGTATATGATGGGCACAGAGGCTGCATATGATGGGCACAGTGGCTGCATATGATGGGCACAAAGGCTGCATTTTATGGGCACAGGGGCTGCATTTGATGGGCACAATGGCTGCATTTGATGGTGCACAGTGACTGAATTTTATGAGGCACAATAGCTGCATTTTATGGGGCACAATGAGGCTGCAATTGATGTTTTTTTCAGAATTTTTCACTTTGTTTGCACCCCCCCAAAAAATTTTGAGCACCAGCCGCCACTGCCCCCCAGCACATATCATCTCTCCCCAGGACATATCTGACCCTTGCATTCCATGCAGAACACTCACAATTCAGCCATGCACGCTGTTTGCTGCGGACAGTTATGTGCCCCATTAATACTCTCTTTCAGGCCACCAAAAGATCCAAGGTCTTTTACAATCTCATAGCGTATACCTCCCCAAAAAATGCCACCGCTAAAGTGTTTGGGTTTGACTTGAAGAAAAGGTGGCAACCCTAACCATGGTCCAGTTCGGATCTTGGTCCTCTTCCCCCAGGCTAATTTAGGCTCACCTGAGACAGACATCCTTTGCTCTTAAGCTGTATCTGTGGAAGCTGACAAGCTGTAGGCTTGCTCAGACTGGTAGTTAGGACCTGTCTATATTGTATAGTTGGAGCCGAGACACTGCTAGGTTTTTGTTTTGCTATTTTTGTTCGTATTTGTTTTCTGGAACACTGTACAGCACCTGTATATAGACTTGTATATAACACAAATAAACACAGCACTGTTTGTCACTACCTCACTGGATTTAGTATCTGTGCCTGAAAGACTGCTCATCCCAGGGAGCTTTGTACCTGCTACCTGTCCCCCAGGTTACTATAGGGTGCTGTCCATTTCTTCTGATCATCCTTGAGATGGTTCTACACCTTCATTTGAGTCCAACTGTGTTTGATTATACTGTTTGGACTTGATTAGGAAAGCCACACACCTGTCTATATAAGACCTTACAGCTCACAGTGCATGTCAGAGCAAATGAGAATCATGAGGTCAAAGGAACTGCCTGAAGAGCTCAGAGACAGAATTGTGGCAAGGTTACAAAAAAATTCTGCTGCACTTAAGGTTCCTAAGAGCACAGTGGCCTCCATAATCCTTAAATGGAAGATGTTTGGGGCGACCAGAATCCTTCCTAGAGCTGGCCGTCCAGCCAAACTGAGCTATTGGGGGAGAAGAGCCTTGGTGAGAGAGGTAAAGAAGAACCCAAAGCTCACTGTGGCTGAGCTCCAGAGATGCAGTCAGGATAAAGGAGGAAGTTGTAGAAAGTCAACCATCACTGCAGCCCTCCACTAGTCGGGGCTTTATGTCAGAGTGGCCCGACGGAAGCCTCTCGTCAGTGCAAGACACATGAAAGCCCACATGGAGTTTGCTAAAAAACACCTGAAGGCCTCCAAGATGGTTAGAAATAAGATTCTCTGGTCTGATGAGACCAAGATAGAACTTTTTGGCCTTAATTCTAAGCGGTATGTGTGGAGAAAACAAGGCACTGCTCATCACCTGTCCCAACAGTGAAGCATGGTGGTGGCAGCATCATGCTGTAGGGGGGTTTTTCAGCTGCAGGGACAGGACGACTGGTTGCAATCGAGGGAAAGATGAATGCGGCCAAGTACAGGGATATCCTGGATGAAAACCTTCTCCAGAGTGCTCGGGACCTCAGACTGGGCTAAAGGTTTACCTTCCAACAAGACAATGACCCTAAGCACACAGCTAAAATAACGAAGGAGTGGCTTCACAACAACTCCGTGACTGTTCTTGAATGGCCCAGCCAGAGCCCTGACTTAAATCCAATTGAGCATCTCTGAAGAGACCTAAAAATGGCTGTCTACCAACGTTTACCATCCAACCTGACAGAACTGGACAGGATCTGCAAGGAGGAATGGCAGAGGATCCCCAAATCCAGGTGTGAAAAACTTGTTGCATCTTTCCCAAAAACACTCATGGCTACATTAGATCAAAAGGGTACTTTTACTAAATACTGAGCAAAGGGTCTGAATACTTAGGACCATGAGATATTTCAGTTTTTCTTTTTTAATAAATCTGCAAAATGTCAACAATTCTGTTTTTTTCTGTCAATATAGGGTGCTGTGTGTACATTAATGATGGAAAAAATGAACTTAAATGATTTTAGCAAATGGCTGCAATGTAACAAAGAGTGAAAAATGTAAGGGGGTCTGAATACTTTCCGTTCCCACTGTATATACAGGGGCAAAGTTTTGCACTGAATTACTGGTCAGACCCTGAAAAAATATATAAAGCACACCACACTTCAGGTAAGAATACTCATGCTCCATGTTTGTTTATCCTGGAGCTCAGATTAAGCATCAGCAAGCTCCTCCTCTTTAGCCAACCCTGGTTTAAAAAATGGTCTATGGCTGTGATTACATTTTATTTAGAAAAACCTCACCAATTTCTAAATGAAAAGACTAAAACAGAAAGCATATACCAACCACAGACCAATGTACTGCTTATTATGTTAATGCACCAAATAGCAGAAAAGAAAATAATTCTAACCACTTTTGTTTCTTGTGTAGGTTGCTTTTTTGTAAACAGTCAAGGCTTTTAAAACCCACTATTCCAGACTTGAGAAAACACAGGTAGAATGACTCAGCCCCCTGCCTTTTTTATTTCCTCTGTAAAGATAGACTAAGTTTCTGGTTCTTCCTTCCAATCATGGTCATTATATAGCCACAATAGGGTATCGCTTACACTCCTGTGGATTTTCAGTAATGTAAATTATTAACGGTAAAATCCAGCAACAAGGGTTTGACACCTTTTATAATGAGCTCAGCAGTGGGGTGGTATTAGAAAATATGAAAGAGAAGTCTTTTCATGGGATCCATAAGAACTATAAGACATTGGCAGACTTTGAGTAGAAGTTTTGATCGGAATAAAACTCCTGACACAAAAAATTAAGAAAATCTTTCAAATCAATGTGACAGGCTAGAATAAAATGTGACAAGTGCCTTGTCATATATTGTGCAATGTATTTAGTCATTAAGGGGTTAACTTTCCAGATTTTGTCATTGCTGTCATGTTACTTTTATTCATTTTTATTTTGATGAATAGAAATTCATTAAATAACCTCTTAAGGAGTTGGTGTAATTATCTGTAAACAATAATGTTGTGAAAAAGGTCAAGTTGTCCCACTATTAGAAGTTTATGGATATTAAATTGATTTATGTTTTAATAAAACAGTTTTAGACTACTCAGATTAATTCTATGAAAACGAACCCAACTGTGGTAATATTTAGACACAATAAAACTATACCAATTAACACTTTTCTATTTTTTCCCTCTGTCATATTGATTAACAATGTATTAAAATTAACAAGAGACCTTAAAATTCTGAATGGCTTCAGCAAAGTATCCACAGCAAAGCCAACAAAAGAAGCTGTTAAGTAAGACAGCTCCGCAATAGTATGAATATTTAATTAATAATTAGTCATGTAATTTCTCCTCAGGAATTATTATCCCTCAAACTGGTTTGTGAATTTAATTATTAGCAGGCTTTTTGTTTCCTTGTCCCCTCATTACTGTCAGGATTGATGTAACATAAACTTCATTAAAAATTAAAGCAAGAGTCTTAATTACAAGGCTACCCTGACTGAAGTTGGAATTAGCCAACTCAGTGATGTGCAAATGAAAGCATTATTTAAGGAACACGCTGGAAGTAGTTATGCTAATTTAGAAGGTTCACAGTTGCAGACCTTTCCACTTGCAGTTGCATATTCATTAAATGCACTATGCAAATTTAATGTAGCAGCTTTAGTAATGCGTTGTTAATTTATTCAGATTTATTGAGTACGACTTGTAAAGGAAAAAAAAAGTACAAATTAAATTACTCCTCCTACTTTGATATTAAGGGTTAGGTAAGGCTTAAATATGCAAGTCTGGATTATTACAGTTTGATGGAGATCATTCTATCAAAGGACACAGTATCTATCACTACCCTGAAAAAGTGTTTAATTTAGTTAAGGAATCATCTATGAAATCTCTAAAAATGTGCATCTACTTTCCCATCAGGAAGGTAAAAAAAAGTCTCAGCTGTATTAACTTAAGAGCTAAGGCAGTGCTGAGTCTACAGTCTAATGGATCTAATGACCCTATGGAGACCACTAAAGGTTATGTATTGATGTCTGTAAAGAGAAAACTGTCTTTGCAGAAAGTTCATTGGCTGTTCACTTTCACATGGATGCTGTTGATGATCAAGTTGAACAACAGGGAGTCTCTCTTTATTCTTAAACTGTTACATCCCCAAGAAGCCTTGTTTTGGTGTTAGTATGTATACAGTGAAAGTTCTGCATTTCCAAAAATGATCAGCAAAGAACTTCTGCATTGCCACATTATATTAAGGGTTATATGCATATGTTTTTTTACCATTATTAATTTAGCCTTGATTTATTTTTCTTGATTGCTGCTAATAAAAAAAAAATAGTTCTTGGGTACTCAAGTTAATTCAGCAGATTACAAGTAAACAAAATATGTGTGTTCCTTTGTATTTACCTTGTCAAGTGGTTTGTTCACTCTTATGCCCCGTACACACGGTCGGACATTGATCGGACATTCCGACAACAAAATCCTAGGATTTTTTCCGACGGATGTTGGCTCAAACTTGTCTTGCATACACACGGTCACACAAAGTTGTCGGAAAATCCGATCATTCTGTACGCGGTGACGTAAAACACGTACGTTGGGACTATAAACGGGGCAGTAGCCAATAGCTTTCATTTCTTTATTTATTCTGAGCATGCGTGGCACTTTGTGCATCGGATTTGTGTACACACGATCGGAAATTCCGACAACGGATTTTGTTGTCGGAAAATTTTATAGCCTGCTCTCAAACTTTGTGTGTCGGAAAATCCGATGGAAAATGCGTGATGGAGCCTACACACGGTCGGAATTTCCGACAACAAGGTCCTATCACACATTTTCCGTCGGAAAATCCGACCGTGTGTACGGGGCATTAGAATTAAACAATACCCTGAAGACTGTATATGTTATTCCCATTTCTTCTTACTAGAGAACATTCCAGGTCTAGGATTCAGATTAGACCATGTCTTGAAAAATAAGGCTTCTGAACTGCACTTGGTATTAGAAATAGCATTTTGCTTTAGTACCCCGAAGTCTAGTCATTGCCAGAAAAAGTACCACTGTAATATATTCCCATAATACAAGCAGTTTAATAGTGTCTTCATATACCCTCAAAAACTTTTTAGACAGGGGGTGATACAGTGTGTTGTCATTATGCATACAATCTGATCTTTCTGTATTTAAAGCGCTTAGGCTCTGTTTCCACTATTGCAACCCCAAAGTCACGCGATTTACAGTGCGACTTTGCAATGTGATTTTTGGTGCGATGTCATGTGTCCTTTTTTGGAGTCGCTGCGACTTGAGTCACACCAATTAGAATGGGGGCCATTGAACTACATGGGTTTTGACTTGTCATGTGACTTCACATGTGTCAAGCCGCACAACAACTCACAGTAGTGGAAACAGAGCCTTAAAGATGAAGTTTAGTAATTTGTGTTTCATATTACCTGCAGTTGACTGCTTTTGCTTAAAATCTTCCATGATGTGTCCTTTCAGAGCAGTGTTGCTAACCTCCTCAAAGTGAAATTTACTTGCAGGACACCAAAATTTACAAACAGCACCAATTTTTTACTGCCAAAAACCATGAAATTTACTGACGGTCCCACTTTTTTTACTGGCACTGCTAAAAAGTACCTAAATAGTGCAAATATCAATATTTTAACTATAAACACATAGCTAGTGCTATTAGCAATGTGTTTAAGTTAAACAAAAGTCAAAAAAAACATATTTCTCAATTTACACGAAGGTCAGGTTACTATAACCCAGCCCCAGCCAGCACAGAATTCGCCCTTACATCAGAGTCTGCAGGATTCCCACTTACAGTGAAAGGGAACTCTTATGTAAAGGGGAACGCTGCAGATCATGATCTAAGGGGGAACTCTGATGTAAGGGGGGCTCTGGTGACTAGAGAGCACCTTCCGCAGAGTGAATACACTAAGGTAAGGGGGGTTACTAATATAGGGAGGACCTTTATATCAGTGCCCCCTTACATTATTGTATTCAATTACCCCTTATATCAGCAACCCCCCCTCACACTGGCTTAGCGGCACTGTCACTGACCTCCTCTTAGGTGCACCATGCAGGGCTCAGTCAGACGGCTCAAGCTTGGCAGCCCCGTTTTTTTTTCTATGGTCTCCTTTCCACAGTCCACACACATCTGACTCCTTCTCTGTGTCGCTCCCACTCTTGACTCCTCTCCAGACTCCCCCTCAGAGACTGCAGACATGATAAAAGACAAGAGATGGACAGTGGCTGTAAACATGATAAAGGAGGTGGATAGAGGCTGTGGACATGATAAAGGAGATGGACAAAGGCTGCGGACATGATACAGGAGGTGGACAGAGGCTGTGGACATGATACAGGAGGTGGGCAGAGGCTGTGGACATGAAACAGGGGTGGACAGAGGCTGGGGACATGATACAGGTGGTGAACAGAGGCTGCGGACATGATAGAGTAGGTGGACAGAGGCTGTGGACATGATACAGGAGGTGAACAGAGACTTCAGACATGATACAGGAGATGGACAGAGGCTATGGACATTATACAGGAGGTGGACAGAGGCTACGGACATTGCATAGGAGGTGGACAGAGGCTGCAGACATGATACAGGAGGTGGACAGAGGCAGCGGACAGACATGATACAGGAGGTGGACAAAGGCTGCGGACATGGTAGTGTCCTCATCCTCTCACAGTAGCTTTCTCCTCTGTCCACCTTCATATTACCTCTCCACATCAGTGTGTCCTCCTCCTCCTGTGCCCCTTTCCCCTCTTCACAGGACATCACATCAGTGTCCTTCTCTGTTCCAGCACGGCTTCACCCCCCTCCAGTAATGTCCTCCTCTGCCCCCTTTTTGCTATCCCCCTTTTTTGAGCATCCTGCCAGTGCACCACTCCAGTGGGAAAGCCCTCTTTAGAGGCTCTTTACAGGCGCTATGCAGGTGCTAATTTTAGCGCTATAGCGCCTGTAAAGCGCCCCAGTGTGAAAGCAGCCTAAATTAAGTCAGTTTTTTAAACAGTCTCAGTTTTATCTCTAAATAGACAGAGGAAGCAGCGCTGTAAACCAAATAAATATGTGATAAATAAAGCCACAAATAGTGATTAATAATACATAAAGTTCATGATCAGATCAAGTGAATCAATACAGTTCTATCAGTGAAGATCTTCAGAAGGTGAAGCGGATGAGGAACCAAACGCATGGGTCCCTTAATGAGGCAAAATAACAGATAAGACTGGATAAACCTTCACCGCACCACTGTGATATGGATAAAATGCGCGCTTACCAACTGGCAAGCTTAGGAAAGCTTGTGACCTTAACCCGGTCGGGGCCTTTCTTGAGATGGAGACACCACTAAACCGCTCCTCAGACCGTGGGTGGCCCACTATCCTCCGCATAGAAAGAACCTGGATGCAGGGGATACTATACTCCTATCTAGGAGTTGTTCTCACAAACAATGCCCCAAAAAGAAAGGAAGAGCAACATAGCGTAATCCTGGATGGATATTTATTAAAGGAAATTAAAAGTACACTTACAATGTGTTGAGTATAAAAACGCATAGAGAGCCGGCTGGCTAACACGAACACCCGTCCTACAGACGGTGGATACGGCACGTCAGCACGTCAGCACGCCCGACGTACGTTTTGTCACACTTCTGACGTCGTCTGGGGCACGGGCGATGCACTGACGTGTCGCTCATATATACCAAACAAACATAACCAGACCTTGAAATGAAACCAAAGCCGGAAATCACCTTGCGCTCCACCGAGCAAGGGCGGATGGTATGAAAACGCCATCTTAACTAAGGGATACTATGTTAGTTCGTATACCGTTATAGCAGGCGTTGTAAGTTAAATGGGAAGAGAGAAGGGGGGAGGGGGGGGAAAGGAACCACAATGAGCTCACTCATATCAAGTGTGAGAAAAGGATGCCAAGTTTAAATTAAATTGAATTAAATTGGTTATTCTGGCCTTATAGGGGGCCCGACTTCCCAACGGTAGGGGGCACACCTTAGCCCAGTAATAACACATAAAATCAATAAAAAATTACTAATTAATATAGTTAATATTAGCATAATAAAAGTATGCCGCAAAGGGACAATATCCTAAGTGACATAGCTAGAGAAGAGGAAGGTGATTTCTACAACCTCGTATAATCAACCAGTTCAAATAATGGGTGATACCAAACAGTAGATACAATATTAGATACATAAATAAATGAAAACATATGAAAAATTAATGATATAGTAAAATTGGCCTCAAAAACCTCCATCACGTTAAGAAAAGCGTGGAATTAAGGTCTGGGCATAATGGTAAACACATAAAGACCAAAATCAACCCCATTAGGGTGTATAACAACCCCAAAAGATCTTAAATAAATGTAGTATGGTATGAGCCAATAATAACATAAACAACAGTTGGTTAATAATCAATAGGTAGAATCAATGGGCTAAAAATAAAGGGATTCATTATGAGTTGTCAATAAAGGCATTGGTGTCGGTATCCACATTGAGTCCATGTGGGACATAGCATTTGATTTTATGTATCCAGAGCATCTCAAGTTTAGAGATGCTCCTAATTAGGGAGCTCCCCCTCCAGTGAGGCCGATACCTGTCGATCCCTAAAAAGAGAGTTTTAGAGGGATCTTTGTTATGATAAACCAGATAATGTTTTGAAACAGAGTGTTTAGGAAAACCATTTATGATGTTAGTAATATGTTCATTCAAGCGAACAGAGAGGGGTCGTCTAGTCCTGCCTACATACTGTAGGCCACAAGGTCACTGTAGCAGGTAGACGACCCCCTGAGTGGTACAAGTGATAAAGGGTTTTATGTCATGCTCCTCTTGTGTGCTAGAGGAGGTGAATTTAAGGGTTCGTCTAGATGGTGCAGAATTTAACCTGCAAACCCGACATCTCCCACATTTATAGTAACCCTTCAGGTTATCAAAAAGACCTTGAATACCCCTGACAGGGGGATCAAGAGCATTCGGGGCTAATCTATTTCTAAGGGATGATGCTCCCTTAAAGATCACTTGTGGCTTGTCTGGGATAACCCCTCTCAGGATGGGATCATTACCCAATAAATGCCAGTGTTTATTAAGTAGGCTTTTGATATTGTCATGTTGAATAGAATAGGTGGTAATAAAAGGCAGAGTTACGGAATTCTCTCTGGGAGGCACCCTCTCGCTCAGTAGTTGTTTCCTATCCATACCCTTTACCCCCTCCAAGGTTTGAGTTAGAGATTCTCTGGTGTACCCTTTTTCCACAAACCGATTTATCAAAATACCGGCCTGTTGCAAAAACTGAGAGTCATCAGAACAATTGCGTTTAAGTCGCATAAATTGGCTCTTAGGTACAGACCGAAGCCATGACCTATGGTGGCTGCTACTCAGAGGAATATAGGAGTTACGATCCGTTTTCTTGAAAAACGTAGAGGTCATAAACTGGTCACCCTGTATGGTAATATTAAGGTCTAAAAATTGAACATTAGACTGGCTGGCCTCAAATTTAAGTACAATGCCCCTATTATTCTGGTTAAGTTCCTCCATGAAGAGGTCAAGATCGCTGCGGTTCCCATCCCAAAGGAGGAGGATGTCGTCAATGTACCTAGCCCACAGCTTGAGCTGGGGCCTCTGGCAAACATGGACGACATCCTCCTCCCACAGGGCCATAAACAGGTTCGCAAGACTGGGGGCATATTTAGCCCCCATCGCGACTCCACGGTCCTGTCAGTAAAAACATTGGTCGAACCAAAAGTAATTGTGGGACGCGGCATATCTTAGAAGTATCATGATGAAGTTAATTTGTTCATCATATAAACCTGAGTCCCTTCTTAGGTAGTATTCAACTGCATAAAGGCCTAACTCATGGGGAATAATCGTGTATAAGGACGTTACGTCCGCCGTAACTATCCACATGGTGGGGGTGGGGGTATAATTAGTTAGTAAATTAATAATGTATTTAGAGTCTCTAACAAAGGAAGGCATTTTCCCCACTAGGGGTTGTAGGAAAAAATCGATATACCTGCCCACCCGGGACGTAAGGGAATCAATCCCACTTACAATGGGACGCCCCGGGGGGCAGGTGGGATGTTTATGTACTTTCGGTAGATAGTAAATAAGGGGAGTGCGGGGGGCTTTAGGTACTAGATAAGCCTTTTCTTTTTTATTTAAAATCCCTTGGCTATGTCCATATTCAACCAACTTTTTAAGTTCTTTAAGGTAGGGAATTTTGGGGTCTGATCCAAGGGGAGTATAGGTCTCTCTATCTCCGAGAATCCTATACATCTCCTGGAAATAATCTTCTCTGTTGAGAACCACAATGCCTCCCCCTTTATCCGCGGGTCTAATAACCAAATTCTTATTGTTACAAAGGGAATCAAGGCCAGTATGGAGTTCCCGATCTAACTTTGCTCTTTTGATGGGCATCTTATCTAGATCCCTTAACAACACTTCTTTGAAAACTTTGATGGAAGGTGCCAAGGCTCCTGGGGGATTAAAAAGGGAGGCGTTAGCCAATCCTGAATGCTGGTAATCACTGGGAAATGCATTCCTCTCTTGAACTGGGTTAGATAGCATATATCTCTTAATATTGATTTTCCGAATAAATTTATGGATGTCCATGTAGGTTTCGAACTTGTTTAACTTCCTAGGTAGTGCAAACTTTAAACCTTTATCTAGCACCAGTTTTTCTTCCTGACTGAGAACCACGGTGCTTAGATTAAAAATCCCTGTTCCAGCTAGAGCTTTTTTCTTTTTTGCTCAATTGCGTTTGCCTCCTCTGGTACCTCTCCCCGCTCTGCCAGTCGTTTGGTACCTTGGCCTGGCCTGTGAAAACCCTGGGGGTTAGGGCCCAGGGGACCTGGATGGTAGGACGATCCCATCCTGTCATTCATATAGGCTGAAGATGGACCAGGGGTACCTCCCTCCCCAGGATAAGGGGAATCTAGTGGGCCCACATCTCCCTCTGGTGGACCAGCAAGATCCCGTAAAGGGAAGAAACGATTCTGGGTAATACCCCCATAACCAAAATAGTCGTCAGTAGTGGAACCAACCAATGGATTATTATTAGGAACTCCTGTCACATGGGAGTAACGATCACTATGGTAGGTGGGATAATTCATGTTATTGTGAGGGGGAGGACCCTCTATATTTCTCCCACCAGGGTAATTCCCCGTCCGGGGTGGAGGACCCCGTCTGGGGTTATACCCTACACTATGTTGTGGGGTATCTAAAGGGTAAGGACCCCATCGTTGATTGTAATTAGGCCCCCACTGTGTATTGGGCGGATTCCAATAGGAATTAGGATTTTGTTGAGGAGCATTGTGATTCCGACCACCTTTTTTATTTATGTAAGGTTTAGAAGAACCCTTAGGAGGTCCTGATTGATAATAAGGGGGTGGTGGTAGTCCCCCTCTATTGGGATAATGTTGTCTCTGGGGGGACTGGCGAAAACCATGTGAACTAGTATCCCTAGTCCTCTGTACATTATTAGGTACAGGTATTTTATTCCCATTAGAGTTGGCAGAAGTGGAAACCTCCATGGCAGTGCTGTCTGAGGTGGCATTGTCGGCACTGGCTGCCAATAATTTCTTTTGCCACTCAAATACAACCCCGCCCTGGTAGTCCGCAAGATCTCTATTGTATTTTTTCTTTTTTTTGTATGTTTGTTCCCTATCTTCCTTTTCTAGGAGATTCAACAGTGTTTGGGACTTATCTTTATATTCAGTTGTATCCTGGAGGGGAATAAATTTTTCCCGAAGAGTTTTTATCTCTTCGTCTAGCCTGGATAATTTGTGTAACTTTCTATCAATGAGGAATCTGAGGAGCCCAACACCAGCTTCATTGAAATATTTATACCATTCATCTAATTGAATATCACCTTTCTGGGGACTGACCTCCCACCTAAGGCTCCGAGGTACCATATTGGATTTGACATAGGTCTCCAGGTAGGCAACATCCCATTTGGTATGAATTTCTGAAATGGTGAGATTTTTTAATCTAATGAAGAGGCCACCCAAGTCCCCTTCTTCATTTTTATAGGGTTCGAAAACCCCACTGGTGTTAACCTTCTTGGAGACCCTATAGTCAAAAATATCCATTATAGTAAATGTGATCAAATAAAGCAGCAGTGTAAAGTATCAAATGTAACAAGTATAAGGAGGAAAAACCACCGCGCTATATAACTACACACAGTTAGCACAATCAAGTTTTAAATGACAAACAATTGAAAAGAAAGCAGCCGCTTAAAGGTGAGATACACACACTACACAATAAATAGACAGAGGAAGCAGCGCTGTAAACCAAATAAATATGTGATAAATAAAGCCACAAATAGTGATTAATAATACATAAAGTTCATGATCAGATCAAGTGAATCAATACAGTTCTATCAGTGAAGATCTTCAGAAGGTGAAGCGGATGAGGAACCAAACGCATGGGTCCCTTAATGAGGCAAAATAACAGATAAGACTGGATAAACCTTCACTGCACCACTGTGATATGGATAAAATGCGCGCTTACCAACTGGCAAGCTTAGGAAAGCTTGTGACCTTAACCCGGTCGGGGCCTTTCTTGAGATGGAGACACCACTAAACCGCTCCTCAGACCGTGGGTGGCCCACTATCCTCCGCATAGAAAGAACCTGGATGCAGGGGATACTATACTCCTATCTAGGAGTTGTTCTCACAAACAATGCCCCAAAAAGAAAGGAAGAGCAACATAGCGTAATCCTGGATGGATATTTATTAAAGGAAATTAAAAGTACACTTACAATGTGTTGAGTATAAAAACGCATAGAGAGCCGGCCGGCTAACACGAACACCCGTCCTACAGACGGTGGATACGGCACGTCAGCACGTCAGCACGCCCGACGTACGTTTCGTCACACTTCTGACATCGTCTGGGGCACGGGCGACGCACTGACGTGTCGCTCATATATACCAAACAAACATAACCAGACCTCGAAATGAAACCAAAGCCGGAAATCACCTTGCGCTCCACCGAGCAAGGGCGGATGGTATGAAAACGCCATCTTAACTAAGGGATACTATGTTAGTTCGTATACCGTTATAGCAGGCGTTGTAAGTTAAATGGGAAGAGAGAAGGGGGGAGGGGGGGAAAGGAACCACAATGAGCTCACTCATATCAAGTGTGAGAAAAGGATGCCAAGTTTAAATTAAATTGAATTAAATTGGTTATTCTGGCCTTATAGGGGGCCCGACTTCCCAACGGTAGGGGGCACACCTTAGCCCAGTAATAACACATAAAATCAATAAAAAATTACTAATTAATATAGTTAATATTAGCATAATAAAAGTATGCCGCAAAGGGACAATATCCTAAGTGACATAGCTAGAGAAGAGGAAGGTGATTTCTACAACCTCGTATAATCAACCAGTTCAAATAATGGGTGATACCAAACAGTAGATACAATATTAGATACATAAATAAATGAAAACATATGAAAAATTAATGATATAGTAAAATTGGCCTCAAAAACCTCCATCACGTTAAGAAAAGCGTGGAATTAAGGTCTGGGCATAATGGTAAACACATAAAGACCAAAATCAACCCCATTAGGGTGTATAACAACCCCAAAAGATCTTAAATAAATGTAGTATGGTATGAGCCAATAATAACATAAACAACAGTTGGTTAATAATCAATAGGTAGAATCAATGGGCTAAAAATAAAGGGATTCATTATGAGTTGTCAATAAAGGCATTGGTGTCGGTATCCACATTGAGTCCATGTGGGACATAGCATTTGATTTTATGTATCCAGAGCATCTCAAGTTTAGAGATGCTCCTAATTAGGGAGCTCCCCCTCCAGTGAGGCCGATACCTGTCGATCCCTAAAAAGAGAGTTTTAGAGGGATCTTTGTTATGAGAAACCAGATAATGTTTTGAAACAGAGTGTTTAGGAAAACCATTTATGATGTTAGTAATATGTTCATTCAAGCGAACAGAGAGGGGTCGTCTAGTCCTGCCCACATACTGTAGGCCACAAGGTCACTGTAGCAGGTAGACGACCCCCTGAGTGGTACAAGTGATAAAGGGTTTTATGTCATGCTCCTCTTGTGTGCTAGAGGAGGTGAATTTAAGGGTTCGTCTAGATGGCGCAGAATTTAACCTGCAAACCCGACATCTCCCACATTTATAGTAACCCTTCAGGTTATCAAAAAGACCTTGAATACCCCTGACAGGGGGATCAAGAGCATTCGGGGCTAATCTATTCCTAAGGGATGATGCTCCCTTAAAGATCACTTGTGGCTTGTCTGGGATAACCCCTCTCAGGATGGGATCATTACCCAATAAATGCCAGTGTTTATTAAGTAGGCTTTTGATATTGTCATGTTGAATAGAATAGGTGGTAATAAAAGGCAGAGTTACGGAATTCTCTCTGGGAGGCACCCTCTCGCTCAGTAGTTGTTTCCTATCCATACCCTTTACCCCCTCCAAGGTTTGAGTTAGAGATTCTCTGGTGTACCCTTTTTCCACAAACCGATTTATCAAAATACCGGCCTGTTGCAAAAACTGAGAGTCATCAGAACAATTGCGTTTAAGTCGCATAAATTGGCTCTTAGGTACAGACCGAAGCCATGACCTATGGTGGCAGCTACTCAGAGGAATATAGGAGTTACGATCCGTTTTCTTGAAAAACGTAGAGGTCATAAACTGGTCACCCTGTATGGTAATATTAAGGTCTAAAAATTGAACATTAGACTGGCTGGCCTCAAATTTAAGTACAATGCCCCTATTATTCTGGTTAAGTTCCTCCATGAAGAGGTCAAGATCGCTGCGGTTCCCATCCCAAAGGAGGAGGATGTCGTCAATGTACCTAGCCCACAGCTTGAGCTGGGGCCTCTGGCAAACATGGACGACATCCTCCTCCCACAGGGCCATAAACAGGTTCGCAAGACTGGGGGCATATTTAGCCCCCATCGCGACTCCACGGTCCTGTCGGTAAAAACATTGGTCGAACCAAAAGTAATTGTGGGACGTGGCATATCTTAGAAGTATCATGATGAAGTTAATTTGTTCATCATATAAACCTGAGTCCCTTCTTAGGTAGTATTCAACTGCATAAAGGCCTAACTCATGGGGAATAATCGTGTATAAGGACGTTACGTCCGCCGTAACTATCCACATGGTGGGGGTGGGGGTATAATTAGTTAGTAAATTAATAATGTATTTAGAGTCTCTAACAAAGGAAGGCATTTTCCCCACTAGGGGTTGTAGGAAAAAATCGATATACCTGCCCACCCGGGACGTAAGGGAATCAATCCCACTTACAATGGGACGCCCCGGGGGGCAGGTGGGATGTTTATGTACTTTCGGTAGATAGTAAATAAGGGGAGTGCGGGGGGCTTTAGGTACTAGATAAGCCTTTTCTTTTTTATTTAAAATCCCTTGGCTATGTCCATATTCAACCAACTTTTTAAGTTCTTTAAGGTAGGGAATTTTGGGGTCTGATCCAAGGGGAGTATAGGTCTCTCTATCTCCGAGAATCCTATACATCTCCTGGAAATAATCTTCTCTGTTGAGAACCACAATGCCTCCCCCTTTATCCGCGGGTCTAATAACCAAATTCTTATTGTTACAAAGGGAATCAAGGCCAGTATGGAGTTCCCGATCTAACTTTGCTCTTTTGATGGGCATCTTATCTAGATCCCTTAACAACACTTCTTTGAAAACTTTGATGGAAGGTGCCAAGGCTCCTGGGGGATTAAAAAGGGAGGCGTTAGCCAATCCTGAATGCTGGTAATCACTGGGAAATGCATTCCTCTCTTGAACTGGGTTAGATAGCATATATCTCTTAATATTGATTTTCCGAATAAATTTATGGATGTCCATGTAGGTTTCGAACTTGTTTAACTTCCTAGGTAGTGCAAACTTTAAACCTTTATCTAGCACCAGTTTTTCTTCCTGACTGAGAACCACGGTGCTTAGATTAAAAATCCCTGTTCCAGCTAGAGCTTTTTTCTTTTTTGCTCAATTGCGTTTGCCTCCTCTGGTACCTCTCCCCGCTCTGCCAGTCGTTTGGTACCTTGGCCTGGCCTGTGAAAACCCTGGGGGTTAGGGCCCAGGGGACCTGGATAGTAGGACGATCCCATCCTGTCATTCATATAGGCTGAAGATGGACCAGGGGTACCTCCCTCCCCAGGATAAGGGGAATCTAGTGGGCCCACATCTCCCTCTGGTGGACCAGCAAGATCCCGTAAAGGGAAGAAACGATTCTGGGTAATACCCCCATAACCAAAATAGTCGTCAGTAGTGGAACCAACCAATGGATTATTATTAGGAACTTCTGTCACATGGGAGTAACGATCACTATGGTAGGTGGGATAATTCATGTTATTGTGAGGGGGAGGACCCTCTATATTTCTCCCACCAGGGTAATTCCCCGTCCGGGGTGGAGGACCCCGTCTGGGGTTATACCCTACACTATGTTGTGGGGTATCTAAAGGGTAAGGACCCCATCCTTGATTGTAATTAGGCCCCCACTGTGTATTGGGCGGATTCCAATAGGAATTAGGATTTTGTTGAGGAGCATTGTGATTCCGACCACCTTTTTTATTTATGTAAGGTTTAGAAGAACCCTTAGGAGGTCCTGATTGATAATAAGGGGGTGGTGGTAGTCCCCCTCTATTGGGATAATGTTGTCTCTGGGGGGACTGGCGAAAACCATGTGAACTAGTATCCCTAGTCCTCTGTACATTATTAGGTACAGGTATTTTATTCCCATTAGAGTTGGCAGAAGTGGAAACCTCCATGGCAGTGCTGTCTGAGGTGGCATTGTCGGCACTGGCTGCCAATAATTTCTTTTGCCACTCAAATACAACCCCGCCCTGGTAGTCCGCAAGATCTCTATTGTATTTTTTCTTTTTTTTGTATGTTTGTTCCCTATCTTCCTTTTCTAGGAGATTCAACAGTGTTTGGGACTTATCTTTATATTCAGTTGTATCCTGGAGGGGAATAAATTTTTCCCGAAGAGTTTTTATCTCTTCGTCTAGCCTGGATAATTTGTGTAACTTTCTATCAATGAGGAATCTGAGGAGCCCAACACCAGCTTCATTGAAATATTTATACCATTCATCTAATTGAATATCACCTTTCTGGCGACTGACCTCCCACCTAAGGCTCCGAGGTACCATATTGGATTTGACATAGGTCTCCAGGTAGGCAACATCCCATTTGGTATGAATTTCTGAAATGGTGAGATTTTTTAATCTAATGAAGAGGCCACCCAAGTCCCCTTCTTCATTTTTATAGGGTTCGAAAACCCCACTGGTGTTAACCTTCTTGGAGACCCTATAGTCAAAAATATCCATTATAGTAAATGTGATCAAATAAAGCAGCAGTGTAAAGTATCAAATGTAACAAGTATAAGGAGGAAAAACCACCGCGCTATATAACTACACACAGTTAGCACAATCAAGTTTTAAATGACAAACAATTGAAAAGAAAGCAGCCGCTTAAAGGTGAGATACACACACTACACAATAAATAGACAGAGGAAGCAGCGCTGTAAACCAAATAAATATGTGATAAATAAAGCCACAAATAGTGATTAATAATACATAAAGTTCATGATCAGATCAAGTGAATCAATACAGTTCTATCAGTGAAGATCTTCAGAAGGTGAAGCGGATGAGGAACCAAACGCATGGGTCCCTTAATGAGGCAAAATAACAGATAAGACTGGATAAACCTTCACTGCACCACTGTGATATGGATAAAATGCGCGCTTACCAACTGGCAAGCTTAGGAAAGCTTGTGACCTTAACCCGGTCGGGGCCTTTCTTGAGATGGAGACACCACTAAACCGCTCCTCAGACCGTGGGTGGCCCACTATCCTCCGCATAGAAAGAACCTGGATGCAGGGGATACTATACTCCTATCTAGGAGTTGTTCTCACAAACAATGCCCCAAAAAGAAAGGAAGAGCAACATAGCGTAATCCTGGATGGATATTTATTAAAGGAAATTAAAAGTACACTTACAATGTGTTGAGTATAAAAACGCATAGAGAGCCGGCCGGCTAACACGAACACCCGTCCTACAGACAGTGGATACGGCACGTCAGCACGTCAGCACGCCCGACGTACGTTTCGTCACACTTCTGACATCGTCTGGGGCACGGGCGACGCACTGACGTGTCGCTCATATATACCAAACAAACATAACCAGACCTCGAAATGAAACCAAAGCCGGAAATCACCTTGCGCTCCACCGAGCAAGGGCGGATGGTATGAAAACGCCATCTTAACTAAGGGATACTATGTTAGTTCGTATACCGTTATAGCAGGCGTTGTAAGTTAAATGGGAAGAGAGAAGGGGGGAGGGGGGAAAGGAACCACAATGAGCTCACTCATATCAAGTGTGAGAAAAGGATGCCAAGTTTAAATTAAATTGAATTAAATTGGTTATTCTGGCCTTATAGGGGGCCCGACTTCCCAACGGTAGGGGGCACACCTTAGCCCAGTAATAACACATAAAATCAATAAAAAATTACTAATTAATATAGTTAATATTAGCATAATAAAAGTATGCCGCAAAGGGACAATATCCTAAGTGACATAGCTAGAGAAGAGGAAGGTGATTTCTACAACCTCGTATAATCAACCAGTTCAAATAATGGGTGATACCAAACAGTAGATACAATATTAGATACATAAATAAATGAAAACATATGAAAAATTAATGATATAGTAAAATTGGCCTCAAAAACCTCCATCACGTTAAGAAAAGCGTGGAATTAAGGTCTGGGCATAATGGTAAACACATAAAGACCAAAATCAACCCCATTAGGGTGTATAACAACCCCAAAAGATCTTAAATAAATGTAGTATGGTATGAGCCAATAATAACATAAACAACAGTTGGTTAATAATCAATAGGTAGAATCAATGGGCTAAAAATAAAGGGATTCATTATGAGTTGTCAATAAAGGCATTGGTGTCGGTATCCACATTGAGTCCATGTGGGACATAGCATTTGATTTTATGTATCCAGAGCATCTCAAGTTTAGAGATGCTCCTAATTAGGGAGCTCCCCCTCCAGTGAGGCCGATACCTGTCGATCCCTAAAAAGAGAGTTTTAGAGGGATCTTTGTTATGAGAAACCAGATAATGTTTTGAAACAGAGTGTTTAGGAAAACCATTTATGATGTTAGTAATATGTTCATTCAAGCGAACAGAGAGGGGTCGTCTAGTCCTGCCCACATACTGTAGGCCACAAGGGCACTGTAGCAGGTAGACGACCCCCTCAGTGGTACAAGTGATAAAGGGTTTTATGTCATGCTCCTCTTGTGTGCTAGAGGAGGTGAATTTAAGGGTTCGTCTAGATGGTGCAGAATTTAACCTGCAAACCCGACATCTCCCACATTTATAGTAACCCTTCAGGTTATCAAAAAGACCTTGAATACCCCTGACAGGGGGATCAAGAGCATTCGGGGCTAATCTATTCCTAAGGGATGATGCTCCCTTAAAGATCACTTGTGGCTTGTCTCGGATAACCCCTCTCAGGATGGGATCATTACCCAATAAATGCCAGTGTTTATTAAGTAGGCTTTTGATATTGTCATGTTGAATAGAATAGGTGGTAATAAAAGGCAGAGTTACGTAATTCTCTCTGGGAGGCACCCTCTCGCTCAGTAGTTGTTTCCTATCCATACCCTTTACCCCCTCCAAGGTTTGAGTTAGAGATTCTCTGTTGTACCCTTTTTCCACAAACCGATTTATCAAAATACCGGCCTGTTGCAAAAACTGTGAGTCATCAGAAAAATTGCGTTTAAGTCGCATAAATTGGCTCTTAGGTACAGACCGAAGCCATGACCTATGGTGGCAGCTACTCAGAGGAATATAGGAGTTACGATCCGTTTTCTTGAAAAACGTAGAGGTCATAAACTGGTCACCCTGTATGGTAATATTAAGGTCTAAAAATTGAACATCAGACTGGCTGGCGAGCCAGTCTAATGTTCAATTTTTAGACCTTAATATTACCATACAGGGTGACCAGTTTATGACCTCTACGTTTTTCAAGAAAACGGATCGTAACTCCTATATTCCTCTGAGTAGCTGCCACCATAGGTCATGGCTTCGGTCTGTACCTAAGAGCCAATTTATGCGACTTAAACGCAATTGTTCTGATGACTCTCAGTTTTTGCAACAGGCCGGTATTTTGATAAATCGGTTTGTGGAAAAAGGGTACACCAGAGAATCTCTAACTCAAACCTTGGAGGGGGTAAAGGGTATGGATAGGAAACAACTACTGAGCGAGAGGGTGCCTCCCAGAGAGAATTACGTAACTCTGCCTTTTATTACCACCTATTCTATTCAACATGACAATATCAAAAGCCTACTTAATAAACACTGGCATTTATTGGGTAATGATCCCATCCTGAGAGGGGTTATCCCAGACAAGCCACAAGTGATCTTTAAGGGAGCATCATCCCTTAGGAATAGATTAGCCCCGAATGCTCTTGATCCCCCTGTCAGGGGTATTCAAGGTCTTTTTGATAACCTGAAGGGTTACTATAAATGTGGGAGATGTCGGGTTTGCAGGTTAAATTCTGCGCCATCTAGACGAACCCTTAAATTCACCTCCTCTAGCACACAAGAGGAGCATGACATAAAACCCTTTATCACTTCTACCACTGAGGGGGTCGTCTACCTGCTACAGTGCCCTTGTGGCCTACAGTATGTGGGCAGGACTAGACGACCCCTCTCTGTTCGCTTGAATGAACATATTACTAACATCATAAATGGTTTTCCTAAACACTCTGTTTCAAAACATTATCTGGTTTCTCATAACAAAGATCCCTCTAAAACTTTCTTTTTAGGGATCGACAGGTATCGGCCTCACTGGAGGGGGAGCTCCCTAATTAGGAGCATCTCTAAACTTGAGATGCTCTGGATACATAAAATCAAATGCTATGTCCCACATGGACTCAATGTGGATACCGACACCAATGCCTTTATTGACAACTCATAATGAATCCCTTTATTTTTAGCCCATTGATTCTACCTATTGATTATTAACCAACTGTTGTTTATGTTATTATTGGCTCATACCATACTACATTTATTTAAGATCTTTTGGGGTTGTTATACACCCTAATGGGGTTGATTTTGGTCTTTATGTGTTTACCATTATGCCCAGACCTTAATTCCACGCTTTTCTTAACGTGATGGAGGTTTTTGAGGCCAATTTTACTATATCATTAATTTTTCATATGTTTTCATTTATTTATGTATCTAATATTGTATCTACTGTTTGGTATCACCCATTATTTGAACTGGTTGATTATACGAGGTTGTAGAAATCACCTTCCTCTTCTCTAGCTATGTCACTTAGGATATTGTCCCTTTGCGGCATACTTTTATTATGCTAATATTAACTATATTAATTAGTAATTTTTTATTGATTTTATGTGTTATTACTGGGCTAAGGTGTGCCCCCTACCGTTGGGAAGTCGGGCCCCCTATAAGGCCAGAATAACCAATTTAATTCAATTTAATTTAAACTTGGCATCCTTTTCTCACACTTGATATGAGTGAGCTCATTGTGGTTCCTTTCCCCCCCCTCCCCCCTTCTCTCTTCCCATTTAACTTACAACGCCTGCTATAACGGTATACGAACTAACATAGTATCCCTTAGTTAAGATGGCGTTTTCATACCATCCGCCCTTGCTCGGTGGAGTGCAAGGTGATTTCCGGCTTTGGTTTCATTTCGAGGTCTGGTTATGTTTGTTTGGTATATATGAGCGACACGTCAGTGCGTCGCCCGTGCCCCAGATCACGTCAGAAGTGTGATGAAACGTACGTCGGGCGTGCTGACGTGCTGACGTGCCGTATCCACCGTCTGTAGGACGGGTGTTCGTGTTAGCCGGCCGGCTCTCTATGCGTTTTTATACTCAACACATTGTAAGTGTACTTTTAATTTCCTTTAATAAATATCCATCCAGGATTACGCTATGTTGCTCTTCCTTTCTTTTTGGGGCATTGTTTGTGAGAACAACTCCTAGATAGGAGTATAGTATCCCCTGCATCCAGGTTCTTTCTATGCGGAGGATAGTGGGCCACCCACGGTCTGAGGAGCGGTTTAGTGGTGTCTCCATCTCAAGAAAGGCCCCGACCGGGTTAAGGTCACAAGCTTTCCTAAGCTTGCCAGTTGGTAAGCGTGCATTTTATCCATATCACAGTGGTGCGGTGAAGGTTTATCCAGTCTTATCTGTTATTTTGCCTCATTAAGGGACCCATGCATTTGGTTCCTCATCCGCTTCACCTTCTGAAGATCTTCACTGAAAGAACTGTATTGATTCACTTGATCTGATCATGAACTTTATGTATTATTAATCACTATTTGTGGCTTTATTTATCACATATTTATTTGGTTTACAGCGCTGCTTCCTCTGTCTATTTATTGTGTAGTGTGTGTATCTCACCTTTAAGCGGCTGCTTTCTTTTCAATTGTTTGTCATTTAAAACTTGATTGTGCTAACTGTGTGTAGTTATATAGCGCGGTGGTTTTTCCTCCTTATATGAGTTTTATCTCTGTGGCTTAAAATATATGCTCCTATAGCGATTGTGTTAATCCAAATCTTGCACCACACCGTGTGTAAAGATTTTTCTGCTCCCCTTAAGAAACGCACTCACCGACTGCAGATGCCTCGCACGCTCATGCTTGGCACATAAACATTTACCCTCATGGAGTATCAACTCCTCTCCACATGAAAATAAATTAATTGCTCCAATAGTGTGATATTGTTTAAAACAATTTAATGAATAAAATCAAATCTTTTAAATATTGCACTCACATAATTCCAAGTAAATCAAGCATATAAAATCCTCCTGCTAATAGCAAGTAATGGTATATTGTGGTCACAGTGGACCAGTGGTGTGTGTCTTGTATCTCACCCAAACTGACTCATCAAACTCGGATCATCACTTCCGGTTTGACGTCACAGCTGGTTGCTGTACAGCCACACCCTTATGTGTTTCGTCATCACTACTTATTAATGGGATTCCCATGAATTTAGAAACTAAAAAAAGTGGAGTTTTTTTCAAAATTTTCTTTTGTTACTTATATCGCAAAAAATGAAAAACTCACTGGTGATTAACCACTTCAGCCCCAGAAGATTTGGCTGCTAAACGACCGGGCCATTTTTTGCGATACAGCACTGCGTCGTTTTAACTGACAATTGCGCCGTCGTGCGACGCTGCACCCAAAAAAAATTGATGTCCTTTTTTTCCCACAAATAGAGCTTTCTTTTGGTGGTATTTGAGCGCCTCTGCGGTTTTTATTTTTTGCGCTATAAACAAAAAAATCGACAATTTTGAAAAAAACACAATATTTTGTACTTTTTGCTATAATAAATATCCCCATTTTTTTTAAAAAAGCTATTTTTTCTCAGTTTAGGCCGATATGTATTCTTCTACATATTTTTGGTAATAAAAATCACAATAATCATATATTGATTGGCTTGCGCAAAAGTTATAGCGTCTACAAAATAGGGGATAGATTTATAGAATTTTTATTATTATTTTTTTACTAGTAATGGCAGCGATCTGTGATTTTTATTGAGACTGCAACATTATGGCGGACACATTGGACACTTTTGACACAATTTTGGGACCATTGGCATTTATACAGCGATCAGTGCTATAAAATGCACTGATTACTGTAAAAATTTCACTGGCAGGGAAGGGGTTAACCCTAGGGGGCAATCAAGGGGTTAACTGTGTTCCCTGTGTGTGTTTCTAACTGTAGGGGGATAGGACTGGCTAGAGGGGATGACAGATCGTGGTTCCTAGCTATTAGAAACTCACAATCTGTCATTCCTCACAGAACAGAACAGGGATTCATGTGTTTACACACACATGTCCCTGTTCTGCCTCTCATGCCCACGATCGCTCATGGCTGACGGTCATCGCGACCGCCGGCCACGAGCATTGGCCCCCCGCAGTGCAGTGGGTGCATGCGCGTGCCTACGATCCCGATCCCGCGAGCTGACGTATAGATACAGCGATTCGCGGGATCGTGCCGACCTGCCGCAGTATAATGATGCGGTTGTTCAGCAAGCAGTTAAATACAACCAAAAGAAAGCTCTATTTGTGTGAAATAAAATGATAAAAATGTTGTTTAGGTACAGTGCTGCATGACTGAGTAATTGTCATTCAAAGTGTGAGAGCGCTGAAAGCTGAAAATTGGTCTGGGCAGGAAGGGCGTGAAAGTGTTCTGTATTGACATGGTTAAACAGTTTCCACTTCATCTATTATTATAACAATAAACACAGAGATTTGATGTCCATGAATAGCAAATGCTGTAGTTATCGGTGTATGACATGCACTTTTCCCCCCTTATAATAGGGGGGAAATCGTGTGTGCGTGTTATACGCTGCCACGAGGGGAACGAGCGCCACCGAAATAGAGCTGAATCTCCTGTGTACTCGGCTTGGCTCGCAGTCACGCTCAGTCCTGCCCCCTGGACGGCTCCTAGCATTGACGTCCCGGCATTGGACCAGCGTTATATCTGGGCCAAGGGGCGGGACTGGGAGTGACTAGGGATGAGCAGAACACCCCCGGTTCGGTTTGCACCAGAACCTGCGAACGGAACGAAACTTCGCAGGAACGTTAGAACCTTGAAGTTTATGGGACTTGAACGTTCAAAATCAAAAGTGCTCATTTTAAAGGCTAATTTGCATGGTATTGTCCTAAAAAGGGTTTGGGGACCCGGGTCCTGCCCCAGGGGACATGTATCAATG
Organism: Lithobates septentrionalis; assembly: GCA_037952835.1. Classification (NCBI taxonomy): domain Eukaryota; kingdom Metazoa; phylum Chordata; class Amphibia; order Anura; family Ranidae; genus Lithobates; species Lithobates septentrionalis. Next base: position 225,906 of record JBBDGP010000981.1, read on the forward strand.
CAAAAAAAAGTTTTAAAAATTGACGTTTTTTCTGGAGCAGTGATTTTAATGATGCTTAAAGTGAAAAAAAAGTAAAATATTCCTTTAAATATCGTACCTGGGGGGTGTCTATAGTATGCCTGTAAAGTGGCACGTGTTTCCCGTGCTTAGAACAGTCCCTGCACAAAATGACATTTTTAAAGGAATAAACTTCATTTAAAACTGCTTACGGTTTTAATGTAATGTCGGGTCCCGACAATATGGATGAAAATCAGTGAGACAAACGGCATGGGTACCCCCCCAGTCCATTACCAGGCCCTTTGGGTATTGTATGGATATTAAGGGTTACCCCGCACCCAAATAAAAAAAAAGGAAAGGCGTGGGGCCCCCAGGCCCTATATACTCTGAACAGCAGTATACAGGTGGTGCAAACAAGACAGGGACTGTAGGTTTGTTGTTAAGTAGAATCTGTTTGTAATTTTGAACTGATACATTTTTAAAGTATAGCTCCAGCCAAAAAAACAATTTTTAAGCTTTTTGGAAAACATAGGGAAGGGTTATCACCCCTGTGACAATTGTTTTGCTGTGCTCCTCTTCAGAAGATTTCGCCTCACTTTCTGTCACAATGACAAATGTTTTTAGAAAATTTGGGGTTTTTAGTGAAACAAGGATTGGTGATAAAGCATCAGTGGAAAGGAGAAACGTTTTTCCCATATTAACTCTTACAGGAGAGAATTTCCCTTCCTAGGGGTAGATTTCATCTCACTTCCTGTTGTCTCCTTCCGTTTGCAAGTAGGAGAGTGTGTAAGTTGGATGTTTGAAAGTAGGGGCCTGGCCTATATACTCTGCAGAAATTGTGGCCTTAGATGTTGGTGTTGCCACAACACTGTAAGCCCTCACGGGGCCCTGCTGTGCAATATTAGATCAAGAATTGTAATTACAGGCTCGTTTTGAACAGGGGCAATAAAATTGGGCCTTTGGTGATGGTGGTGGTGCTGGTGCCACAACACTGTAAGTCCTCACAGTTACTCTTGGTGGGCCCTGGAACGGGCCTTGCTGTGAAATATTAGATCAAGAATTGTAACTGTATGCACCCGTTGAACAGGGGCAGAAAAATTGGGCCTTTGGTTGTGGTGGTGCTGGTGCCACAACACTGTAAGTCCTCACAGTTACTCTTGGTGGGCGCTGGAACGGGCCCTGCTGTGAAATATTGGATCAAGAATTGTAATTACATACACCTGCTGAACAGGGGCAGAAAAATTGGGTCTTTGGTGGTGCTGGTGGTGCTGGTGCCACAACACTGTAAGTCCTCACAGTTATGCCCCGTACACACGGTCGGACATTGATCGGACATTCCGACAACAAAATCCTAGGATTTTTTCCGACGGATGTTGGCTCAAACTTTTCTTGCACACACACGGTCACACATAGTTGTCGGAAAATCCGATCATTCTGAACGCGGTGATGTAAAACACGTACGTCGGGACTATAAACGGGGCAGTAGCCAATAGCTTTCATCTCTTTATTTATTCTGAGCATGCGTGGCACTTTGTGTGTCGGATTTGTGTACACACGATCGGAAGTCCCGTCAAGTCCCCGTGCGTCAGAGGGGGCGGGGTCAACGAGTGGCCCCGCCCCCCGTTATTTAGGAACCGTCAGAAGAGGAGAAGCGTCACACAGCGGGAGCCTCCCATCATGCCATCATGTATGCGGAGCGGCCCGAGGAGAAGAAGGGAAGAAGACGCCGCGGAGGAAGATGCCGGACGAGAACACCGGAGGAAGAACCAGAAGAACCAGAAGAAGAAGAAGCTGGAGGAAGAAACCGAAGGAAGATAGAAGATAGAAGAAAGAAGATAGAAGATAGCAGATAGAAGAAAGAAGAAGCATTTAAATAAAGGAATTGTCAAAAACTGTCTCTTGTCATTTTTAACATTTTTGACACTTTTTTGTGAAATGGTAGGGGGGTACTTTTGTACCCCCTTACCATTTCACACAGGGGGGAGGGCCGGGATCTGGGGGTCCCCTTGTCAAAGGGGGCTTCCAGATTCCGATAAGCCCCCCCGCCCGCAGACCCCCACAACTACCGGGCAAGGGTTATGGGGATGAGGCCCTTGTCCCCATCAACATGGGGACAAGGTGTTTTGGGGGGCTCCCCCAAAGCACCCTCCCAATGTTGAGGGCATGTGGCCTGGTACGGTTCAAGAGGGGGGCGCTTTCTCGTCCCCCCTCTTTTCCTGCGGTCTGCCAGGTTGCGTGCTCGAAAAAGGGTCTGGTATGGATTTTTGGGGGGACCCCACGCCATTTTTTTTTAATTTTGGCGCGGGGTTCCCCTTAAAATCCATAACAGACCTGAAGGGTCTGGTATAGATTTTGAGGGGGACCCCACGCCATTTTTTTTTTAATTTTGGCCGGGGTTCCCCTTAATATCCATACCAGACCTGAAAGGCCTGGTATGGAATTTAGGGGGACCCCCCACGTCATTTTTTTTTTAAATTTTGGTTCAGGGTTCCCCCATGGGGAATTCCCATGCCGTTTTTATCAATGAACTTTTATGTGTATTGTCGGACCGGCAATTCATTAATAGCCGCGAGTAGTTTTAAATTACTTTTTTTCCTTTGAAATGTCATTTTGCTGTCAGACTGTTCTAAACACGGGAAACATGCGCCCCTTTACAGGCATACTAAAGACACCCCCCAGGTACGAAATTTAAAGGAATATTACACTACAATTTAAGCATTATTAAAATCACTGCACCCGAAAAAATGACCGTTTTTAAAACTTTTTTTTGCATTGATCCATGTCCCCTAGGGTAGGACCCAGGTCCCCAAACACTTTTTATGACAATACCATGCATATAAGCCTTTAAAATGAGCACTTTTGATTTCTCCCATAGACTTTTAAAGGGTGTTCCGCGGCTTTCGAATTTGCTGCAAACACCCCAAATTGATCGCTGTTTGGCGAACTGGCGAACAGCCAATGTTCGAGTCGAACATGAGTTTGACTCGAACTCGAAGCTCATCCCTAATGCTTACCAAATTGTAAGCCAAAACGTGCAGATGGCCGTAACCCCAGCCTGGGTTGTAGAGATGAACCAAGACGTTTGGAATCCTCTCAAAGCAGATATGCATAGGTTCCACAGATATCGGTATATATTAAACAATACAAATTCATCATAGCGTGATACTGTAAAAATTATGAATGGTGCACAATAGACACAAAAAGCTCTAGCATTGTGACCAACCCAAGAACGGACAAACGCCACCTTGTGAAAAGAGCAACTATAAGTGTCCCGTCACCACACGGAGAGCCTCCTTACCAGATGCTGGAAAAAACAGGCAAAAAAAACAAAGTAAGGAGGCCCTCTGCAAAAACTGACACATATATTGTGCAGTTTGAGCAGTTCGAGCCAAGCATAAGTTTGGCCCAAACATTGGCTGTTTACCCATTTGGAGAACACCCGAATTGTCGGGGCGTTCGACCATTTGTTCAGCCTGCTGAACGCCCCACAATGCACATGGTTGAAGAAATTAAGGCTTTGCCCAATCAGGGCACATAGCACTGTCAGAGCCATAATTGGACACAGTCATGATAACTCTCTCCAGTCATGGATCATTGCTCATAGACCCACCTATGGAGTGGAGATAGATAGAACAGGGCTCTGTTCATTGCTACTAGCGAGTTAGTATGCTATAGTGTGCTATTTTGATTCTTTTGTGAGTGTAAAGTATCAGTGTAGTGTGAATTTAGTAATAGTGCTGCGTGAGTGTAGTACACCTATTGTAGTGTCAGTTTAGTGTGTCAGGGCAGGTTTACTGCAGTATATTGTAGCGCGTCAGACCCATTTTACTACAGTATATTGAAATGCATTAGTGCAATTTTACTGCAGTATATTGAAGTACATTAGTGCACTTTAACGGCAGTATATTGAAGTGCATCCGTGCAGTTTTACTGCAGCATATTGAATTGCGTTATTGCACTTTTACTGCAGTATATTAAAGTGCTTTAGTGCACTTTTATTGCAGTATATTGAAGTGCGTCAGTGCAGTTTTACTGCAGTATATTGAAGTGCAATTGTGCACTTTTACTGCAGTATATTAAACTCTGTTAGTGCACTTTTAGTGCAGTATATTGAAGTGCATCCGTGCAGTTTTACTGCAGCATATTGAAGTGCGTTAGGCACTTTTACTGCAGTATATTGAAGTGTGTTAGTGCACTTTTACTGCAGTATATTGAAGTATGTCAGTGCAGTTTTAGTGCAGTATATTGTAGTGTGTCAGTGGAGTGTGTCTGTGTAGTGAATACGCAAGTTAAAGTGCACCAAACACTATTTTCAATTTATAAAAGTGCATCCAAGTACACATTTCCCCGTCTCTATTACATTTTTGTAAGCCACCCCCCATCATGTCTGGGAGTCCAACCAAAAGGACCCGAGGATTTGTGGCATCAAGGAGAAGGTTCAGTATTGGATCATTTAATAGTTGGCAACCCTCCTTGACCACCATTACAAGGGGGAAATGTCTGAACTCATCTTGTCCCCACAGAGGAAGCAGAGGATGAAATATCTTGAGAACAGTTTAACCACTTCCCTACCCGCCCATAGACATATGACATCTGCAGATGGGATCTCCCATCCTGGGTGGGCGTCATATGATGTCCTCGGCTTCCTGGAGGTATAGCGTCCCCAAGGAGCCAATGCACGTGCCCGTGCTCACAATCGCTTATTACACAGCAGGACCGTGGATCTGTGTGTGTAAATACACAGATCCATGTCCTGTCAGGGAAGAGGAGACTGATTGTATGCTCCTTGTATATAGGGACACCGATCAGTCTCCTCTCCAAGTCAGTCCCCTCCCCCACAGTTAGAAATATTCCCTAGGTAATACATTTAACCCCTTGATCGCACCCTAGTGTTAACTCCTTCCCTGCCAGTGAAATTTATACAGTAATCAGTGCATTTTTATAGCACTGATCACTGTGTAAATGTGAATGGTCCCAAAATAGTGTCAAAAGTGTCCGATATGTCTGCCCCAATGTCAAAGTCACGATAAAAATCGCAGATCGCCGCCATTACTAGTAAAAAAAAAAATAACAATAAAAATGCCATAAATCTATCCCCTATTTTGTAGATGCTATTACTTTTGCGCAATCCAATCAATATACGCTTATTGCAATTTTTTACCAAAGATATGTAGAAGAATAAATATCGGCCTTTTTTTTTTAATGGCATATTTATTATAGTAAAAAGTAAAAATATTGTGTTTTTTCAAACTTGTCACTCTTCTTTTGTTTATAGCGTAAAAAATAAAAAACACAGAGGTGATCAAATACCACCAAAAGAAATCTCTATTTGTGGGGAAAAAAAATTAAAAATTCATATGGGTACAGTTTTGCATGACCATGCAATATTCTTTCAAAATGTTACAGCGCTGAAAACTGAAAATTGGCCCGGGCAGGAAGGGGGTGAAAATGCCCAGTATTGAAGTGGTTAAAGATGAGTTTATGTAACACCTTTCCAGACTTTGGTAGGTTACAGTCTCATGGAAAAGCTAGTTTTGAGTCTTCAGTTGGTCAAGCGAGGAGTAGTGGATTGTTGCATTTCAAATTTTTTTTAGTCCTCGGCTCCCAGGGTTGTCAGCTTCCACATCCAATTGGCAGCGTCTGTATCTTATGGTGGGAGATTATCTATGGGTGAAAACAGATATGGAGAGCTTTCCAGTAGACGATCCACTGGGTTATGAGAATAGACCATTGGCCAGAACTTGCCCAGTATGCAATTGAGCTGCTGGGCTTCCCTGCATCCAGTGTGCTTTCCGAACAGGCATTCATGGCTGCTGGAGGTTTTGTGACAGATAAAAGAGTGCGTCTGTCCACAGACTTCATTGACCGGCTGACATTTATCAAAATGAATCATTCCTGGATTAGCAGCCCCTGATGCCAATGTCGCTGATTAAGTGTTTTCTGTATCTGGAATTTCTGCAAGACTGTCTACACTGCCTAGCTTAATGGGTGTTGATTTTATCTGGAAGAATTTTTTTGGTATAGGTTTCAAGGGCACAATTAACACCCAAGGACCAATTTATCTGCACCTGTTTGACAGGTGCATATCATTTTAATTTTTGACAGCAAGGCCAATTCTTGCTTTCATCAAGAGTACCTCTATAGGGTTACGGATGGTGTGAAGGCACCACCAACACACAAAGCCCCATTTTTCTAAATAATATGCACTGTAACCTTTACTAATGACACTGGCAGGGAAGGGCTTAACATCAGAGGCGATCAAAGGGTGAAGTGTGTTTCTAGGGAGTGCTTTCTAACTGTGGGGGAAATGATGTGACTGGAGGAACACAGAGATCCGTGTTTCTGCTTAGCAGACACGCAAGATCACTATCTTCCTCCATCACAGAGCGGTGGTCTTCCTTGTTTACATACTGTAGGCTGACTGCCATCTTGCCTCTCCTGTGAACGATTGCGGGTGGCCGGTGATCCAATCACAGCGGAAGTGGGTCATCGGCGGTGCGTTTACACGCCCAAGACCCAGTGCACAAAATAACTTACCTGTTCGTGATTACACGCAGGAGGGCCGCCCTACCCGAGTATATTTGCATGGGGCAGTCGTTAAGTGGTTAATGACAGAATCTCTTCAAGCAATATAAATCTCAAATATGTCACTAATATGGTACACAGGTTATCCGCCCCCTCCTATGTGCCAAACGCTGCGCTCGTGGAATTAAAGCCTCACTCTGAGCAGCCGCTTAAATAATCAAAACAGTGCAAAATAATAAATGGTTCACTATACACTAGCCCCAACCAATAGTGAAATCAAATAGCAGCGCTAAATTAATTTACCTAGAAATGTGTGTAAAAATTATGTGACAAATAATTTACACCACCCTGTATCAACACAATGTGACCTGTGTCCAAAATCAAAATACATTAAATGCGTATAAAATCTGTGTGAAAAAGATTTTTGAAAAAAAAAATATATATATATAACTTTCTGTAAACATATAAAGTCCAATATTCAGTGAAACGTAGTGGTATTAGTGGTAATCCATAACGTAATATAGTGCAGATCTTCAATAATTCAATCTTCCACCACACCTCTGTGACTTGTGATTCCACTCCCCTTAGGCGAATAAACTCACCAGCTCCTCTTGCCTTACACTCTCGTGCTTGGCTTAAAGGCTTATTCCCACACAGAAGGGGGCAAGATGGTGACCTCCAATAAATCCCCGTTTGATATCCAGAGTATATAAGCAAAGCTCTCTCCACATGTAAAAAAGGAAAGCGAACCAATAGTGCAGTAACGCAATAAAACTTTATTAAAACAACACTCTCCTCCACCATTGAACTCACATTTCACAAGTTAAATCAAGCAAAGAGGCACAGCAACCATGGTCATCACCACAAAACACTCCAATCGATGAGATAAATGTATGGTGGTCACGGCGGACCCAGGTAGCTTAATAGCTGGTGACACTCTCACCCGTTCCCTGGAACCTCCTGGAGCCGCTTCCCCACTTCCTCGTATGGTGCTCCCTGTCACAGCGTCCTACGTCATGCACGTTCGATTGCCGTATAGCCAAGCCGAGACATGTTTCGTCACAAAGGACTTACTCATGGGATTGGCTATACGGTCTGGCAATCTTTCTTTTATACCCTCCGATCGTAAAATGAGCGGCACTGGTGACACTGCGCTTGCGCGCTCCCTGTGTCCCCGCTCGCACCATACGTACATATTGCATTGTATTAAAAAGTCAACATGCACATGAAACCTATTCGTACTGCAAATGCCTCAATATACAGCTATATAGAGACAATGGCTTATTAGAAATTGCGCATTCCACTCATAGAAAACGCAAATACTCCATCCTATTTGCAAACACTATATATTGCAAATATAGAATGACATTCTTAAAAAATCTATATAAAAAAAATTATAAAAAATATATATAAAAATCAAAATAAAAATAAATGGTTGGACATATATACTACAAAAAGGTGCTTAACTTATTATGGTATACATCAAATTAGTACATAATATTTGAGCCCTCGATACACCTAATTAGATAAATCAAATAAGGTCAGTGATACCAAATCATTCCTCTTCCCTTATGATCCTAACTTAAGGTGACAACAATGTCTCTTAATGTTACTACCAAGAACACCCCATCACTTATTTCCATACTACAGGCCTACATAGTCCATATAAATATAGTCCCCTTTATCCCAAAATGGGGATCCATTTCATCATTAAAGGCACGGGGTCACTCCTACCTCACCCTCGATGTCCCCAATCCTCTTACCCATGATCACCCCCTTCTCTCATTAATTTCTTAAATCACACCTCCTTAAATATTCAAAGATAATCAGTTATCATATACCAACGGTCTCCCCAATTTGTTACCCACACCCCATAGGTACTCTCATAATTGCGTTGGTGTTACAGAGTGATTCTCAACCTATCAACCTTTCAGGGTCGGGGTGAGGGTGAAGTGGACCTCAACTGCTCCCTCAATAATTGTTAATAAAGCAGTTGAGGTCCAGTTCTATATTTAAACCCCAGGGAAAAAGACATTTCAAAAGGTATATCCATCGAGTTTCTCGTTGGGATAGATCTCTTATCCTATTTGAGCCCCTCCAAGATGGATATACAATGTCTATCCCACAAAATTGGACCCGGGTCCTGATTATGTTTTTCTTTAAAATGGAGGGACACACTGTGATATTTAACCACTTGAGCCCCGGACCATTATGCTGCCTAAGGACCAGAGGTCTTTTTCCAATTTGGCACTGTGTCGCTTTAACTGCTAATTGCGCGGTCATGCAATGCTGTACCCAAACGAAATTTGCGTCCTTTTCTTCCCACAAATAGAGCTTTCTTTTGATGGTATTTGATCACCTCTGTGGTTTTTATTTTTTGTGCTATAAACGGAAAAACACCGAAAATTTTGAAAAAAAAAATATTTTCTACTTTTTGTTATAAAAAAAATCCAATAAACTCAATTTTAGTCATACATTTAGGCCAAAATGTATTTGGCCACATGTCTTTGGTAAAAAAATGTCAATAAGCGTATATTTATTGGTTTGCGCAAAAGTTATAGCGTACAAACTAGGGTACATTTTCTGGAATTTACACAGCTTTTAGTTTATGACTGCCTATGTCATTTCTTGAGGTGCTAAAATGGCAGGGCAGTACAAACCTCCCCCCCCCAAATGACCCCATTTTGGAAAGTAGACACCCCAAGGAAATTGCTGAGAGGCATGTTGAACCCATTGAATATTTTTTTTTTGTCCCAAGTGATTGAATAATGACAAAAAAAAAATATTTACAAAAAGTTGTCACTAAATGATATATTGCTCACACAGGCCATGGGCCTATGTGGAATTGCACCCCAAAATACATTCAGCTGCTTCTCCTGAGTATGGGGATACCACATGTGTGGGACTTTTTGGGAGCCTAGCCGCGTACGGGGCCCCGAAATCCAATCACCGCCTTCAGGATTTCTAAGGGTTAATATACAAAAATGTGTAGCGCTGATATGACAAGATACCTTAAAACTGATAAGTTAAAAAGGCCTATACCCAAAGTGTAATGTGCACATATAAAGGTATCACATACAAAGTCAAACTGGAAATAAAAGTGGGTCAAATGGACAGTCAGTGAGTTGGAACTGAATGGGTCGCTACCCAAAACGTGAGGTGAGGAGCGCCTTCACCAGCATACAGCAGAAAAGTCTCAGAGGATGATGTTCTGCAACCATTTACAAAGTCTCATCAATAAATTGGATATTCCATCTATAAACAAAACTCTTCACCACTGTGTCTTCAAAAACATGCAGTGCACTTAGATGTTAAAGATGGGGGCTTACCGGAGGGTTTGAACCCAAAACAGCTTATACTGTGAGGGTCAAACCGGCTTTTATTGCACCCTGGCAATGGTGAGAAGATCTTGGCAGCCTGGAGATATTGAACGGGGCTGTTCTAAAGATGTATCTTCTCCATAGGTATTGTTGGATCTCTCCACACAGGGTTCATAAAAGGCACAAAAAGGGGACTGGTACAATACTGGTTCCCAGATTCAGCTCACCGTCAACTGACCTGTTACATTCATTTTGTCCAATGTCCCTCCTTTCAGACTCCAACCCTGCTGAAGATAGTGCTGGGGGCTGTGCAACCTCTGAATGTATTTCTCCAGTTCTTTGTACCTGAGTGACGATTTCAGATTTGCTATTTGGCTGTCTGACACTGGCAGGGCTAGAAACGTGTCCTGGATACAGTCTTGTCAAAACTTTGGAAATGATTGCTTCCCTCCTGGCCGCACACATGACACCCGCTCAGGATTTACATCGCATACAGCCGCCAACTCCTCTCTACTTCTCCCCGATCACCACAAGGTTGTTGTGGTGATCGGGGAGAAGTAGAGAGGAGTTGGCGGCTGTATGCGATGTAAATCCTGAGCGGGTGTCATGTGTGCGGCCAGGAGGGAAGCAATCATTTCCAAAGTTTTGACAAGACTGTATCCAGGACACGTTTCTAGCCCTGCCAGTGTCAGACAGCCAAATAGCAAATCTGAAATCGTCACTCAGGTACAAAGAACTGGAGAAATACATTCAGAGGTTGCACAGCCCCCAGCACTATCTTCAGCAGGGTTGGAGTCTGAAAGGAGGGACATTGGACAAAATGAATGTAACAGGTCAGTTGACGGTGAGCTGAATCTGGGAACCAGTATTGTACCAGTCCCCTTTTTGTGCCTTTTATGAACCCTGTGTGGAGAGATCCAGCAATACCTATGGAGAAGATACATCTTTAGAACAGCCCCGTTCAATATCTCCAGGCTGCCAAGATCTTCTCACCATTGCCAGGGTGCAATAAAAGCCGGTTTGACCCTCACAGTATAAGCTGTTTTGGGTTCAAACCCTCCGGTAAGCCCCCATCTTTAACATCTAAGTGCACTGCATGTTTTTGAAGACACAGTGGTGAAGAGTTTTGTTTATAGATGGAATATCCAATTTATTGATGAGACTTTGTAAATGGTTGCAGAACATCATCCTCTGAGACTTTTCTGCTGTATGCTGGTGAAGGCGCTCCTCACCTCACGTTTTGGGTAGCGACCCATTCAGTTCCAACTCACTGACTGTCCATTTGACCCACTTTTATTTCCAGTTTGACTTTGTATGTGATACCTTTATATGTGCACATTACACTTTGGGTATAGGCCTTTTTAACTTATCAGTTTTAAGGTATCTTGTCATATCAGCGCTACACATTTTTGTATATTATCTATTTGCTGGGCAACGTTTCTAATTGTGGTGTGAGCTGCTTATATCTTCTTGACTATTTAGAGTAAGCGCAAATCTATTATTGGTGTGAATTTAGGATTTCTAAGGGTGTAAATTTTTGATTTCACTCTTCACTGCCTGTCACATTTTCGGAGCCCATGGAATGCCCAGGTGGCACAACCCCCCCCCAAATGACCCCATTTTGGAAAGTAGACACCCCAAGCTATTTGCTGAGAGGTATAGCGAGTATTTCGCAGACCTCACTTTTTGTCACAAACACTACAACTGTGTGTGTAGTGTTTGTGCACTCACATTGATGTCTTCTCTCCTCGGCGCCGGAACGGAAAATACCGAGCCGAGGAGAGATGACATCATTTCCTTTGCTGCTGTTTAGCATACAGCAGCAAAGGCATGTTCTCATTGGCCGGCGGCAATTGCGAGGGGGGGGCCACGAACGGATGGCCTCCCCCTCACCTCCGATCGCCGGGGGACAAAAGAGGACCGTCTCGGGCACCGGGGGGGGGTCCGATCGGACCCCCCACCCGCGGGAGGCAGATCACGTGTATGTACGTGATTTTGCCTGCCCGTGCCGCCTTGCCGACGTACATTGGCGTGAGGCGGTCCTTAAGTGGTTAAAGCCATTTTTAATATTTGTTAGATGTTCAGAGATACGAACCCTCAATAGTCGTTTCGTGCGTCCTACATAGAATAGGCCGCATGGGCACCAATACACCACATATGATGAGTTGCATGTAATGAACTCTTTTATTTCAAATGTTTCCTTTTCTTGATTCGTGATGCTCTTCATGCTCCTATTCCTAATTCTCACTGTCTTACAACACACGCACTTTTTGCATGGGAAGAAACCTTTTAGATTTATTTTTATTGAGGGGCGGCTTGGTGGATCAAGAATTTTTTTTACCACTTTGTCTCCAAAGCTAGGGGCCCTTCTATAGATGAACTTGGGAATTTCTGGTAGCATCTCACCCAGATGCCGGTCCCTGCGGAGAATATACCAGTATTTTTTAAAAATCCTCTCAATCTCTCTATACTGGCAATGGTAGTTCGATATAAACCCCCACTGGTGTTTATCATCAGATCTAGTCCTTTCTTTGTTCTTTAAACAATCCTCCCTTGGAATATTAGCCACCCACTCTATGACCTGACCTCATCCACTGACTTTTCTGAATATCCCTTCTGAAGGAATCTCTCCTTCAACACATTTGCCTGTGTGTAATACTTCTCTTGTTCAGTACAATTCCGACAGACCCTCAACAGTTGCCCCTTCGGAATATTTTTTATCCAAGCAGGGTGGTGTCCACTCCTGATGGACAAAAAACTATTCCGATCCGTTGGTTTGAAGTACACACACGTTGTCAGAGAGTGATCCCTCCTTTCAATGGTTACGTCCAAAAAATTGGCGCACGTATCACTAATCTGGGCTTCTAATTTAATATTGTTATTATTAGTATTTAGATACCTTAAAAAATCATCCACAGATTCCCTAGATCCCTCCCAAATAAACAGGAGGTTGTCTATGAACCTGCGGTAAAATTTAAGTTGAGGGAATGGTCCACTGAAAACATATCTGTCCTCCCACTCAGCCATAAATAGGTTGGGGAGGCTAGGTGCATATTTAGCTCCCATAGCCACGCCAACCTGCTGGGAGAAGAAGTGACCATTCCACCAAAAATAATTGTGCGACATGCAGAAGCTTAGGGCCTGACCCACAAATCGCTTCTGCATGTCAGGAATGTCCTCCCTCTTACTCAAGGCCCAATTCAGTGATAGAGATGCATCTTCATGCTGAATAATCGTGTACAATGAGGACACGTTTGCGGTCAACAAATAGATTTCAGCAGTAGGATTCAGATGCACCTCCACCAATCTTTGGAGTAGGTCGGTAGTGTCTCTCAAATATGCCCTAGTGATTTTCACACTTGGCTGGAGAAACCTATCTAGGTACTCACCCAACCTTGCCGTAACGGACCCTATCCCATTAACAATCGGGCGTGCTGGGGGTAGCTTAGCATCCTTGTGGATTTTAGGGAGCGTATATATCACTGGAATCCTGCAGGCACTAGGGACCAAGTACCTTTTTTCCTTGAGATTCAGGGCATTAGTAGCATATCCCCACTCAACAAGTGAATTTAGTTGTTCTTTATATTTCTCTGTAGGGTCAGTGGTTAACCTCTCATATGTGGAACGATCGCTTAACATGTTCGAGAGTTGCCTATGATAAAAGGACTTATCCAAAATAACCACCCCTCCTCCCTTGTCAGCTGGGCGTATAATGATATTATTCCGTTTTTCTAATGACCTAATTCCCTCATTGATATACTTTGGATTCACCTCCTCTTTCACATTTATGGCATCTAAATCTTTCAACACCAGATTTTTGAAAACCTCCACATAATGATTATTGGAGTTTTCGGGATTAAATACCGATTTGTTCCTCAAGCCACTATCAACTTTTTTTGAAGACGTCGTGGCATTACTAGCCGAAACTACTGGGTGACTTAAAAAGTATTTCTTGATATTGAGGGTCCTAATGAATTTATGTGTGTCAATGAATACTTCAAATTTGTTCAACACTTTCCTGGGTGCACATTTAAGACCCAGATTCAATATGTTCAACTCTTTCGCATTCAATGTCACTTCACTCAGGTTGTAAATGCCAGTGTTTACATGTCCCTCATTCTCTTTTTTGGGTTGTTGCCGTCGTCCTGCTCGACAACCCCTTCGCCTCTTGGGAATGACCCCATTCCCTTGTTTCCGTATTGTTGTGACCCGTTCATCCCTTCTCTGTTGTTTACCGGATGGCTCTTTCCTCTCGGTGTCCCCCCTCCCCTCCCCCTCCTCCCTCGTTGGCCTAAAAAAGGTGGGGGTCCTTGCTGTTGATATTGGGGTCCATTAAAGTCCCCATCTAAAGGGAGATACCTATTATGTACTGGTATAGAGCTTCTCCCATCACCATAATTAAATGGCGGGTACTGATGGTATATATCATGATTCTGTTGTATATACTGACCTCCTCCATGATTATTTCTCCCCGTATGGGGACCACCCCATTCTCCCTGATTGTAATTAGAGTACTGGCCACCTCTCACTGATTGAGGCGGTTTAGGTGAACAGTTATATTCATTATGTTGGTTCCCTCTATATTGTGATGGAAAATAATTATTTGTATGCCCTGACGCACCCTGTTCATTTCTATCTTCACCTCTCTTGTTCCCAGTTTTTTTGCTTTGGTCATTTTTAGGGTCATTATTTAATTTACTATTTCCTTTAGTTTGTACATGGGCCTCATTGGTACCTGAAATAGGGGTCTGCCATGCGTAGATCTTATTGTTCTTAAAATCAGCCGCATCCCTATTGTACTTTCTGACCTTTTTCCTTTGTGTGTCTCGATCAACCTTTTCAAGTTTCCTCTTCATATTATTATTAAATTATTTCATCTGGTTTGACTCATTCATTGGTTCCAACTTGCTATGAATAGCACTGATCTGTCCATTAAGTTTCCCCAATTTTACCTGTTTTCTAGTAAGAACCAAATCTTGTAACTCCCTCCCCACTCTGTTAAAAAATTCCAACCATTCATTCATAAAACACTGGTCCTCATAAGTAAGTAAGTGGTAATGTAGTAACATTAAGAGACATTGTTGTCACCTTAAGTTAGGACCATAAGGGAAGAGGAATGATTTGGTATCACTGATCTTATTTGATTTATCTAATTAGGTGTATCGAGGGCTCAAATATTATGTACTAATTTGTATGTATACCATAATAAGTTAAGCACCTTTTTGTAGTATGTATGTCCAACCATTTATTTTTATTTTTATTTTTATATATTTTTTTATATAGATTTTTTTAAGAATGTCATTCTATATTTGCAATATATAGTGTTTGCAAATAGGATGGAGTATTTGCGTTTTCTATGAGTGGAATGCGCAATTTCTAATAAGCCATTGTCTCTATATAGCTGTATATTGAGGCATTTGCAGTACGAATAGGTTTCATGTGCATGTTGACTTTTTAATACAATGCAATATGTACGTATGGTGCGAGCAGGGACACAGGGAGCGCGCAAGCGCAGTGTCACCAGCGCCGCTCGTTTTACGATCGGAGGGTATAAAAGAAAGATTGCCAGACCATATAGCCAATCCCATGAGTAAGTCCTTCGTGACAAAACATGTCGGGGCGTGGCTATACGGCAATCGAACGTGCATGACGTAGGACGCTGTGACAGGGAGCGCCATGCAAGGAAGTGGGGAAGCGGCTCCAGGAGGTTCCAGGGAACGGGTGAGAGTGTCACCAGCTATTAAGCTACCTGGGTCCGCCGTGACCACCATAGGTTTATCTCATCGATTGGAGTGTTTTGTGGTGATGACCATGGTTGCTGTGCCTCTTTGCTTGATTTAACTTGTGAAATGTGAGTTCAATGGTGGAGGAGAGTGTTGTTTTAATAAAGTTTTATTGCGTTACTGCACTATTGGTTCGCTTTCCTTTTTTACATGTGGAGAGAGCTTTGCTTATATACTCTGGATATCAAACAGGGATTTATTGGAGGTCACCATCTTGCCCCCTTCTGTGTGGGAATAAGCCTTTAAGCCAAGCACGAGAGTGTAAGGCAAGAGGAGCTGGTGAGTAGGGATGAGCCGAACACTCCCCCTGTTCGGTTCGCACCAGAACATGCGAAGGAAAAAAGTTAGTTCGAACACGCAAACACCGTTAAAGTCTATGGGACACCAACATGAATAATCAAAAGTGCTAATTTTAAAGGCTTATATGCAAGTTATTGTCATAAAAAGTGTTTGGGGACCTGGGTCCTGCCCCAGGGGACATGGATCAATGCAAAAAAAAGTTTTAAAAACTGACGTTTTTTCAGGAGCAGTGATTTTAATAATGCTTAAAGTCAAACAATAAAAGTGTAATATCCCTTTAAATTTCGTAGCTGGGGGGTGTCTATAGTATGCCTGTAAAGGGGCGCATGTTTCCCGTGTTTAGAACAGTCTGACAGCAAAATGACATTTCGAAGGAAAAAACCCATTTAAAACTACTCGCGGCTATTGCATTGCCGTCCGACAATACACATAGAAGTTCATTGATAAAAACGGCATGGGAATTCCCCACAGGGGAACCCCGAACCAAAATTAAAAAAAAAAAATGATGTGGGGGTCCCCCTAAATTCCATACCAGGCCCTTCAGGTCTGGTATGGATATTAAGGGGAACCCCGGCCAAAATTTTTTTAAAAAATGACGTGGGAGTCCCCCTAAATTCCATACCAGACCCTTCAGGTCTGGTATGGAGTTTAAGGGGAACCCCGCGCCAAAAAAAAAAACGGCGTGGGGTCCCCCCAAAAATCAATACCAGACCCTTATCCGAGCACGCAACCTGGCAGGCCACAGGAAAAGAGGGGGGGGATGAGAGTGCGCCCCCCCTCCTGAACCGTACCAGGCCACATGCCCTCAACATTGGGAGGTCGCTTTGGGGTAGCCCCCCAAAACACCTTGTCCCCATGTTGATGAGGACAAGGGCCTCATCCCCACAACCCTGGCCGGTGGTTGTGGGGGTCTGCGGGCGGGGGGCTTATCAGAATCTGGAAGCCCCCTTTAACAAGGGGACCCCCAGATCCCGACACCCCTGTGTGAAATGGTAATGGTAATGGTCCCCTACCATTTCACTAAAAAATTGTCAAAAATGTTAAAAATGACAAGAGACAGTTTTTGACAATTCCTTTATTTAAATGCTTCTTCTTTCTTCTATCTTCCTTCATCTTCTTCTTCTTCTGGTTCTTCTGGTTCTTCCTCCGGCGTTCTCATCCAGCATCTCCTCTGCGGCGTCTTCTATCTTCTTCTCCTCGGGCCGCTCCGCACCCATGGCATGGGGGGAGGCTCCCGCTCTTCTCTTCTTTTCTTCTTCTCTTCTTCATTTTCTTCCCAGGGCCGCTCCGCACACATGCTGGCATGGAGGGAGGCTCCCGCTGTGTGACAGCGTCTCCTCGTCTGACGGTTCTTAAATAACGAGGGGCGGGGCCACCCGGTGACCCCGCCCCTGACGCACGGTGACTTGATGGGACTTCCCTGTGACGTCACGGGGAATGCCACAGGGAAGTCCCGTCACATATATAACCTATGAAGCCTGACATGTACAGTGACCCCTAATCTGAAATTCTTTTCATTCCTTCCATTTTGTGCATGTATATACAGAGGTTAGATACAGCGCTGCGCTAAAGATGACAAACAGCAGCCAACACACCCGTAGACTCAGGATCAAAACTAACAATAAAAATTCAAAAGTGTGGCGCTAGAATTTACGTGAAAAGATGAATATATAATATTCCAAATAAAATACAGTGACTACAAAGCAGGTATTTCGGTATGAGCCAGAAGAATACTGCGTGAATATATAAATTAGTGAATGAAAAGGTAACAATCAATATACATGTATTGAACCAAGCGTGAAAAAACAAGTGTGAAATATAAAGTCCAAATAAGTGTACAAACTCAAGCAAAAAGTCTGTGACAATGGTGAAAAAATGATGATGGTAAACAGGTATCTCCTGAGCATGCAGGGGGATGGTTCCGAGCCGGCAACCTGGTGAGTAAGTAACCCGTAGAGAAACCGGAAGTGCACAGGGGATTGAAATCGGTGCCAGGACCATCACCAGAAACCAAGGAGGCTTACCAGAAGATGTGGCCTGAAATGGCGTATGCCATACAGGTCAAAAAGGCTTGATGACCAACAGGTCTAGGCAAATAATCTGGCCAGATGTCATCACACAGAGAGGAAAGGGATCAGCACGGCTTCCTCAGCGATGGGTACACCATGAACCAAGTAAATAGTATGGGTAACATGTGAGGGAAAAAACACTCACATAGCGTAATAACGTTTGAACTTGGTAGTCTTGAGAGGTCCACCCGACATGTTTCAACTAAAAAGTCATCATCTGGGGTGTGGACCCCCTCATCCCACCGCTCTATATATAGATAAATGATGACCCCCACTGGAAATGTCCGAAACCGGAAGTGCTTCTCACGACCTTTATTTCCGGTTCAGGGGGTATTAATAAACCAAACTAGACTATATATATATAGACATCTGTATTCTGTTTGTTTAAAACTTAAAATAAGCATAGAATAAACAATACCAGGGAAAGAAACGGCTTGAAATAAGACCGGTATTTAATCCGGAACCAAGCCTCACTTTCGTTTCCCCTTATCTAATAGGTGGAAGCGCAGTAACAGCACCGCGCTCCACCCTCTAAGCCAAGCCAAAAGAAAAAATGTTTGGTTTGCCAGTATAACACCTGTGGCAGAAGGACAAGTCACGATTTTTCCTCTACTGTAACTGGTCGCACGTACACAATTAAACAATTTAGTACGTGTGCAACCACAGGGATCGTATACTTGATAACTTGCCCCTGTGGGAAACAGTATGTGGGCCGTACTATCAGATCTTTTACTGTACGTGTCTCGGAACACATTAATTTAATTAAAACAGGTAGTACCAAACATACAGTCCCTAGGCACTATAGGGAATGTCATGATAGAAATCCTGAGGGCACTCAGTTCCTTAACATAGACAAATATACGGCCCCTTGGCAGGGGGGGTCGACACTTAGGGGTGTCTCCCGTTTAGAGACATATTGGATATACGAGTTGGGGTCCCATTTTCCGCAAGGTATTAACGTTGAATGGGACATCAACTCTTTTATCAACCAGGCATAAATAATTTTTCGATCTCTCTCCATTTTTGAGAATTTTTAATTTTAATTACGTATAATCCAATACACCACATTTATGTCTCTCTGATTATTATTATGATTTTTCATATACATTATTATTATTATTTTTCATACTGTATATGTGTTTTGGGGTTCTAAGTTATGTCTTGGATTGTACTGATGCCCCCTATTGGCAGTGTCCGGTAGGTTTTATGCTTTAGTTTTATACTCATATGTGGCTAAATACGCTCCTGTTGTTCACATATTTTTATACTGATTTTGATTTTTTAATGTAATTACATATAATTTTAAAACAACTTTTTTATTCATTTCCACATATTTAGCTCCTGTATACCTTATCATTAAGTTTTTCTGCATGTGTCCACCTTTGCTGACACTTTAGCGGTCCTTCCGGTCTTGCATTCAAGCCGGGCTCCACTTCCTGGGGAGTTGTGACCGGACATGATGTAGTTGCAGACGTTTCGAAAGAGAGGCCTGGCTGAATAAGTGTGGAGCGCACCGCCGCCGTTGTCATGATTCGCACGTGACGTCATCGCGCAACATGACAACGAGGCTTGGCTTAGAGGGTGGAGCGCGGTGCTGTTACTGCGCTTCCACCTATTAGATAAGGGGAAACGAAAGTGAGGCTTGGTTCCGGATTAAATACCGGTCTTATTTCAAGCCGTTTCTTTCCCTGGTATTGTTTATTCTATGCTTATTTTAAGTTTTAAACAAACAGAATACAGATGTCTATATATATTTATAGTCTAGTTTGGTTTATTAATACCCCCTGAACCGGAAATAAAGGTCGTGAGAAGCACTTCCGGTTTCGGACATTTCCAGTGGGGGTCATCATTTATCTATATATAGAGCGGTGGGATGAGGGGGTCCACACCCCAGATGATGACTTTTTAGTTGAAACATGTCGGGTGGACCTCTCATAACTACCGCTACAAGATTACATGCTGTTTTTATCTTCTGAAAATGTGAGTTTGTTTTCTCTTTATTTTAATAAATCCAAGTTCAAACGTTATTACGCTATGTGAGTGTTTTTTCCCTCACATGTTACCCATACTATTTACTTGGTTCATGGTGTACCCATCGCTGAGGAAGCCGTGCTGATCCCTTTCCGCTCTGTGTGATGACATCTGGCCAGATTATTTGCCTAGACCTGTTGGTCATCAAGCCTTTTTGACCTGTATGGCATACGCCATTTCAGGCCACATCTTCTGGTAAGCCTCCTTGGTTTCTGGTGATGGTCCTGGCACCGATTTCAATCCTCTGTGCACTTCCGGTTTCTCTACGGGTTACTTACTCACCAGGTTGCCGGCTCGGAACCATCCCCCTGCATGCTCAGGAGATACCTGTTTACCATCATCATTTTTTCACCATTGTCACAGACTTTTTGCTTGAGTTTGTACACTTATTTGGACTTTATATTTCACACTTGTTTTTTCACGCTTGGTTCAATACATGTATATTGATTGTTACCTTTTCATTCACTAATTTATATATTCACGCAGTATTTTTCTGGCTCATACCGAAATATCTGCTTTGTAGTCACTGTATTTTATTTGGAATATTATATATTCATCTTTTCACGTAAATTCTAGCGCCACACTTTTGAATTTTTATTGTTAGTTTTGATCCTGAGTCTACGGGTGTGTTGGCTGCTGTTTGTCATCTTTAGCGCAGCGCTGTACTTAACCTCTGTATATCCATTTTCCATAATTGACATCTAGTATAGCTGCAGCGCCTATCACTCCACATAAACATGGATGTTTTCGAATACTGTGCATCTCGGGTAGTTAATACTGAAGGTGTATTTATTGCCACCTCCAATGACACAGAAATTGGAGGATTATTTATGAGGCTAAAGAATGTTATGGTCTCTGAACTCCATCTGCAATGGGACCTGGTCTTCTTAGAGCAATACGTAACAGAGGGCATGATCCCACGTAGTCTCAGATGGGAAGTCCAACCCCAACAGGGGGAGGTCGAACTCGATTCCTGGTTCAAATATTTTAATGACGCCGGGATTATGTTCCTCGATTTCCTTATCAATAGGAAGCGCATTCGTCTTTCTAAATTGGATCAGGAAATCAAGGAACTAAAGGACAAATTACTTGTTTACAAAAACTCTGTTGAATATAACACTTTGTCCTCCAACTTGCAGGCACACCTTGTAAAGGAGGATAAGGAACGAAAAACCAAAAAACATAAAAAATATTCCCGAGATATTGGGGACTATAAGGCGGGAAAAGTATTTGGATGGCAGAAATCCATTGTAGGGTCTATTTCACAGACCACAATGGAGACTGATGCCCATAATGAGGCCACTACTGCCCCTCCCACTGAACCTTCGGTTCGCCCCAAATCTGTTACAGATAAAGGGCGACCCCATGATGGTCCCCCTCCACATATGGGACGACAGCCCCATACCCCCAGGAACCAACATAGGGGTAGAGGACATCATTCTAGAGGCAGAGGAAGAGGTGGTAACAGGGGTGACAAACAGGGTTACAACTATCAATACCGTGAGCGTGAGAACTCATATCATCGTGGGTCTCCGGTCCGTTACCATGATTCTCCCTATCGCCACCCTCCTTACTACCCCAACACATCATATTAGAGACATCCACCAATTTCCACCTACAATAGCTATTCCCCGTTATGGGATCATCACAATGAGAATGTCTGTCCGTTCCCCAGTGCCGGTTATGATCCATCCCCCTATAAACAACCCTATCCAGACCCACGTGCCACCCGGGGTTTTCGCGAGGACACTCTGAACAAAAAAAGAGGTCCGGAAACAAGAGAGGGACCAGAGGAGGGAGGAGGGTTCAGAGACAAAAAACGAAAACGAACTTAATGTGTCAGGGTGTATTTAATTTGAGCGACACTGTTCTCACACAGGAGGAGAAGAGTGTTTTGAATAAGGGGCTCAAGTTTGCCCCCCCACACAAACTGAATAAATTCAATACGTTCATTGACATTCATAAATTCATTAGAAAAATCAATGTTCAAAGATATATCATCTCGAACCCCACCAGAAATATAGCCAGGGCAGCAACGTCTGGCACGGTACATTCTGGTCTATCTAACCCCTCCCTCTTCAGCCCCCCAACACAACTTCCACCAACCATCTATATGTTCAAGGAATTGGTGATAAGGGATCTAGCGAAAATTCCACTCAAGCGTAAATTCTACAATCCTTTGCCCTCAGTGGGCTTGAAAACCCTTTGTGATAACAAGAACTTGGTCATCCGCCCCGCTGATAAGGGCGGAGGCATTGTTTTATTAAACAAAACCGATTATTGTGAAGAAATGTATCGCATTTTAGGAGACCGTGAAACTTATATAGAACTACCGAATAATCCTACATATGAGTATAAGAGAGAATTGAAGAAAATAATAAATAAAGGTTATGAGTCTCGTATTTTAAACAATAAGGAGAGATCTTTTTTAGTTCCCCTAGCCCCACGCATTCCAGTTATGTATTATTTGCCCAAAGTTCACAAAGACCCCCTACACCCTCCAGGTCGACCCATAATTAGTGGTATCGACTCGGTCACTTCTAAGATTGGGAAGTACATAGATTTTTTTCTTCAGCCGTCTGTACTTAAAATGCCGTCCTATCTTAAGGACACAAAGGATGTGATTAGATTACTATCCAATGTTTCCTACTCCGGTGACCTTATTATGGCCACTGCGGATGTGGCGTCCCTCTACACCTGCATTCCGCACCGTCAAGGTGTGAACGCGGTACAATGTTTTCTAAATAGATACGCTACCCTTGCTTCCCCCCAAATTAATTTTATAATGGAGTTAATTGAGTTTGCTACGCAACACAATTACTTCTGGTTTAACGGTAATTACTATTGCCAACACAAGGGGGTAGCAATGGGGGCTAAGTTTGCCCCCAGCTTGGCCAACTTGTTCATGGGCAAGTGGGAGGAGGATGTTGTCTATGCCATGGGGAACCCACATCTTCTGATGTGGGCCCGGTACATAGACGACATCCTCCTCTTATGGACAGGCAGCCATGATGATCTGGTTGACTTCATGGCTTCTCTAAATACAAATGATAGGGGTATTTCCCTGACTTTTGAGGCCAGTACCACCTCTGTTCATTTTCTAGATTTGGTCATTGACAGAAAGGAAGGTGGTTTTACATTCAGTACTTATTTCAAATCCACCGACAGAAATGGCTATATACCAACCGACAGCTGTCACCACAATTCCTGGATACGATCAGTCCCTCGGAGTCAATTCTTGAGGTTACGCAGGAATTGCACTGACCGTGATACTTTTATGGTTCAGGCTAGGACGCTGAGGGATC
The DNA here is from genome assembly GCA_037952835.1 of Lithobates septentrionalis. NCBI lineage: Eukaryota > Metazoa > Chordata > Amphibia > Anura > Ranidae > Lithobates > Lithobates septentrionalis. The sequence continues at coordinate 249,236 of JBBDGP010000981.1, forward strand.
GGTTTTTGGAAAAGGAATATAATCTCCCCGATCTAGACAAGGAAATTGAGAATGCCTATAAGGTGGATCGCCAGACACTATTGCAGGATAGACCCAAACATCCCAATGACGATTTCAAATGGTCATTCTTGACGTCCTTTTCCATGCAACACAAGCACATCAAAAGGATTTTCGAACACCATTGGGATGTCCTCAAAACAGACAAAATACTAGGACCACTGCTACCCGAGACCCCCAAGGTGGTCTTTAGAGGAGTTCCATCCCTTAGGAGCAAGTTGGCTCCTAACGTTATAGATCCACCAAAAAAAACATATTTTTTTCACAATTGGACGGGTTTTCATCCTTGCAAAAAATATTTGGTTTGCCAGTATAACACCTGTGGCAGAAGGACAAGTCACGATTTTTCCTCTACTGTAACTGGTCGCACGTACACAATTAAACAATTTAGTACGTGTGCAACCACAGGGATCGTATACTTGATAACTTGCCCCTGTGGGAAACAGTATGTGGACCGTACTATCAGATCTTTTACTGTACGTGTCTCAGAACACATTAATTTAATTAAAGCAGGTAGTACCAAACATACAGTCCCTAGGCACTATAGGGAATGTCATGATAGAAATCCTGAGGGCACTCAGTTCCTTATCATAGACAAATATACGGCCCCTTGGCGGGGGGGGTCGACACTTAGGGGTGTCTCCCGTTTAGAGACATATTGGATATACGAGTTGGGGTCCCATTTTCCGCAAGGTATTAACGTTGAATGGGACATCAACTCTTTTATCAACCAGGCATAAATAATTTTTCGATCTCTCTCCATTTTTGAGAATTTTTAATTTTAATTACGTATAATCCAATACACCACATTTATGTCTCTCTGATTATTATTATGATTTTTCATATACATTATTATTATTATTTTTCATACTGTATATGTGTTTTGGGGTTCTAAGTTATGTCTTGGATTGTACTGATGCCCCCTATTGGCAGTGTCCGGTAGGTTTTATGCTTTAGTTTTATACTCATATGTGGCTAAATACGCTCCTGTTGTTCACATATTTTTATACTGATTTTGATTTTTTAATGTAATTACATATAATTTTAAAACAACTTTTTTATTCATTTCCACATATTTAGCTCCTGTATACCTTATCATTAAGTTTTTCTGCATGTGTCCACCTTTGCTGACACTTTAGCGGTCCTTCCGGTCTTGCATTCAAGCCGGGCTCCACTTCCTGGGGAGTTGTGACCGGACATGATGTAGTTGCAGGCGTTTCGAAAGAGAGGCCTGGCTGAATAAGTGTGGAGCGCACCGTCGCTGTTGTCATGATTCGCGCGTGACGTCATCGCGCAACATGACAACGAGGCTTGGCTTAGAGGGTGGAGCGCGGTGCTGTTACTGCGCTTCCACCTATTAGATAAGGGGAAACGAAAGTGAGGCTTGGTTCCGGATTAAATACCGGTCTTATTTCAAGCCGTTTCTTTCCCTGGTATTGTTTATTCTATGCTTATTTTAAGTTTTAAACAAACAGAATACAGATGTCTATATATATATATTCTAGTTTGGTTTATTAATACCCCCTGAACCGGAAATAAAGGTCGTGAGAAGCACTTCCGGTTTCGGACATTTCCAGTGGGGGTCATCATTTATCTATATATAGAGCGGTGAGATGAGGGGGTCCACACCCCAGATGATGACTTTTTAGTTGAAACATGTCGGGTAGACCTCTCATAACTACCGCTGCAAGATTACATGCTGTTTTTATCTTCTGAAAATGTGAGTTTGTTTTCTCTTTATTTTAATAAATCCAAGTTCAAACGTTATTACGCTATGTGAGTGTTTTTTCCCTCACATGTTACCCATACTATTTACTTGGTTCATGGTGTACCCATCGCTGAGGAAGCCGTGCTGATCCCTTTCCTCTCTGTGTGATGACATCTGGCCAGATTATTTGCCTAGACCTGTTGGTCATCAAGCCTTTTTGACCTGTATGGCATACGCCATTTCAGGCCACATCTTCTGGTAAGCCTCCTTGGTTTCTGGTGATGGTCCTGGCACCGATTTCAATCCTCTGTGCACTTCCGGTTTCTCTACGGGTTACTTACTCACCAGGTTGCCGGCTCGGAACCATCCCCCTGCATGCTCAGGAGATACCTGTTTACCATCATCATTTTTTCACCATTGTCACAGACTTTTTGCTTGAGTTTGTACACTTATTTGGACTTTATATTTCACACTTGTTTTTTCACGCTTGGTTCAATACATGTATATTGATTGTTACCTTTTCATTCACTAATTTATATATTCACGCAGTATTCTTCTGGCTCATACCGAAATACCTGCTTTGTAGTCACTGTATTTTATTTGGAATATTATATATTTATCTTTTCACGTAAATTCATTTTGTGCATGTACAAAGATAAAATAAACCACATTTCATAGAGCCTATAAAAGTTTGTTTGCCTTCCTTCCTCTGTTTCTGGAAATCAGATCCATTTTTCCAGAAGGCTCATAGGGGCACTGTAGGAAACTTCTTGAACTTTCGGATAAGTGCACACCAGAATAAAGCAGTGAAGGCAGGTTTTTGGTTGTGTGCATCAACTGTAATAGTGTGACACATCCCGCTATATGTGGGTTAATATCTTGGTTTATTTGCAAGATTATCCCACATTAAATTTAGTACTGATGTAAGGTAAACTATGTCTTAAATGCAAAAGTTGGTGCAGTCTCCCATTAGCCATGGTCAGGTGAGTGAACTTAATTCAAATTAATTGTCTATCCCAGTTACTCTATCTATTGAAAAATACACCAATATGGATAGCAAAGCACTGGTTTTACATACTGGACACCCTGCTTCGTGAGCTAATGTGGAATCAGGGTCCTGCTAGAATATGGCTGTAAATACTGCAAAGGCCCAATGAAGGTGTGTAGTACTTCCAAATTTACGACTATATTACTTGGTTTCCCAGATTTAATTACTTATGGGTCGCCTCTCCTCTCGAGAACCCTTCTAAGATGCTAATGCAACCATTTCTGCACCCTAAAGGTATGATATCTCTGTTATGCAGCATACACATGGTCGAACTTTTCGACCGTACTGGTCCGGCGGACTGTCAAAAGTCCGTTGAAAGTCCGTCAGAAGGTCTGTCGGACCAGTCCGGTCGAAAAGTCCGCCCGTGTGTACGCGGCTTTAGAGTTGTATTACCTAAACGCTCTTAAATCCTTCCCTACTTTATCAATGTTGCAGTGGATTTGGAACTCAACAAATCTATTCTGCAATATGAAGGTTACACAAAATATACTCCTTTCTGGGATAATAATACTTTGCCTGAAATTGCTAAACTAGGTATCTTTGACCAAGGGAAATCCAGGCGTGTAGTTTATATACATCAGGGCAGGCCCCAAGACATTGTGCTGCCTGGGTCCAAGAATGAAATGCTGCCCCCACCCCAAAAAAAATGAAATAAATAAATCACGCCCACCAAAAGTCCCCCACACCCATTATTATATATTGTGATAATTAAAATTAAATTTATCAGGACGTCAGATTTACATGCAACAGCACCTTGTCTATATGATGGGGCACAGTGATTGCACTGATGGGGCACTGATGGCACACAGCTCAAGCTGCTGTGGAGTTTCTCTCTCCTCACACCACAGCAGCGCAAGCTGAACTGACAATGAAGCTGGTTTGATGACAAGTGATCATTCTGCCATTGGCCCTTTCCCCGATCCGTGATGCGCTGGGTCCTGTTCCGAGAAGTGCGAGACTAGGAGGCCTTCCAGAACTAGCCGGCCATGCTGTAGCTGTCAATCAGCTATAGCGCGGTTGGCAAGTGGGAGGGACCTGCCCTGAGCTGAGTAAACATACAACGAGCAACCAATTAAGCCAGCCTGCCACTCACCTAGATTTCCTATGAACATAGAACTCACCAGCTGGCAAAGTGGTACAGTAGGTGACCGCGACATTGTGTCAATCTCGCCACTGTTATCGGCGAGATTTGACACCTGCGAGCCCCATCGCAGGAGCCAGCCAACTGTTTTTTCTTTTCGCGATGAGCGACAGGCAGTGCTGACAACTGTCTGGTATGAATCATGAGGGGGAACGCTGCGCCAAATTTTAAATAAAAAACCATCATGGGTTCCCCCCAGGGGCATACCAAGCCCTTAGGTCTGGTATGGATTTTAAGGGGAACCCCCTACGCCAAAAAATCGGCGTGGGGTCCCCCCAAAATCCATAACAGACCCTTATCCAAGCACGCAGCCTGGCCGGTCAGGAAAGGGGGTGGGGATGAGCGAGTGCCCCCCTCCTGAACCGTACCAGGCAGCATGCCCTCAACATGGGGGGGTGGGCGCTTTGGGGCAGGGGGGCGCCCTGCGGCCCCCCCCACCCAAAGCACCTTGTCCCCATGTTGATGAGGACAAGGGCCTCTTCCTCGGAATCCAGGAGCCCCTGCCTCGGAATCCAGGAGCCCCTTTAATAAGGGGGCCCCCAGATCCCGGCCCCCCACCCTATGTGAATGAGTATGGGATACATTGTACTAATACCCATTCACCTGAGGGAAAAAGTGTCAATAAAAAAACACACTACACAGGTTTTTAAAGTAATTTATTAGGCAGCTCCGGGGGTCTTCTTCCGACTTCGGGGGTCTTCTTCCAACTTCGGGGGTCTTCTTCCGACTTCTCCGCTCTCTCCAGCCTCTTCTCCCGGTGTCCGTTTTTTGTCCCGGGGTCCGGCTTCTTCTCTCGGTGTCCGGTTCTTTTCCTGCTCTTCTACTGGGCTCCTTCGCTATCTTCTGCTCTTTTGCCAGCTCTTTTGCTAGCAGTGGCCCGGTCTTCTTTGCCGTATTGTTCCTTCTTCTCTTCTTCCGATGTTGACACGACGCTCTCTCCCGCTGTAATCCTGTGTCCACCTCTTGTAGTATGTTCGCAACCTCTGTCCACCTCTTGTAGTATATCCGCAACCTCTGTCCACCTCTTGTAGTATGTCCGCAACCTCTGTCCACCTCTTGTAGTATGTCCGCAACCTCTGTCCACCTCTTGTAGTATGTCCGCAACCTCTGTCCACCTCTTGTAGTATGTCCGCAATCTCTGTCCACCTCTTGTAGTATGTCCGCAACCTCTGTCCACCTCTTGTAGTATGTCCGCAACCTCTGTCCACCTCCTGTATCATGTCTGCAACCTCTGTCCACCTCTTGTAGTATGTCCGCAACCTCTGTCCACCTCTTGTAGTATGTCCGCAACCTCTGTCCACCTCCTGTATCATGTCTGCAACCTCTGTCCACCTCCTGTATCATGTCTGCAACCTCTGTCCACCTCTTGTAGTATGTCCGCAACCTCTGTCCGCCTCCTGTATCATGTCTGCAACCTCTGTCCACCTCTTGTAGTATGTCCCCAGCCTCTGTCCACCTCTTGTAGTATGTCCGCAACCTCTGTCCACCTCTTGTAGCATGTCAGCAGCCTCTGTCCACCTCTTGTAGTATGTCCGCAGCCTCTGTCCACCTCTTGTAGTATGTCCACAGCCTCTGTCCACCTCCTGTAGTATGTCCGCAGCCTCTGTCCACCTCTTGTAGTATGTCCGCAGCCTCTGTCCACTTCCTGTAGCATGTCCGCAGCCTCTGTCCTTCTCCTGTAGTATGTCCGCAGTCTCTGACCATCTCTTGTCTCTTATCATGTCTGCAGTCTTTGAGGGGATCCTAGAAAGGATTCAAGAGTGGGAGCGCTGCTGGGATGGGGGTTACGGGAAGAGACAGACACGTGTGGACTGTGGAGAGGAGACTATAGAATAGCCACCAAGCTGGAGCCATCTGACTGAGCCCTGCTGGGTGCACCTGAGAGGAGGTCAGTGACAGTGCCGCCAGGCCAGTCTGGGGGGGGGTCACTGATGTAAGGTGGGAGTGAATACAATAATGTAAGGGGGCACTGATATAAAGGTTCCCCCCTATATTAGTAATCCCCCTTACCTTAGTGTATTCACACTGCGGAAGGTGGTCTCTGGTCACCATCCTGCAGACTCTGATGTAAGGGAGAACTCTCTGCTGGCCGGGTTATAGTAACCTGACCTTCATGTAAATTGAGAAATATGTTTTTTGACTTTTGTTTAACTTATACAAAATTGCTAATAGCACTAGCTATGTGTTTATAGTTCAAATATTAATATTTGCAATGTTTAGCACTAAAAACAGTAATTTTAGGTACTTTTTAGCAGTGTCAGTAAAAAATGTGGATCTGTGAGTAAATTTCATGGGTTTTTTTAGCCAGTAAAAAATTGGCACAGTTTGTAAATTTTGACGTTCTGCCAGTAAATTTCACTTCGGGGGGTTGGCAACACTGGCCAATACAGACGTACAAACAGAATCAGAAGCCAAAGCCAAAGATCAAGAATTCAAGAGGAAATACCATATCCCAAATACAAGAACAGGGAAAGGCTGTAATGTAAGATTCAGTATAAACTCAGATTCACCAGCCCTGGTTTGGTGAGCAAAGGTGAAGAAAAAAAAACAGACTTGACAGGAACAACACACCATGTTTAACCGCTTGCCTACCAGCCGCTGTCATTATACTGTGGCAGGTTGGCACAGCTGCACGAATCGCCGTAGGTGTACATCGGTCGCTTTAAGAGCAATTGAGGGTGCGACGCCAGAGCCGATCCGCATGGCCGGCGGGTGCAATGTCTGCCGGCTATCCACGATCGCTCCACAGAGAGCCAGAATGGGGATCTCTGTATGTAAACAAACAGATCCCCGTTCTGACAAGGGAGTAGAGAGAGATCTGCTGTTCCTAGTGATCAGGAACAGCGATCTCTCTCCTCCTCCAGTCAGTACACTGCCCCCCACAGTTAGAAACACCTCCCTATGGAACACCTAACCCCTTGAACCCCTTGATGGCTCCCTAGTGTTAAAACCTTAATATACAAAACAATTCTGCGCTGCCTCGGACAAAGAAAAGCAGCTAACACAGCAATTATTGTATGCAAAAAAAATAGGAAAAAAAAAGTGTAGCGCTATACAAGTAAGTCACATGTATAAACATATGAAATAGGTAGAAGTATACCCAATAAGTAAACACCAACAGATGAATAAAAAACTATGTGGATGATAATAAATGTAATAAAAAGTTCCAAATATGAATAGAGTCGAAAGTCTCAAAAAAACTTTTAAATGTGAAAATCTTGATAGAAGCAAACATAAAGTGAAAAAGCACCACCACCGGTGAAACTGAGGCTTACCAGAGCGTTTGAACCCAGAGGAACCGTTCAATGGGTCAAACAGGCTTGTGTGGTGATAACGACCACTGGCAAAGCGTGATCTTCTGGAGGTTGTACCCAAAAAACACGACCAACAATGGAGTAGTAGAGCTTATAAGCACGTCCCGTGTTAGGTGGATAGAAAGGCAGAACAAAAAAGGCCACATAGCGTAATTCCGTAAGTAATAAAACAATTTATTAAAAAGTGGAAAAACTCACATTTGAGTGGATAAAACAGCACTTTGTTATATAAAATGGCGGCAATGGAATCTTCCCAACGCGTTTTGTCTCCTTGGACATCGTCTGGGGAACCATTCCATTGCAGCCATCAAGAAATATAAAGATAATGTGACCCCATGATTGAGAATCGATTCCCGGGTGTGTTTGACCCCACTTCCGGTTTCGGGGCAAGATGGCGGACTAGCGTGCGTTCCAGCACTCACAATGGACCTAATATGAAAGTGTTTCCGGTGGAAATATGCGTTCCACCGTTCTGTGTATAAAGAACATAAAATTGGTTCTCCACAAAATGAAATAAAAGGGTCCAAATAAACCCTAGTGTTAACACCTTCCCTGCCAGTGACATTTATACAGTAATCAGTGTCTATTTGTTGCTCTGATCGCAGTATAAATGTCACTGGTCCCAAAAAAGTGCCAAAAGTGTCCAATCTATCCGCTGCAATGTCGCAGTCTTGCTAAAAAACGCAGATCGCCGTCATTACTAGTAAAAAATAAATAAATAATAAAAATGCCATAAATCTATCCCCTATTTTGTAGACACTATAACTTTTGCGCAAACCAACGATATACGCTTATTGCGATTTTTTTTTTTTACCAAAAATAAGTAGAAGAATACATATTGGCCTAAACTGATGAAGAAATGTAATATTTTTGGGGGGATATTTATTATAGCAAAAAGTAAAAAATATTGTTTTTTTTTTTAAATTGTTGCTCTTTTTTGTTTATAGCCCAAAAAATAAAAACCGCAGAGGTGATCAAATGCCACCAAAAGAAAGTTCTATTTGTGGGAATAAAAGTACATACATTTTGTTTGGGTACAACGTCGCATGACCGCACAATTTTCAGTTAAAACGACGCAGTGCTGTATCACAAAAAATGACCTGGTCATTAAGGGGGCAAATCTTTCTGGTCCTTAAGTGGTTAAAGCCTGTTTCTGGGCAAAAATGATCTAGCTAACATTTATCCCTCTCCCTGGTGGAGCAAATTATACTCACCTGAGCACTCCTACTTCCAGGGCCCTCACTAATGCAGTTTCTGCCAGTGAGGAGCACTAATCCAGTGCCACAGGTTAGTGCTCACCGTCCATTGCAATTCATTCCTCGGTTTGATATCAGTAGTCTTCTATGTCCTGAGAGGATCCCCAGTGGACAGCTGATGAGAATTTGCCAAGTCACATTGGCAGTGATGTGAACAAATGGACCACGGACCCCAGCAGGAGATAAACAGAGAGATTTACCAGTGACAGATGATCATGTCATACTCATTCAAATGAGGGAAGGTAATTGTTAAAGGATGATTTTAGTTTCCAAAAAGCCCCTTACCTGAAGACCCCAACAGCCACTGGCAAGGGTTGTGGGGAAATGCCCCATCCCAGCAACGTACCCCCATGTATAGGTCACGTGGCCTGGTATGGCCCAGGAGGGGTGGAGCAGCCAGCCAGGCTACATGCTCGCATTAAGGGTCTGGTCTGGATTTTTAGAGCGACCTCATGCATTTTTTGTGTGTGAGTGGAGTTAAAATCCCCACCAGAAGGGTATGAATTTCCTGGGGGATCTCACACATTTTTTTTGTTGGGAGAGACTCTACACAATTTTTTTTATTCTTTCTGTAGAATGTGCTACAGCAAAGCTGACCTTTACAAAGAAAAGTAAATCAAACAGCTGAATGGAACTTAGATATTTTTGGCATTGGTACATGTTCCCCAGAGCGGTGCCCCCATGCTATTCTTGTCACCCCCTTGCCTATTAGTCCAGAAAGTTGGCATTTTTAATTTGACCGATTAGGCTCCCATTGATTTTAACAGGGTTCAGATTCTGCATCTGAAGTTCGCCGAACCACTGCCAAACTTAACCCAAGGCTGCGTTCAAATGCAAAGGCCAGCATTTGACAGCAAAACTGGTCATCACAACCCCTTAGTCTTTTTCAGTGCTACAAAGACTAGCATGCAGCAGATGTCATACTGTTATTTACAAAATTGGAGAACAGCTACCATTGATAACTACTGACTAGTACAGTAAGTCTGATTGTTGTGTGTAAATTATTTGAAAGGACAACACATGCAATATATATACAGTGGGGCAAAAAAGTATTTAGTCAGCCACCAATTGTGCAAGTTCTCCCACTTAAAAAGATGAGAGAGGCCTGTAATTGTCATCATAGGTATACCTCAACTATGAGAGACAAAATGTGGAAACAAATCCAGACAATCACATTGTCTGATTTTTGAAAGAATTTATTTGCAAATTATGGTGGAAAATAAGTATTTTGTCAATATCAAAAGTTAATCTCAATACTTTGTTATATATCCTTTGTTGGCAATGACAGAGGTCAAACGTTTTCTGTAAGTCTTCACAAGGTTGTCACAAACTGTTGCTGGTATGTTGGCCCATTCCTCCATGCAGATCAACTCTAGAGCAGTGATGTTTTGGGGCTGTCGCTGGGCAACACGGACTTTCAACTCCCTCCAAAGGTTTTCTATGGGGTTGAGATCTGGAGACTGGCTAGGCCGTTCCAGGACCTTGAAATGCTTCTTACGAAGCCACTCCTTCGTTGCCCGGGTGGTGTGTTTGGGATCATTGTCATGCTGAAAGACCCAGCCACGTTTCATCTTCAGTGCCCTTGCTGATGGGAGGAGGTTTGCACTCAAAATCTCGCGATACATGGCCCCATTCATTCTTTCATGTACACGGATCAGTCGTCCTGTTCCCTTTACAGAGAAACAGTCCCAAAGCATGATGTTGCCACCCCCATGCTTCACAGTAGGTATGGTGTTCTTTGGTTGCAACTCAGCATTCTCTCTCCTCCAAACACGACGAGTTGTGTTTCTACCAAACAGTTCTACTTTGGTTTCATCTGACCATATGACATTCTCCCAATCCTCTTCTGGATTATCCAAATGCTCTCTAGCAAACCTGAGACGGGCCCGGACATGTACTGGCTTAAGCAGGGGGACACGTCTGGCACTGCAGGATCTTAGTCCCTGGCGGCGTAGTGTGTTACTGATGGTAGTCTTTGTTACGTTGGCCCCAGATCGAGGGAGATTATCAGTGGTCTTGTATGTCTTCCATTTTCTAATTATTGCTCCCACAGTTGATTTCTTCACACCAAGCTGCTTGCCTATTGCAGATTCAGTCTTCCCAGCCTGGTGCAGGTCTACAATTTTGTTTCTGGTGTCCTTCGACAGCTCTTTGGTCTTCACCATAGTGGAGTTTGGAGTGTGACTGTTTGAGGTTGTGGACAGGTGTCTTTTATACTGATAACAAGTTCAAACAGGTGCCATTAATACAGGTAATGAGTGGGGGACAGAGGAGCCTCTTAAAGAAGAAGATACAGGTCTGTGAGAGCCAGAAATCTTGCTTGTTTGTAGGTGACCAAATACTCATTTTCCACCATAATTTGCAAATAAATTCTTTAAAAAATCAGACAATGTGATTGTCTTGATTTGTTTCCACATTTTGTCTCTCATAGTTGAGGTATACCTATGATGACAATTACAGTCCTCTCTCATCTTTTTAAGTAGGAGAACTTGCACAATTAGTGACTGACTAAATACTTTTTTGCCCCACTGTAGTAGCAGATAGGGATAAGAGAACCAAGCAAAGTTCAATTTCGGGACAATCTCAGAACCCAGTAGGAATCCCGAACCCCAAACAAAACACCCAACCACAATGAAGCCTATGTAAGTCGAATCTTGTAACTTTTGTCTGGCCTTTTTCAAGCCCAATTTGCAAGCTTTTGGAAAATAAAGGGCATGGGTAGCTGGGCACTGCCATGGGGACATGTACCACAACAAATTAAAAAATATATATATCATTCAACAGGGAGTGGGTCTTTTAATGCGGCTTAAAAGGAAGCATCAAAAATACTTAATTCCTTCAAATAACATGCTTTGGGGATGCCTTGAGCCAGCAAGTGAAGCTGGGCACCTATGTGATGTACTTCAGCCAAAGTGACATTTAGAAAGGAAAAAAATATATATCGTCCTAAATGATTTTTTTTGGCCAGCTTTGCTCTGTTTGTAAAAACGGACACAGAGTCCCTTCCATGTTAGACCCTTATCCACTATATAATGTTCTCTTATAGGTTTCAGGAAGGACCTTAACACTATTTGTTAAGAGATATTGCACGTTGTTTAAAAACTGTCTACTGCATTTTTATAGGAAAAAATGGTATCTCCCCCAAAATCTAAACTAGACTCTTGTTCTTGACAAATGTCTGGTATTGTCAGGAATCAGCAGCTGGGATAACAAGATAAATGTAGCTATACAAGGAAACTGGAATCAGACCATGTATATCTTTAAAGTGAGATTTATTTACAGTGAATGAAAGATAATCACACACCAGCAAACAATAAACATGAGAATGCATGAAAAGCAAAACTAAATAACAAGAAAACCAAGACACCAAGAAAAAGTCCTTTATTTAACATTTTTTTTAAAAACAATACCCCCTGACTTTAATCCAACATCAATCACATCTCCCAGCTATGTACAGTAGATATTCAATACATACAGTATATTGTAGATATATTCAATCACCATTAATGATGCCCCAATAACCCTTGGACAGAATCCTACACCACATAAGATAAACTAGGATTTTGTTCAAGCATCTGACATTATTCCTCATAACAACGTTGTACAGTCAAGTTTAAAAGTCAAGACTACAGATATTAGGGGAAAATGTTTGTACATGGGTAAAGAGCTGGTTTAAAAAAAAAAAGAAAAGAAAAGGAAGGGTTGTTTTTAGCAGAACTACTTCAGAAATTAGCAGTGGTGTACCACAGGGATCAGTGTTTGACCCATTTCTTTTCAATCTATGTATTAATGATTTGAGGGATGAAATGGATAGTGATATTACTATTTTTGCTGATGACACAAAATCAACATTGTAAAAAATGATCAGGATAGTGAAATGCTCCATATCACATAAACATCTTGACAAACAGGATTGTTTGGGTACTGGTAGCCACAATTAACACACTGAACAACTCAAACTGGAACAATCAAAAGTGACTATTTTGAAGGCTTATATGCAAGTAATTGGGCATTCAATGGCTATGGGGTCTGGGTACTGCTCTGGACAACATCTATCAATGAAAAAAATGTTTGTAAAAAACATAAATTTTAAATGAGCAAAATTCCTTTAACCACTTGCGGACCGCCCGCCATCGTTGTACGTTGGCAGTTTGAAGAGGAATACCGTTGTTGCGGCAGCAGATAGCGGCCATAACCCCAGTATCCTCTTCTTCAGTGGGCAGCTAGCTTTCAGATAAAAGTGGTCTCTGTGGCGGATTAGCTGCAAAATCACATTTATCGTGGATGGAAGAGGCCCCCACCCCTCCAGCCGCGCTTCTGTCATCTCCGCCGCTTTCCAGAGCCGTCGGTAGCAGCGGATACGATCGCGTCTGCTTTCCTCTGAGCCTGGATGCCGAGTGAGGGGAAGATAGCTCCTGCTCGGCTTCATAGCATTGGAGGGTGGAAGCAACATCAAATGTCACTTCCGCCCAGTGCTCTTAAAGGGGAATTGTTTTTTTTTTTTTGTTTTTTGTTTTTTCAAATTAATATTGTTTTTTTTATTGCATTTTAGTGTAAATATGACATCTGAGGTCTTTTTGACCCCAGATCTCATATTTAAGAGGTTCTGTCATGCATTTTTTTCTATTACAAGGGATGTTTACATTCCTTGTAATAGAATAAAAGTGACTCATTTTTTTTTCAAAAGGACAGTGTCAAAATTAAAAATAAAAAGTAAAATAAATAAGAAAAAAATAACAAAATTAAAGCGCCCCATCCGCCGAGCTTGCATGCAGAAGCGAACGCATACGTAAGTCGCGCCCACATATGAAAACAGTGTTCAAACCACACATGTGAGGTCATTCCTTTGGGCTCCTTCTGCTAATCTCGTGTTTATCTCGTGTTAGTAGAAGTTTGGTGAGAGACGATTCGTGCTTTTCAGCCTCGTGCTTTTCAGTTCGTTACAGCTCTTCAGTTTGTGCTTGTGGGTTCGTATCTGTTTTTAAGTTAGTGTTATGAGTTCGTTACTGTTTTTCAGTGCGTTCTTGTCCGCTAGTTTCTGATTTTCAGCTCACTCTTCTCAGGCCTTTCTGATTTTCAGTTCGTTCTGACCAGCTGACTGTTTTCTAGCCATGTTGCGGGTACATACGTGTTGTAGAGTTCGTGCTGTGCAGGGGCTTGGTGTTGGGCTTCTTACTTTGACCCTAGCCCAGTCCATGAACATGGCGAGGAGGAATTCATGGACGAAAAATTGGTTGCTCCAGCATGACCAATTCTCTCACATGCCTTTGCTGCAGGAGATCCGTGAGAATAATCCTGATGATTTCAGGAATTATCTCCGGATGACGAACCCCGTTTTTTACCATCTGTTGGCTTTGTTGTCCCCTTATGTTACGAAGCAGGACACCTGTATGCGGCAAGCCATCACTCCTGAGCAGAGGCTCGTCACCACGTTGCAGTACTTGGCAACAGGGAAAAGTCTGCAGGACATCAATTTCTCGACAGGCATCTCCCCCCAGGCTGTGGGATCATTATTCCAGAGACCTGTTCTGCCATCATTCAGGTCCTGCAGAAAGACTATATTAAGGTAAGTTTTCTCCTTTAACATCACATTCTATGTATTAAATGTTTGCTAATGTATTGTATTTATTTCATCATTCCCTTATTACCATGATTGTAATATGCTGTGAATGTCCCCTTTGTCCTCATGCATGCTGGAAGTTTTTAAAGTTCCTTTTTTGTCCTTCATGTATATTTGCCTTCATTGCATTCATGGAACCCTCCCTCCCCCCCAACCGCTAAGTCAACCAATACCAATACTCTATCTGCTGACTTTGACCAATCCATACACACTATACCTACCTCTTTTGTGGTCATATTTCTGAATGAATTCACCAAAGCATGTAGTGCAAGGGCCTGCCTGAATACTTTCAAATGGTACTGTTTAAAGTTTTGTTCTCCTATTATCTTGATAGATAATTGCAGAATTTAAAAATGTGCTTCAATTTGTACATTGTGTATTCATATTTTTGTATTATGACACTTCTTACCTGTCCAGTGGGCTGCCAATAGTGTAAGTAAGGAGGGGCTGGCCAAAGTAACACACATTATTTATGCATTCAGCTCTCAATGAAGTGGAGAGTAGGGATGAGCCGAATACCCCCCGGTTTGGTTTGCACCAGAACCTGCGAACGGACTGAAAATTTGCACAAACGTTAAAACCCCATTGACATCTATTGGACTCAAACGTTCCAAATCAAAAGAGCTAATTTTAAAGGCTAATTTGCATGGTATTGTCCTAAAAAGGGTTTGGGGACCCGGGTCCTGCCCCAGGGGACATATATCAATGCAAAAAAAAGTTTTTAAAAATGGCAGTTTTTACGGGAGCAGTGATTTTAATGATGCTTAAAGTAAAAAAAAAAGAAAGTGAAATATTTAAATATTCCTTTAAATATCGTATTGTGTCTATAGTATGCCTGTAAAGTGGCGCGTGTTTCCCGTGCTTAGATTAGTCCCTGCACAAAATGACATTTTTAAAGGAATAAAAGCAATTTAAAACTGCTTGCTGCAAGGGGCGTGGCCTGACGCAGCATGGAGTAGGACGTGTGGACACAGAGCTCCGTCCATTACTCCTTTTCTTCATTAATCCTTGACATCCTGCACTAACAAACCGGCTGGATTGTGTCCCTGGGACACCTGGAGCAGAATCATCTGGTTCCTGCGGAGGGGGAACGCGTGACGGCCCGAACGGAGCGGCGATCTCCCGCTCGGCGGCATACTAAATTTAGACCGCGGCTTCGGCCTACCACCGGAGGTCGCGGCCATCTTGGTCCTCCTCATCTGCGGCCCTGCCTGAAGCCTGCTTCACTATACAGGTACCTAGCTGCTGGATAACCCCCTGGGAGAGCTGGACTGCACTCATTCCCCTGATTACTGGCCTATTTAAACATCACACTGACGTCCATAACTGGCATAGACTGCGGCCTAGACCTCTATGCTGTGACCGGCGGCCATTTTGGCACACCTACCTCCTCTGCTTCTACTGCAACACAGTCTGCGGTCCTGATATTCCCCTCCAAACAGTACCTGCACGGCCCTCTGTGTCTCACATGGCATAGATCCAGTCTGCCAATATCACTGAGAAAGGAGGTGTAATACCTCACACACTGTCACAGCAAGATTAGCTCCTGTCCCCAGCTCCATAGATAACCCAACATCTGGACATCATGTCGCCATCGAAATCTCAGAAAGCCGCCACATCTAAGTTGGATCAATACCGCCGCCAGGACAGGGAGGACCAGGCGGAAAATGGCGGCGACGCTGCACATGGCGAGGAGCGCACAGCGGGAGACACAGATAAGCTGCTGGAAGCCATAACCCTCTGCAGAACATCACTTGCCTCACAGATAGAAGAAGTCAAGGTAGACATATCCTTGATCAGACAAGACTTCCACAAACTCCGGGACCGAGTTAAAGAAACTGAAACCCGCATCAGTGACATGGAGGACACCATTCCCCCAATGAGAACGGAGGTGCACCACATGAAGCAGCAAATCCAACAACTATTCTCCAAGCAAGAAGACCTTGAGAACAGAAGCAGGAGATGTAACCTCCGCCTCATTGGACTGCCAGAGGGGGCTGAAGGTAAGGACCCCACGCTTTTCCTGGAGCAATTGCTCATCAAGACTTACGGTAGAGAAGCCTTCTCCCCCATGCTGGCAGTTGAAAGAGCTCACCGCATGCCCGCCAGACCGCCACCACAAGGAGCCCCACCACGTACTTTTATAGCCAAAACGCTCAACTACAGGGATAGAGACGCTGCCCTGCGACTTGCAAGGGAAAGGGGCAACATCCCCCTAGGCAACGTAAAAATTGCGGTGTTCCCTGACTTTTCGGCGGAGGTGCAGCGACGCAGACAAAATTTCATGGAAGCCAAGCGCAAGCTTAGAAACCTCAACATGAAATATGCCATGCTGTTTCCAGCGCGTCTCCGAGTGGAACACGACGGCCGTGCTTCCTTTTTTGAAGATCCCGCTGAGCTGATGGCCTGGATGGAACGCAGAAACAACTTGGAAAAGGCAGATTAAGGTGTCTGTGAGTATGTAATCATACGTTAATCTTCCACACGCACACCCCTGCAATAGATGCAACAGCAACCCAATATCAATCCCCTACACTGAACACTCACCCCCATTTACTTCACCAGTTGTTACCATTGTGAAGATAGCCGAAGGGGTAGAGGGACACAGTGTCTACACAAATATATACATGTACTCCCCTGTTGTGGGCTTCGATCCAGTTTATATTCTGCGGATCATTGCTGATACACAATGCTGGAACTTTCCTGAGACAAACCCCTTAGTGATCGAAATACACTCATTACTTTTTGCACTTCAAAGGAGCTCTGGACTGCTGCAGTCCTACAGTCCACAAGCAGAGTGCAGCGTACTCTGCCCCCATGCAAATCTGGAACTGACGGCCTAAGAAGAAAACACCACAACAGCACCAACCTTGATAATGTGCAAACTCCAGATACACACCTGAGTGAAGAGAGGTTAGCCCTCTCTGTGTTTTTTTTTTCATGGAAAGAGAGGTTTAGAGGTGCACAGACAATCATCCTACTTCAAATATTTTACTTTCATTATTTTTTCTCTCAATATGCCGTCAGGGCCGAGACTGCAAAGAAAGTTTTGTTATGGGTGAAAGCTAGCATCAGTTGGGGAAGATGCAAAGCAGGGAGGGGGGAGGGGGGAGGGGAAACTTACAAGTTGAATTTCAATATATGTGTTTTAATGCTCAAGCGCACAGCGCTGGCATACCTTATGTTTCACTGGTGTTCAGATGCTGTATGCAGTGAGTTACATCACATGACCAGAAAGAATCTAACCCTTTTTAATTTCCTCCTATTAAGGAAAGAAGGGTGTAGATTGAGACCAAAAAAACATATTCTACTACAATTCCCGTGTCTATATAAATATGTTACCCTTCAATATAGTGTCAAGTCCGGGTCCACAGGGAAAGTATTGTCATGCATGCACACCGAGACCAATTGGAGAGAATACGTTTCAGGGGGGGGAGAGGGGGGGGGAACTCAAAAGCTGGATTCAACTACACGTGCTCCGGTTTACATGTGTATGACAATGCTATATCCTATGTCTATCTGGTGTTCATTTGCTACCCATAGCATGTTATATCGCAGATGTATTGAGAGCCTGATACTTTCTGTTTTGTTCCATCTAAGCAAGGGGAGCCTCAGGCGGGGTGCACAGAAGTCCATCCCATTTTATTTACTGCCCTTGTATTATTTCTTCTTTTATTATGCTGCCAGATGCAAAAACATAAAGAAAAATCTGTTACTGATGCAGGCTAGCATTGACTGGGTGGGGGACACTACTGGGAGGGGGGAGCGGAGAAGGGAAGCTGAAAAATTGAACTTAATTGTGTGCACTTTAACTGCTACGTCTACAACACTAACATGTCCCAGATCTATCAGGTGTCTACTGGACAAATGCAATATGTTATATCACCCATCCCTTCTGTTTAACCATTCTACACCACCCCCCCACAATGGGGCTAAAGGCTACAGTAGCACACTAATATATAGTCACAAACAACAATGCCTAGACTATCATTGAAGTTCCTTACATGGAATGTGAGGGGATTGCGGGACAAAATTAAGCGGGCGGCAGCTCTCGCATTTCTTAAAAAGCAAAGAGCGGATGTGGTGACTCTGGTTGAGACCCACATAGAGGGTAGACTTCAGATGACACTCCGTCGCCCGTGGGTGGGTTGGGCATTCCACTCGACCCACACAACACACTCAAGAGGTGTCTCGGTACTTATCGCAAAAACAGTGCATTTTGAATTATGTGAGCTGCACACTGACCCACAAGGTAGATATATATTTATATCCGCTAAATTACACGGGGAACCCTTCTTGATCCTGGCTGTCTATGTCCCTCCCCCATTTTCTACCTCCATACTACTAGAGGGAATCTCCTTTATAGCAAAATACCCAACAGCTCAAACAATATGGATGGGAGATTTTAATAGTACACTTAATGAAGAACTAGACAGACTGAGACCAACTCCATTTGCTACAAACCCTCCCAGAGATACTAAACTTGCCAGGCTTTTCTCACCCTTTCACTTGATAGACACCTGGAGGCATAAACACCCGCACACGCGTAAATACTCCTGCTTCTCAGCAACATACAATACTATGTCAAGAATTGACTTTATTTTTATATCCCAAAATCTGTTAGCACGTCTCCTTGAGACAGAGTTTGGTCCTAGACTGCTCTCGGATCACGCTCCATACTGGATCACCCTCACCTTCCACATAAATAAACCACCAACTTCATGGCGCCTTAATCCGTTCTGGCTGACACTGTTGCCAGAAGATGACGACTTGTCAGCCGAATGGGAGACCTTCTTCCGAGAAAACACAAACTCTGCCTCTTTCCTGATAGTATGGGAAACTTTTAAAATACACGCCAGGGCTACCCTAATAACTCGCATCAACAGGATCAAAACAAACTCAACAGATATATATGAGAAGGCGGAGACTGAATTCTCACGCACAGAACACACATATCAAACTGACCCATCCCAAGCTAACGCCTCCCTCTTAAAACTACAATCTAGGATCATGAACCAACTCCAATACGAAAAAGCAAGACAGAAATTATTTTTTGCCAAACAGAAGTATTTTGAGCAGGGAGAGAGAGCTGGAAAACTCCTGGCGTTTCTAGCTCGAAATGAGGATAAACCCCAGTGGTAATTGCACTTCAGAGCCCAGAGGGGCAAAAAATCACAGATCCTCCTGTTGTATCATCTAAGTTTAGGGAGTTCTTTATGGACTTATACAATTCTAGGACCCAAGAGGGACCAGACGATATGACTCCCTTTTTGGAAGGAGTAGCATTCCCTCAACTTACGGTTGAACAAAGGGAGCTTCTAGAGGCCCCTCTCACTAAGGAAGAAATAGACACCGCAATTGCGAGTTTTGCCAAATCTAAATCCCCTGGCTCAGATGGGTTACCCATAGAATTTTACTCACATTACAATGAAATAATCACCCCCAAATTGCTTACCCTCTATAATGTCATGTTTAAACAATTCACTCTCCCAACCTCCATGGGTGAGGCCACAATTGTCTTGATACCTAAACTGGGCAAGGACTTGGGTCACCCGGAATCCTACCGCCCTATCTCATTACTACAGGCTGATATCAAGATTCTGGCCAAAATTCTAGCCATGCGACTCAATCAAGTGATACTCAACCTTATACATGCTGACCAGGCAAGTTTTATGCCGGGACGTAACACTTCCTTTAACCTACGGAAATTATTTATAAACCTGCAGGCTACACATGAGAATGTAGGCACAAGAGTGATAGTCACCCTTGATACAGCCAAGGCTTTCGATTCGGTTGAGTGGGGATATCTCTGGTGCTGTCTCGAACGATATGGCTTTGGTCCAAACTTCATTCAATGGGTACAATTACTATACCAGAACCCCACGGCCAAAGTGGTGGCGAATGGATGGCCGTCTCAGAAGTTTGACCTCCACAGAGGCACGAGACAGGGCTGCCCATTGTCCCCACTACTGTATGCTCTGGCTGCGGAACCACTGGCTATTTCTATTCGGACAGACCCAGAGATCATAGGATTAAAAACTGGAACCCTCACAGAAAAAATCAGCATGTACGCTGATGACACATTACTTTATCTGGCGGACCCAGGTCCTTCCCTCCACCGGGCTCTTCAGACAATTGAACGCTTTGGGAAATTCTCGGGCCTCAAAATAAATTGGGGGAAATCCCAAGTTTTACCAATAGACACCTTCCCACTCACGGAATTCCAAGCCACCCTACCATTACAAAGAGTAGACACAATTAAATACCTAGGAATAAATACCTCCAAAAATTCAGCAGACTATATAACACTCAACATTAAACCACTATATTCCCTTATTAAAACTAAAACACAGTCGTGGACTAGACTACCCTTAGGAGTATGGGGCCGCATCAATCTTATAAAAATGATACTACTCCCTAAAATATTATATATACTCTGGCATGCCCCAACATACATACCTCTAAAACACTTTAAAATAATGGAGTCCCTTCTCAAACCCTTTGTGTGGGGGAAAAATAGACACAAGATTGCATGGCAAACCCTCAAAAATCCAACAGACATGGGAGGCACAGCACTTCCAGACCTTAATCACTACTATATTGCGTCCCAACTCTCCCAACTTTACCATATAGATAAGGTGGACAGTGAAAGATTCCGGATGCTACTCTGCCCACAATGGGCCCAAGGAACCTCAGATTCCATATATGCTATCACCATGGGTACTAAGACCAATGAAGGTAACACACACAAAACATCCCTGCTGTACCAGTACAGACGCATCTGGGAACTCGCAAACAACAAACTCAATATACCCAGACACAACGACTTCACTCCCTTATGGTGTAACAGAGACTTACCAGAGCTCCACAGCATCCATGACCCGAGACCTTGGATAGAGAGGGGTATACTCTACTTACACCATGTCTGGTCAAACGGAACCCTTAAAAGTTTTGACACCCTTAAAGAGGAATTCCATCTGACCAGCAATATGGTATTCAGATTCCTCCAATTGAGACACGCAATGCAGGCACAATTTCCACAACTCCCATTACAGTCAGCCCCCAATCCTCTAATAGCAATCATAAAAGATACAGACCCAAAAAAATTAATCTCCTGTTTCTACAACATGCTTACTACCCCAATAGCCACAAAAATTGCATACGGTCTCAAATCCCGCTGGGAAAGGGATCTGGGTGACATAGAAGATGAGGAATGGGAAGAAGCATTGGACACGTGTAAAGAAGTATCTCCCAAACTGTCAGACAGGTTGACACAATTATATATATTACACCGTACATATCTAACCCCGCATAGGGTAGCCAGATACAAACACAACTGCTCAACTTTGTGTCCAATGTGTAAGTCCCCAGAGTGTTCATTCTACCATCTCCTCTGGTCATGCCCACAGATACAGGGCCTATGGAAACAGATAGTGACCTTCCTTCATGACAACATGGGCTCACCTGTGACACTGGACCCCAAACAATGCCTGTTAGGTGTATTCCCGAACCCACTGGAAAAATACACTAAGGTATTTCTACAGGAGACCCTTTTCTCATGTAGAAAGATAATAGCTAGGAAGTGGATGCGTCCCGTACCACCCGAGACTAAAGAATGGAAAGCAGAGGTAAATGGGACGCTCCCATATAAACGGGTGATATATATCAATAGAGGGTGCCCAGACAAATACAATAGAATATGGGATCGATGGCTACAGGACTCGGAAACTTGCTCATGATCACTGTAAATTTCTTTTGCGCCAGAGAAATACCTCTCCTCAATGAAAGTATTATAATCATATCCTACATTAAATGATAATATCAATAGAGAACGTCAGAAGAAACGTATAACAGACCACTCATGTATGTAACCATCTTTATTTTACGTACAATTACATTGCAATGTATACATGTATAAGTATGTGTAAATAATATGACTTGTATGTATTCTGATTCACAATAAAAAAACTTTGTTGGGATAAAAAAAAAAAAAACTGCTTGCTGCAACCCCTCACAGATACTCTAGTTGGAGCGCAGGAACGAGCCCTGCTGTAAAGAATTGCATCAAAAATTGTAATTACATGCCCCTGTTAAACAGGGGCTGAAAAATTGGGCCTTAGGCACTGGTGCTGGTGCCACAACACTGCAACCCCTCACAGATACTCTAGTTGGAGCGCAGGAACTAGCCCTGCTGCAAAGAATTGCATCAAAAATTGTAATTACACGTCCCTGTTAAACAGGGGCTGAAAAATTGGGCCTTAGGCACTGGTGATGGTGCCACAACACTGCAACCTCTCACATATACTCTAGTTGGAGCGCAGGAACTAGCCCTGCTGCAAAGAATTGCATCAAAAATTGTAATTACACGCCCCTGTTAAACAGGAGCTGAAAAATTGGGCCTTAGGCACTGGTGCCACAACACTGCAACCCCTCACAGATACTCTAGTTGGAGCGCAGGAACTAGCCCTGCTGCAAAGACTTGCATCAAAAATTGTAATTACACGCCCCTGTTAAACAGGGGCTGAAAAATTGGGCCTTAGCCACTGGTGGCGGCACACAGAACCAAAAATGTTCTTACAAGCTATCAGCATGATCATTGAGGAGGAAGAGGATAATTACTCAGCATAACAGGATAGTCACTCAGCATCAGCATAGGCAGTCTTTGAAGGGATCTGGCATTTCAAAAAAAATTATTCGGTTACATCAGCATCAGGTGCTTGGTAGCTGGTGGTGATCCAAGACTAATTCATTTTATGAAGGTCAGTAGATCGACCGAGTCAGTGGACAGACGCACCCTGTGATCGGTTACAAAGCCTCCAGCAGCACTGAATGTGCGTTCCGAAAGAACGCTGGATGCAGGACAGGCCAGTAGCTCAATTGCATACTGTGCAAGCTCTGGCCAGTGATCCATCCTCAACACCCAGTAACCCAGAGGATTTTCAATAGGAAAGGTGTCCAAGTCAGATCTTGCCCCTAGGTATTCCTGCACCATGTAAAACAGACGCTGGCGATGGTTGCTGGAACCGATCATACCTTGGGGCTGCGGACTAAAAAATTGTCTGAACGCATCGTTCAGACGGCCACCTTCTCCACTGCTCCTTCTTTGACTGACCGAAGCCTCAGCAACACGTTGTCCAGGAGCAGGAGTTTGTAACCTCCCAGTCTCTGGGAACGCATTGCACGGACCTTTCTGCAAGGCCTCCCGAAGATGTTTCATCCTCTGCTCCCTCTGTGACGGCAAGATAAGGTCCGCAACCTTACCCTTGTAACGTGGATCAAGGAGGGTTGCCAGCCAGTATTGATCCCTCTCCTTGATACCACAATTACAAGGATCCTTCCGCAGGCTTTGCAGGATCAGGGAGGCCATGCAGCGTAGGTTTGCTGAGGCATTTGGTCCGGAGTCCTTTGGGTCACTAAGGACGACATGATCCACAGCCACCTCCTGCCAGCCACATACAAGTACATGGGTTTCTTGGGACTGTAAATGATCCCTTAAAGACTGCTGCCGATGCTGAGTGCCAGGCTCCACCTCCATGCTGACACAATCCTCCTCCTCCTCATCCACTTCCTGTGTGATCGACAGACACGCAGGAACACTGTCTGGATAAAGGGTGCCTTGAGAGCTAAGAAAGTCCTCCTCTTCCTGCCTCTGTGCTGCCTCAAGTGCCCTGTCCATTATTCCACGCAGCGTGTGCTCCAACAGGTGGACAGGGGGGACAGTGTCACTGATGCATGCACTGTCACTGATCACCATCCTCCTGGCCTCCTCAAATGGTGACAGGACAGTGTATGCGTCCCTGATTATGGCCCACAGGAGTGGGGGAAAAAAACAAGCTCCCCTGACCCTGTGCTGGTGCCATAGTCGCACAGGTACTCATTGATGGCCCTCTGCTGCATGTGAAGCTGCTGCAGCATGACCAACGTTGAGTTCCACCTGGTGGGCATGTCACAGATTAGGCGGTTCTTGGGCACGTTAAATTCCTTTTGGAGGTCTGCCAGCCGAGCACTGGCATTATATGACCGGCGGAAATGCACACAGACTTTCCTGGCCTGCCTCAGGACATCCTGTAAGCCCGGGTACCTGCCCAAGAACTGCTGCTTCACCAAGTTAAGGATGTGAGCCAAACAGGGCACATGGGTCATTTGTCCCTGTCGGAGAGCGGAGAGGAGGTTGGTGCCATTGTCGCAAACCACCATTCGTGCCCTAAAGTGTATGTAAACCCCAAATTATTTTTATATCATACTGTAGAGTATAAGATTTCCTATCATTTGAGCCCAGTCTTGCCACACAGAGTTAATCCATCTCTGAGCAATCCTCTTTTATTGTTCAGTGAGAGAAATCTTGACAAACTGACAAAAACTTTGTCAAATACTCCCCCTTGCTGTGAGTGACAGCCTAAGACACATGCATGATTTTTTAATTCCCTCCCCCACTCCTTTCTTCAGCAGCTCTGCAAGGATTGGCTGTTCCACACCTCAGTATGATTTGGCATGCTGAAGTCATGTGGTTACTTTCCTATCTTTTTACTGGATGTTAGAGATCATAGCAGAAGTTCAGTTAGAAATACACAGGAGAAAATGCATATTGACAAGGGGAGTGTAGAGGTGGGCGGGGAGTCTGCTGACATCACGACTCCACCCACCAAGCTCCAGACAACAGACCCACCCACAGAATATGCAGTTTTTCAGCTCTCATAACAGACAGAGGGGAGACATTTGACTGTAAAGATACATGCAGGAGGCATGTATATCCTTATAGATAACCCCTATGGCAGTAGTTTAGAAAGGATGACATTAGGTTTACATCCACTTTAAGTTGGCATGGCGTCAACCACCTCTGAACCTGCCCCTGCAGAGCTGACAGAACCTCTGCCCCAGTGTGGCTCCCGTCCCCCAAGCACACCAGCTCAAGCACCGCATGGCATCTTTTAGCCTGCGTACTTGCGTAGCCCCTTGAACGCCTACGGAGCACCACTGGTTCTGAGGACAAAGCACAGGAAGAGGCCATGGAGGAAGAAGAAGAGGAGGGGGTGGTGATGAGGAGCAAGGAGAGGTAGGTGAGACTGTGCAGGGTACACAGTACAGTAGCTGGAAATAAATCAATGAGCCTACACAAGCACCTGGCTGCAGGTTTGCTATACTGTAGGTGAGACTGCTCAGGGTACACAGTACAGTAACTGGAAATACTTCAATGAGCCTACACAAGCACCTGGCTGCAGGTAGCTATACAGTAGTTGAGACTGTGTGGGGTACACAGTACAGTAGCTGGAAATACTTCAATGAGCCTACACAAGCACCTGGCTGCAGGTAGCTATACTGTAGGTTAGACTGTGCAGGGTACACAGTACAGTAGCTGGAAATAAATCAATGAGCCTACATAAGCACCTGGCTGCAGGTAGCTATACTGAAGGTGAGACTGTGCAGGGTACACAGTACAGTAGCTGGAAATACTTCAATGAGCCTACACAAGCACCTGGCTGCAGGTAGCTATACTGTAGGTGAGACTGTGCAGGGTACATAGTACAGTAGCTGGAAATACTTCAATGAGCCTACACAAGCACCTGGCTGCAGGTTGCTATACTGTAGGTGAGACTGTGCAGGATACACAGTACAGTAGCTGGAAATACTGTAAAAACACCTGCCTGCCTGTCAGTATATTAGGAAGAGAAGGACAGGATCTAGCTAAACTGAATATAGTGTGTATGTATATATATGTATATATATATATATATATATATATATATATATGTATATATATATATATATATATATATATATATATATATATACACACAACACCTGGAAATGCATATATATACACAATACACTGTAACTGCAGCTAACTGACTCGACCTGCCTACTCTATCTAACTTAAATCAAATGACACTGTCTGTCTCTCTTTATCTCTCTATCTGAACACCGGAACACACTACACAGGTGGCCTTATATAGTGTGGGGCGTGTACTAAACCCCTTGAGCCATAATTGGCCAAAGCCTCCTTGACTTTGGCCAATTATAGCTCTCTGTTCAGACGGCGCTGTGATTGGCCAAGCATGCGGATCATAGATGCTTGGCCAATCATCAGCCAGCAATGCACTGCGATGCCGCAGTAAATTATGGGCCGTGACGCGCCACTCAAATTTGGTGCTAACGGCCCATATTGTTCATAATTCGGTGAACGACTGAACACACGATGTTCGAGTCGAACATGGGTTCGACACAAATACGAAGCTCATCCCTAGTGGAGAGGGTTACCTATCCAAAACATCCCCCCCTAAAATTTTTACAATGAGCCATAAGAGGGTGTGAGGAATCCGATAAGTGGCGCTTATACTTTTGTCTTTAAATACTCCTTAAAAAAAAGTTATACTTATGTTGGTCAAGAATGTTTATGTCTAATCTGCTTGCAATGTTATGTGCAAAAGTACTAATTTTTTTTCTTGTTTCACTCCACTTTTTCCTTCAAACTCACAAGAATGGCAGAGTGTGGCATCCCAGTTTGCTCAGCAGTGGGACTTCCCAAACTGCGGAGGGGCAATAGATGGGAAACACATCCACATTGTCCCACCCCCCAACTCGGGGTCTTACTATTATAATTATAAGGTGTTTAATAGTATTGTGCTGTTGACGGTGGTGTCGGCGACATACAAGTTTTTCTATGTGGACGTGGGGAAGAATGGCCGGATGTCGGATGGTGGAGTCATCGCCCAGACGGCTCCAGAATGGTGGCTTGGACTTGCCACCTGCGGAAGACAATGTGGGTGGTCCTCCATTTGTGTTTGTCGCTGATAAAGCGTTTGGGCTTGGTGAACATCTGATGAGGCCATTTCCGATGAGGACCCTCACCCCAGACCAGAGGGTTATTAACTACCGACTGGCCAGAGCCAGAGGAGTGGTGGAGAATGCTTTCGGAATAATGGCCAGCCGGTTCCGCCTATTTTTGACACCAATACACATGGCGGAATATAAACTGAACTATATTGTGCTTGCTTGCTGCATTCTACACAATTATCTCCGCAAAAATGCTACAAATTATGTGGCCTCAGTTGGGCCTGAGGCCGGATTCCAAAATAGCAATTTGACGGCACTTGAAGCTGGCCGTCCTGGCTTGCCCCCCCCCCCCCAAAGCGCCCACGATGTGAGACAAAATTATCTTAAGTACTTTGTGGGTAGGGGGGCTCTTGATATGCCAGCCAATTTGTGAAACATTTTTAAAATAAATGTTTA
Source organism: Lithobates septentrionalis (assembly GCA_037952835.1). Classification (NCBI taxonomy): domain Eukaryota; kingdom Metazoa; phylum Chordata; class Amphibia; order Anura; family Ranidae; genus Lithobates; species Lithobates septentrionalis. Next base: position 276,607 of record JBBDGP010000981.1, read on the forward strand.
TTAGAAACAGAACTAATATTTTATTTGATTTACTGCTTGTGTTTCTTTTAGCTGTCTCCTAGGTTCTACAATGGCCTTTTCTTTTTGGCCATTTACTTCAATAGTGTAAACGTAATTTATTTGATACATGAGGTGACAATCTCTTCCTCAGCTAACTATTATGTTGTGGGTCTGCTACACACACACATGCATTAATGATAAAAAAAATCATCCTCTTCAGCACCATGAATTAATTGTTTTGAGCCCCTAAAATGGCCTGATTGGGGCAAATTTTAGAGCAATGTGGGGGTTATTTACTGAAGGAAAATCCACTTTGCACTACTAGTGTACTGCAAGTGCACTTGAAAGTGCACTGAAAGTGCACTGAAAGTGCACTTGTAGTGCAAAGTGGATTTGCCTTTAGTAAATAACCCCCATTGCCACTGTAAACTCCAACTTACTCCAAAAACTGGTATTGAGCATTGAAAGAAGAAGTCACACATTGTTGAGTATAAAACATTTTACTCAAAGCATATTCACTTGTGCGTTAGAAAAGGGTTTTTTAACAAACCAACATCTTTGGTGTATAACATTTTTGTGTTTGACAGTAGAAATATCCTTTTTTTTGGTTAAACAGGCATGTTTAAAACCATTAACATACACAACTCAGGAACTTACAAAGTTCAACTTTAATAAATTGATGGCAATATTCGACATTAGTATGTCAAAACTGTGTTGATCTTGCCTTCATGAGATGGGGTGATGTCACCCCTGTAAAAGCCAAATTTTGAAGATGCACACAAATTGGGAGTGAAAATGTGGATTTCCCTCCTGATCCCATGCCTAATGTCAAAATGTGCTAGCTCCCATCATGGGGAATCAATGGACGTGTTTCGGGGGTGCAACCCCCTCCTCTCATCTACTTTAGTTGCGAGGATGGGGTTGCACCCACAAAACGCGTACATTGATATCCCATGATGACAGATAGCACATGTTGACACACTGTGTGCATCTTCAAAATTTGGCTTTCAAATTACTTAATTTTATTTGAATTCTAAAATATAACGACAAACTGTAAAATAAAATTCTGCCTAAAACATCAATGATGTTGTTGAGTCTTTTTTCAACATCATTGATGTTTTCCCTTATGTTTTTGTTGATTTGTTTTTGTTCTTGTTCTGGCATTCCTTTTTTTTGGCCATTGTCACCGGTTCTCAGTGTTTTTTCCATGTATTTTCTAATTCTTATTTCACATAACTTTTTTTACTTAATAGGGATAATCTTATTTCTAGCCATCTAAGATTGCAATGGGCTATGAGGGGTTAACAATCATCCCCAGGCTCGAGAGATTTGTTTACTTGTTCCTGTCCCTTCATTGGCTATAAATAGTATCTGTACCGTCCTGGGCGTGACTTTGATTCGCACGAAACATGTAAGTCACGGCAACAGTACAGCTTGCGTTCCACGAGTTGATCACAGAACATCCTTCCTTCTATCTCTGGCGCACCACTGATGTCATCACAGGCGCGTTGACTGTACCCGGCTTTGCTCGGCTCCTCCGGTTCCCCAAGATCTCTGTTTCATCTCCCAGAGGCTCCATCCATTCCACCCACTGTTCCCAAGCTTTTGGCCATTTGCAGGCAATCAACACCCTTTCCAGTCTGGATACCAACAGCTTCCTGCCCTCCTGCTTTCAGTGGTACCATTCAACTTGGAACCAGCTAGATTACCATCATCAGCAAGCAGCCTCTGGGTCTCTTTCTTTGGGATCGGATCTCCATCCTTTCTGGCATGGCTATTGGTGCCATCCATGCCACACCAGCAAGCCCTCCAGATGTTTGTTAACCCCTCTTTCCATTCTGGGGTCACCTGTGGTAACGTTATTTCATCACCCAATTTTACTAACATCATTGACTATATTTTTTTGTTTAATAAATTTTTATTAATGTCAGGCAAGATCTAAGTACATAAAGAGAAACCCACCACAAGCTTGGGCGTAATAAACATACATAATATGGTACAAAGTCCCGATCATACTAAAGTACAATAGAGAAGTAGGTAAGCAGACTATGGGTAACCAACACTCTTATAATGTACAATATATTATTAGAAACAGGATCCAATCCCGACAGATCTTTCTCTTATACATAATATTAAAAGAAAGAAGAAAAGAAATGGAATAGAGGGAAAAGAATAAAAAGGAGAAAAAGAGACAGAGGTATGAAGCAAGATGGGAAGGGGGGGGGGAGTGGTAAGAGGTGTCTACCTCAGTCAGTGCAGTGCATTTCAGTGTACAAGCACATTATTTGGCTACAGTCATAATTTCCGCGTACGCCGCGGTATACTTGAAGGCGAACCATTGGGACCATATTTTCCTCCCCAAATCTGATTTATTTCTGAGGGAAAAGGTTAAATCCTCCATGTAGTATGTGTGGTCAACCTCGCATAACCATTGGCGCAGAGAAGGAATTTTGGAGGTTTTCCAGCACCTAGGAATGAGAGCTTTAGCAGCGTTTAACAAATGTGGTGTGATGGATTTTTTATATGGTCCCGCTGGTTCGTCTGTACAATGTAACAATACCTGCCAGGGGTCGTTTGGAATCTCCGAACCTTGGATTTCTTTTATCCAATGGAGGATGGTGAGCCAAAAAGGCCTGATAAGAGGACAGGACCACCAAATATGAGCATGCGTCCCTCTCTCTCCACAGCCCCTCCAGCAGAGAGGTGAATCCTGGGGAAATAGCTTGTGTAGCACAGCCGGGGTGTAGTGCCACCTGGTTAAGAGTTTATAGTTAACTTCAGCTGTTTTCGAGGATATAGATGATGTGTGAGAGAGTAGTAGTATAGAGGACTTCTGCGTTTCCGTTAGGGTGTGATGAAGATCTTTCTCCCAGTTGCGAAGGAAGCTAGGGTATCCAATTGTGCCCAATGATCTAAGCGCTTTGTAGAAATAGGAAAGGGGTTTCTCCATTGGGCTATCACCTACAAAGGCTGACTCTATCCCTGTCAGGTTAGATACATCCCGCAGTGGTTTAGGAAGGGATTTAACGAAATCAGATAGTTGTAAATATCTCCAAAGATCCATAAGCGATGGGTTCGGAGCCGCTGAGAGAGCGGATAAAGGTAAGACGACAGAGTCTTTTGTGACTTGATGTAGTAAGACCGAGTTCCCCAGATTCCAGGAGTGTAATCTAGGGTCAATGTTCCCCGGGGGGAAATACATGTGACCAGTGAGTGGCATGAGGGGGGAGTTATATTGCCAAGCGTGCTTTTTACAAAGTGAGTCCCAGGTCCTTAGGGTGTAGTTCGTGAGAGGAGAAGCATCTATTGATAAATGCCTGGTTTTCGTCGGTATCCAGATTAGAGGGTAAAGGTCAGAGCCCCCCAATGCCACCTCCAACGACACCCAGAGTTTTGAGTCCTTATGATATTTCCAATCTGAGATTCTGGATAGGATAACTGCCAAAAAGTATTGTTTAATGTCTGGAAGGGCCAGACCACCCTCCGCTTTTGATCTAGTAAGAAGAGACCTGGGCAACCTAGGACTACGTCTACCCCAGACATATCTGCAAATCATAGTTGTTATACGTTTGAAGTACTCAGCTGGAATTTGAAACGGTATCATTTGAAACAGAAAGAGCAGCCTGGGCAGTATGTTCATTTTGACCACTCCAATCTTTCCCAGCCATGAATGTGCTATTTGGGACCATTTTTGGAGATCAGATTTGATCGAATTTAAAAGAGGCATAAAGTTAGCTTGGAATAAGGAGGACAATGAGGGAGTAAGGAATATACCTAAATATTTCATGGCTTTTTTTTGCCAACTAAAGGGGAAGGATTCTTGTAGGTGGGTCACAGTTTCTTTGGGGACTGAGATGTTCAGGATTTCAGATTTTGTCATGTTAATTTTAAAATTTGAAATTTGGTTAAAGGTCGAAAAGGCCTGCATTAAATTAGGAAGGGTAATTCTGGGCTGTTGAACGTAGAACAGAATATCATCCGCATATGCGGCATACTTGTGTTCAAAGGAGCCCACAGTAATGCCGTGTATATTCGGGTTGTGTCTTACGGTGGATAAAAAGGGTTCTAACGAAAGGGCAAATAAAATCGGTGAAAGGGGGCAGCCCTGACGTGTACCGTTATGTAGTGTAAAAGGGTCACTGAGAGTGCCATTAATTCTAAGTTGGGCTGTAGGGTAGTTATATAGGGCTGCTATTTGGTTCAGAAGAGAGGCGCCGAGTCCCAGGTGAGCCAGGGTCGCCATGAGGAACTCCCAGTCCACCCGATCAAACGCCTTCTCGGCATCCGTTGACAACAGTAGGGTGGGCTGGGAGGACCTACGCACATGGGCAATCAGGGAAAGGGTACGTAGAGAGTTATCTCGCGCCTCTCGTCCGGGAATGAAGCCCGTTTGTTCATTCGACACCCATTTAGGGATTAAGGGGAGAAGTCTGTTAGCTATTAGTTTTGCATATAATTTAGCATCGATGTTTAACAGGGAGATGGGGCGATAACTACCACAGCAACTAGGGTCTTTTCCCGCTTTAGGAATAATAGTGATGTGCGCATGCAGGGTTTCTGGTCTAATGGGATCTCCGGAGGAAATTGAGTTGGCATAATTAGCTAATCTCGGTAACAAGATGTCTGCAAACGAACGATAGTATGAAACCGTAAGCCCATCCGGGCCCGGAGCCTTGCCCGATTTCATAGCTTTAAGAGCTTTGCGTAACTCTTCCGAGGTGAATTCCCCATCTAGAGTTGATAATAAATCGTCTGCCAGTTTTGGGAGTTTAGCATTTGCGAGGTAATCATGAATAGCCTGTTTGCGAGTGGTTTGGTCTGGTATATTGTGTTGAACGTGATAAAGTTGTTGATAAAACGTTCTAAACTCCGCCGCTATTGCAGGGGTGTGGTAAACTAATTCATCCGTTTTAGATTTCACTTTAGCAATGAAAGAAGCTGCTTTTTTTTGTTGTAGAGAGCGAGCCAGCAACCTGCCAGGTTTGTTGCCCCATTCATATGCACGTTGGGCTGTAATGTGAAATTGCTGTTTCTGTTCAGTGTGGAAGAGATTCTTCAGATCTTCTCTCTTTTTAGTCAGGGCTTCAAGCACCTGTTTTGCAAGACCCGCTTTGTGTTGTCGTTCAAGCGTGCCTATATCACTGAGCAGTTCTGCTTGCTGTGTCGCTCTCTCTTTTTTTTTCCTAGATCCTAGTTCAATCAGTTTACCACGTATGAAGGCCTTATGGGCCTCCCAAAGTACTCCCGGTGAAGTCTCCGGGCAGGTATTTTCCCTGAAGTATTGTACCAGTTCCCCAGCAATAGCTGCAGTGTCTATGTCATCTGTGAGTAGGTTTTCATTCAATTTCCAGTTAGCAATCCTAATTGGTATGGATGGGATTTTTATCTGGAGGATGACTGGTGAATGATCTGATAGCGTGGAGGTTTCTATTTTAGCGTCAGTGACCAGGGGAAGATGAAAATGATCAATAAGGAGGTAATCGATGCGCGAGTAGGAGTGGTGTAAGTGTGAGAAGTGAGTATAGTCCCGTGTCTTGGGATTGAGGATTCTCCAGACGTCCATTAGCTGGGCGTCTTGTAGGCGTTTACGGATGAGAGTTAATCGTTTGTGCGTGATACAGGATGCGCCCGTGGATGTATCAATTGGGGGCTCCAAGGGAGCATTAAAGTCCCCCGTAAGCAGGACACATCCCAGGGCGAACTCCGTCAGTTTAGAGAGGGTGGCAGCTAAGAAGCCAGTTTGGTCTCGGTTGGGAGCGTATAGTGTGGCTATGGTGCATAACATACTGCCCAGTTTGCCCCTGATAAATAGGAAACGCCCCGAGGGGTCACTCACCATAGTCTCGAACGAGAACGAGGTACCCCTGCGAAAGCCAATGGCCACACCTTTGGACTTGCGGATATCAGAGAGGCTATAGTACCACGTGGGGTAATTTGAGGAAAAAAGTTTTACATTCGTTGTGTGTGTTAGATGGGTCTCCTGTAGGCAGACAATGTCGGCCCGCAGGCGATCCAACTCTCTAAACAAATTGTGTCGTTTACCTGGAGCATGCAGACCACGGACGTTGAGTGAGAGTATGTTGAGCTTAGCCATTGACTCCGTCAGGGGCACCTCGCTTCTTCAGATCTGAGGTAGACACAAATACAAGGGTTAGGGCGGGGAGAGGGTGGGACAGGGATAAACCAGTAGAGGAGAGAAAGAGAGAGGAGAGACGAAAGAAAGAAAAAGGAAAAGAATGGGAAAAAAGAGGTAGATTCAATACCATAGTCGCCACCCCTGATATGTCAGGGTAGCAAACAGCATGCATAGCACTGCAGCATATAGTAGGGGTATATCGCGAGTCCCGCACACCCGTAGCCCCAGTCCCCGGAAGGACGTTCCCACGGGAGCACGGGACCCCCCGACACCCCCGAGGAGGCGGGTCCGCCGCCTGGAGCGGCAAACAGAGAGCGCTCAACGTGGCGCGTCTGTCTGCCCCAGGGCTCCGGAGCCAGCACAGTCAAGTTGTTATAACACGAAGGGTATTTATTATACAACTCGAGGTTTAAATTTAACCACGAAAACCTTTAAACCTGGTAACACCTGAAGTGTTACAGTCCCGGCAGTCTTGGGTTTGGGTCCCTAAACCAGGGAGCCAAAACAAAAGAGGAGAAGGAAAGTTATGCGCACAAGTTCAAAAAAATAGAGAAAGAAGAAAAAAAAAAAAAAAAAACTGAATAGTCTACTAATGGGAGAAACATCAGAAAAAACTTTCTCTTCCTTATATATAACAGTAGAGATAACAATAATTGCAAGTGCAAAAAAGATCCTTTATGTCAGAACAAGATGCTTTATACTGTATACTTGCGGCCACCGTCGAGGACAGGTTGTTGCAGGCCCAAGTCAGGATCCAGTTGTTTCCGTATGTGATTCACCCATCTTGCGGGGGAGATGAACCGGAGGAGCCAGATTTACGCCTGTGGTCTACTTTCTGCCACCTAGGTTCCGTAGAGGGGGTAGGGGAAGGAATGAGATCCTGCCATCCCGGGAGCTCTGGTGTGGGTATGTTGAGCTCTTCGCAGAACTTTTCCAGGTCCTCTGGGAAGCGAAGTGTCGCCGTCTTGCCCTCCTTGCGTGCAATGAGGGACGCCGGGAACCCCCAACGATAGACAATAGCTGCTGCACGGAGCTGTTCAGTGAGAGGACGCAGAGCCCTGCGTCGATCCAGCGTTTCCCTAGCTAGGTCTGGGAAGAGTAGGAGGGAGGCCCCGTCAAAGTCCAGAGGTGATTTTTCCCGGGCCTTCTTCATGATTAATTCCTTCTCCTCAAAATAGTGCATCCTGCATATCACGTCTCGTGGGACCTCCGTTGACAAGTTGCGGGGGCGGAGGGCCCTGTGAGCACGGTCTATTTTCAAAGGAAAGACCGCGGCCTGGCCGAGCAGGCCATTAAATATGCCACGCAGCGAGGGGAGGAGGTCGTCCTCGCCCGTGGCCTCCGGCAACCCTCTTATCCTAATGTTGTTCCGCCTGTTGCGGTTCTCCTGGTCCTCGATTTTGTAGAGGGCCATTCTGTGTGCAATGGAGAGGGTGCGGGCGGTGTTCTGCAAGGCCCTAATGGCGGTCGCGTGACGATCCAAACGTTGTTCGGTCTCCTCCACTCGCTCCAACACGTGCGTAAGATCCGATCTCACTGCAGAGAGCTCTTTCTTAATCGAGCGTTCCAGACCCGCAAACAGGGACGCCAGCTCCGACTTGGTGGGGAGATCACTTACGAGTGCCGCCACGCCAGGATACTTAGGTGCGCCTTCCTCCCCTTCTGAGCAGGCCGAAGTCGCTGGGGAGTGTCTCCCTGGTTCAGATCTGTGGCGGGAGGCGGAGCACGCGCCTCGAGGAGAGCGGCCTAGTCCGTCCAGGTCAAGGGAGACCTCCGGATCAGTGGCTAGGAAACGTTTTATGGATCCCGAAGGGGTTCCTTTTTTGGGCAGAGACTTGCCTGATCTCTTCCGCATGGTGTGGGGGATTGTGCCGGGTAAAGGTCTTGGCTTAAGCTGATGAAAAGTTGTGCCAGCGCCGGAGCCCAAGGAAGACACGTCTTTACCGCTGCATGACGAAACCACGCCCCTCCAACATCATTGACTATATTGTTTTTAATTTTATTTTTATTCTTCCAATTTCCAATGTTCCAATTTCATTCATACTTTTAGACATTTGTAAGCTCATCACATTTATGATGGAATAAACATTTTTGCTCATCATTATTTGGTCAGTACAGCCTGTTTTTCACCACCAGTCTGGATCTCATTCATAGAGCGCTGAACCTAATGTTCCTAGAGTCCACAAAAGACTTGAGACTGGGACAGAAGTTCACCTTTCAACAGAACAATGACTCTAAACATACAGCCAGAGCTACAATGGAATAGTTTAGATCAAAGCATATCCATGTGTTAGAATGGCCCAGTCAAAGTCCAGACCTAATTCCAACTGAGATCTCTGACTTGAAAATTGCTGTTCACAGACATTCTCTGACAGAGCTTGAGTTATTTTGCAAAGAAGAAGGGGCAAAAATCTCACTCTCTAGATGTGCAAAGCTGATAGAGACATCCCCGAAAAGACTTGCAGCTGTACTTGCAGTGAAAGGTGGTTCTACAAAGTATTCACTCAGGAGGGCTGAATACAAATGCATGCCCCATTTTTCACATATTTATTTGTAAAAATATTTGAAAACCATTTATCATTTTCCTTCCACTTCACAATTATGTGCCACTTTGTGTTGGCCTATCACATAAAATCCCAATAAAATATATTTATGTTTTAGGTTGTAACGTGACAAAATGTGGAAAATGTCAAGGGGTATGAATACTTTTTAAAGGCACTGTATAAAGCCAAAAAAATTACATCTTCCATTCAAGCTTACTTTATTTTATAAGCAATGGCTTGGAGGGCCAGTCTGATGAGGCCACAATTTAGTGCACTCGGAACAAGATTAGAGATTTTTTGGATAAATTCTGATGTCTCTTTCGCAGACATTGGATTGAAGTAACAGGTGTGGAAAAATTGGGCTTTGGGTGTCGGTGGTGCCTTCACACCGTAACCCTATCGAGGTACTCTTGATAAAAGCAAAAATTGGCCTTGCCGTCAAAAATTGCAATAATATGCACCTGTCAAACAGGTGCGGAAAAATTGGTCTTTGGTAGGGATGGGCGAACGGTTCAGCCCAAGCATGAGTTTGGGCTGAACTTTGGCTGTTCGCCCATTCACCGATTCAACAACCAAATTATCGGGTCATTTGACCATTTGTTTGTTCGGCCCGCCAAATGACCACAATGCACTGCGCCTCTGCACAGTGCATTGAAAGCCCTGATTGGCTGAAGCAATGAAAGCTTCGCACAATCAGGGCACAGAGCACTGTCAGAGCCATGATTGGAAGCTGTCATGATGACTGTATCCAATCATGGCTCATTTCTCAATCCCGCCCCACACTGTAAAGGTATTCTTTCCATAGCGGCCATTTGTAGTGTGATAGTGGTGTAGAGAGATAGAACAGGGCTCTGTTCAGTGCTATTATACAGTTAGTGTGCTATTCTGATTCTATTGTCAGTGTAGAATATCAGTTTAATGTGCATCTACGGATAGTTCAGTATGAGTGTAGTGAGACCATTCATCTTTACATTAGTGTGAATGTAGGGATAGTTCAATCAGTGTAGGTGCAGTGCGGTCAATCATCTTAACATTAGTGAGAATGTAGGGATAGTTCAATCAGTGTAGGTGCAGTGCGACCATTCATCTTTACATTAGTGTGAATGTAGGGATAGTTCAGTCAGTGTGAGTCTAGTGTGACCACCATTTATCTTTACAATAGTGTGAATGTAGGGATAGTTCATCAAGTTTAACGCCATATATTTCAGTGTGTTATGTGCCATTTAACAGAGTACAGTTCAGTACTAGTGCACGTTTAACGCAGTATATTTCAGTTGGATTACTGCAAGTATAATGCCGTATAGTTCAGTGCGTTACTGCAAGTTTAACACTGCACGTTTCAGTGTGTTACGTGCCGTTTAACACAGTACATTTCTGGCGGTTAATGCACGCTTAATGCAGTATATTTCATTTGCATTACTGCAAGTTTAACGCTATACATTGTAATAAAAAATATATAATATCATTGATATATATATATTGATCATATTCCGTTCTTTTCTTTGCGGTTACTCTGTTATATAGAACAAACATAGAACAAACTGCAACTGTTGCTAGGGTAACTGCGGTTTTTCAGGTAATAAACCCTTTTGATGCTAATCTCATTCCTGTCACTTCTAATATATCTTTGAAATGTGTTTTTTTTTTCTTTTTTTACCCAAATCTTTCAATACAAAGAAAAGAGAAGTGTTTCTAAACCCAATAAATTAATATTTTCAGATCTTGATCTTTAAAGGTGACCATACACTGCAATCCGTTAGATATAAAATAAATAAGATTTAGTGCAAGAGCCAGACCATTGAAGAACAGGCTGAAGATCTTCAGTCACAAAGATCTCCAGTCTCTTCTCAGCGAGCTGCATCTCACAAACCTGAAGTGGTGCACGATTTTCTGCGCAATTTTCTGATTAAAATGGGGAGGATGAAGAAAAAAAAAAGGGGCCTGTTTGATTTCCTATAATTTGAATTAATTGTTAAAGTGCATCTTCCTATTACCTATTTTGCCTAAATATCGAGTTGTACAGAGATTGGCCAATCAGATTGCATAGTGTATGACCATCTTAAGTGCCAAATTTGGAATGTAGATGTGCCATGACCCACTTGTATTTTCCAAACGATATTTCTTGGGCATTATACAAGGCACATGAAAAAAACACCTTTTTTCAAGACATGCTAGAGTGATCGGGAATCTTCAAACAACGGCTCTCTAGCTGTTGCGGAACTACACATCTCATGAGGCATTGTAAAACTCTGACATTCACAGACATGACTAAACATGATGGAAATTTTAGTTCCTGAATAACTGCAGGGCCGTAGTTTGAAGACCCCTGTGCTAGACCATTAGTATGCCTCCAGAATTGGGAATGTAGCATCTACCCAACTTCTCTCTGCTGGTGGACACCTACATCTGGCCTATATTTAAATAGATATATAGATAGACATATCTATATATACACACACACTGAAGCAGGAAGCAATATACATTGGCCTGGAAGTGAATCTGTATGAATCTGTACACAGGAAGTAGGTGTGTGTTTTGAGGCCAAATCATTTAGACATATACACATGACCCACGCAAACACCACCCCATGTAAAAATAAATAAAAAATTATCTTAATTTGCAAATAAGGATCATCTCTTCCTCAGAGAACAGTGAGCAGGGCATGGTGGCGGGAAGAAATTAGCAGTACAAGCAACTTCCTGGAGGGGCATGATGTTATACCTGTGTGCTGGCCACAGATTCCGGGAACCAGATATGTACCACGGTACATAACTCCACGCACACAGCAGTTGCGCATCACACATACACAGCGGTCGTGCATCTACCTGCAGGAACCACATTTTTATGGAAATTAATAGTAAAGCAGATGCAGATTTCCAGGACTGGACTAACAAATGTTTATAGTGAAAGGCAACTGGTGTTTTCGATTAAACAAGGTCTAAATGGGCCATTGACATGCATCACAGTTGAACGTAGGAATGTGTCTTTGCAAAGTTAAACTAACTGAAATCCTTTCTTATTTTTGCTTGGGAATGGAGTGCAGAGAGATTAAAAGTCTTGTCAGCTTTTGGGGATGTCTTCACCCCTGATAGGGTGAAGACACCTCCCAAATTTTGCCAGTTTCTCCTTCAAATTTATTCACTTCCTGTCACATAGCCAAATAGGAAGTGAGGGTAAAACCCTACCAATGTCTTTCCTTGGGGTCACACAGGTCAATCTAAATAATTTCCCTATTATGTAAATTGCACTCTAGCATTTTGCTCTGTACACCCCAAATTATTAGGTATCTTGGACTTTGGGGCTTATTTACTAAAGGCAAACCTACTTTGCACTACAAGTGCACTTGGAAGTGCAGTTGCTGGAGATCCGAGGGGATCATGCAATAAAAATAAAAAAACGGCTTCTTCTACATGATTGAATGATAAAATCACCAGTGCTTCCCCTCAGATTTACAGTGAGTACACTTGTATTTCAGAGTGGATTTGCCTTTAATAAACCCCAAAATGCATAACAATTTGGGGTATACACAACAAGTACTAGGGTGCAATTTGCCTAATGGGGACACTAGTTAGATTGACCTGTGTGTCCCCAGGGAAAGACATTGGTAGGGTTTTACCCTCACTTCCTGTTTGGCTATGTGACAGGAAGTGAAGCCAATTTTGAGAAAAGGGACACAAAGCCCAACCTAAAAGGACAAGCAGGGGTTCTAACACTCACGTGGTTTCCCTCAAATGCCCACAATTAGAATAGGATTGTCTTGAGCTAGATTTTAGCTCAGTGCTCTAAATCAGTGGTTCTCAACCCTGTCCTCAAGTACCCCCAACAGACCATGTTTGCAGGTTTTCTTGCACAGGTGCTTTAAATCAGAGTCAATGGCTTGGTATTTTGGACAGCCATTTTAGCTAGGATAAATTCCCAAAACATGTCCTGTCGGTGGTACTTGAGGACTGACGCTGAGAACCACTGCGCTAAAATGGAAAATTGAATACCTACCTCTTTGTAATTTTCCTTTCCTGGTGCCAATCCATGGCAGCATATGCACAATCCATGCATATGCTACCATGAAGGCACCAGGAAAGTAGCTTTTAGACAAATCACACCTTTTTTGTTTAGCCATGCCAATCAGCTTAGTTAAGCTGCAGCTGGGAAATCTGTTACCAGAAAATTGTTTAGGGGGGGAGGGAGTGTAAAGTGCATTATTTGGATTAAGCATGCATCTGCAAAACAAATTATTAACAAAACACATAAAACATAAAAATTTGCTACAAATTTTATTGGTCAACAAAACAGGACTTGGAAAAGAGCAACGAAAGCAAAAAACACATGTATGTTAATTTGAGACACTTATGCCGCGTACACACGGTCGGACTTTCTATCCTACTTGGTCCGGCACACTTTCCGACGGACTTTGTCCGCCAGGTGCGCCGGACTTTAAAATGGACGGACTTGCCCACACACGCCGGGACTTTCCGGCGGGCTAAGTCCGCCCGTCTTTCCGACGGACTTTCGCCGGAGTTCCGGCGGACTTTCAGAATGAACGGACTTGCCCACACACGGCCAAGTCCGTTCATTTTGAACGTGACTCAGGTGCGACGGGACCAGAAAAGGATGTCAATCTTGCCGCTTTTATCGGCGAGATTGACACCTTGCGAGCCCCGTCGCGGGGCATACCAGGCCCTTAGGTCTGGTATGGATTATAAAGGGAACCCCGCTACGCCGAAAAAACGGCGTGGGGTCCCCCCTAAAATCCATACCAGACCCCGATCCGAGTACGCAGCCTGGCCGGTCAGGAAAGGGGGTGGGGACGAGCGAGCGCCCCCCCCCTCCTGAACCGTACCAGGCCGCATGCCCTCAACATGGGGGGGTGGGTGCTTTGGGGGAGGGGGGGGCCCGCCTCCCCCATGGGGGGGGTCGACCACGCCCCCTAAAACGTCACAGTCCCAGCATGCCCAGGGACTGTGACATCATATGGGGGCGGGGTCTCCGCCTATATAAGTCACAACGCAGCCCTCGGAGACCAGTCCAGCCGGAGAGAGCGTCGTGTCAACATCTGGGGGAAGAGAAGAGAAGAGAAGAGAAGAGAAGAAGCCCAGCAGCTTAGAAGTCCGGACCTCTGCTGGCAAGAGAGCTACCTGAACACAGCAGAGGAGCCGGCCGAAGAACTGGAACACCGGGAGAAGAGAGCGGAGAAGAACCAACCGGACGCCGGGAGAAGATGAAGCGGAGGGACCCCCGAAGCCGGAAGAAGACCCCCGAAGCCGGAGGAAGATCCCCCCCCCCGGAGCTGTTTAATAAAATATTTTAAAAACCTGTGTAGTGTGTTTTATTACTTACACTTTTTTCCTAGGTAAATGGGTAGGGGTACCATGTACCCCATACTCATTTACATAGGGTGGGGGGCCGGGATCTGGGGGCCCCCTTATTAAAGGGGGCTCCCAGATTCCGATAAGCCCCCGCCCGCAGACCCCGACAACCAACGGCCAGGGTTGTCGGGAAGAGGCCCTTGTCCTCATCAACATGGGGACAAGGTGCTTTGAGGTGGGGGGGGCCCGCAGGGCGCCCCCCTCCCCCAAAGCACCCACCCCCCCATGTTGAGGGCATGCGGCCTGGTACGGTTCAGGAGGGGGGGGGCGCTCGCTCGTCCCCACCCCCTTTCCTGACCGGCCAGGCTGCGTGCTCGGATCGGGGTCTGGTATGGATTTTAGGGGGGACCCCACGCCGTTTTTTCGGCGTAGCGGGGTTCCCTTTATAATCCATACCAGACCTAAGGGCCTGGTATGCTCCGCGCTCGCCGCAATAGGAAAATTAGTTTTTCCTATTGCAGCGAGCGCGAGATGCAATACCCTGCCCTCGTGTCGCATCTGGTCCGTCGGACCAGCATACACACGAGCGGGCTTTCCGTCGGACCAGCACACACACGAGCGGACTTTCCGCCCGAAACTGAGTCCGACGGAAAGATTTAAAGCTTGTTTCAAATCTAGGTCCGGCGGGCTTTTGGGAAAAAGTCCGCCGGAAAAGTCCGCCGCCGCCTACACACGGGCGGATTGTCCGGCACACTCTGGTCCGCCGGACCAAGTATGCCGGAAAGTCCGACCGTGTGTACGCGGCATAACAGAATATGGTTTTGAGGTCTGACCATTTTGCAGAGGAAATTAATAAGAGTTAAAAGGACTGTGCTCACAAACGGACAGTTTCTTAAGGATTTACACATTAGTCACAACATCTTAAAGAATATTTTGCAAAATAATGCAACACAGACAATTAAATCAAAGTGAAACTAACAACCTACAAACAACAAACATTGACAACATCAAAAATATTTCAGTGAAAAATATCCCCCCCAAAAAAAATAAAGAAACAAAAGTAAAAAAATACTTGCTCTAAAACACATTTGTTTTGCAGATGACATAACAAACAAAATAAAAAGAGAAAAAAACATGTGTTACAAATTCTATAAGGACACCCAAATGTACTCTCTTGACACACACACACACACACACTTTACTGCAAGTTCTGTGTGTTACTGCAAGTTTAACGCCGTATAGTTCTGTGCGTTACTGCAAGTTTAACGCCATATATTTAATTGCGTTACTGTAAGTTTAACGCCATATACTTCATTGTGTTACTGCAAGTGTAACCCATATATTTAATTGCGTTACTGCAAGTTTAGCGCCATATAGTTCTGTGCGTTACTGCACATTTGATGCAGTATAATGCAGTATATTATAGTGTATCTGTGGAGTGTAGTGAATACTCAAATTAAAGTGCACCAAGCACCACTTTCCATTGATTAAAGTGCATCCGCGTACACATTTTTACACATCTTTATTACATTTTGTTAATAAGCACCCCCCCACCCCCATCATGTCTGGGAGGACAACAAGGAGGCAGACATTCCCATGGCACTGTAAGGGGGCCAGCAGTGTATGTGTCCACAGGCAAAGGTGGACGTGATCAGTCCTTCATTTCCTCTATTTAGTAATGTTGCCCATGCTATCCAGCCACATTATGCAGAGGCGGTGGTGGACTAGCTTACTAAACTGTCCTCATCCTCCTCATCCTCCATCACCCAAGCAGAGACTAGTGTGCAGTCCCCTGCAGCTGCCAGAGAGACTAAACCTGCCTCCTTGTCCACAGCTATTCCTGCCATAGCCCCAGCATCAGGCATGGACGAGTCAGTGGAGTTATTTGAACACAGCTTCAGCCAGTTGCTCCTTGATGATGCACAGCCATTACTCAATTCAGATGTTGGTTCTGAGGTTGAGGAAGGCAGGAACATGAGCTTACAGAGAGGTGAGAACACTAGTACACAAATTGGCATTCATGTTCCCCCAGCCACAGCTTATTGCCAAGTTTTCTCCAGTAGTAATGAGGATGGAGGAGATGATGATGATGAGATCACTGACTTGCCTTGGGTGCCAGATAGAGCAGAGGAGGAAAGTGAGGGTGAGGCACAACCCCAATGAGGCAGCCATCATGGAAGAGTAGAGAGCAGCTGCCCTATTCCATCACATTTTGGAGCTGTTATCTCCTGGCCCACTTCCCACAGCTCAGCTGTCTGGGCCTTTTTTAGTACATGCCCAGCGATCACATTGTTGCTATTTGCAAACTTTGTCTGAAGCACATCAAGCATGGCAAAAACACCAGACATTTGCGTACCACATGCTTGACAAGTCATTTAACCTCCCACCACTCAGCCCATTGGCAAGAGCACATAAAAGCCACACAAAAGGGGCACAAATCTGTCCCTCCTTCTTACTCACCTCAGTCTGTCCCTGCTATACCTCATGACCTCTCAGCAGCCTCCACTGACAGGGATGATGATATAGCGCAGGGTATCCCAGGTCCTTGCAGCACATCTGCCAGCTGCACACTACCAGCTGTAGACTATAGCCGGAAAATTTCTCTGCCCAATCTGCTGCAGTGGTAAAAAAAAATACAGTCCCTGCCACCCACATGCCCAGCGTCTAAATGCAAGCTTGTCAAAGCTGCTGGCTCTACAACTTCTGTCTTTCCGCCTGGTCGATTCTACCCTGTCTGTGAATTTGCAGAATGTGCTGTACCACAATGGCAGGTTCCCAGTCACTATTTCTTTTTACGTAAGGTCATTCAAGCTCTCTACCATCACGTGGAAGGCAATGTTGTGGCATCGTTGGGCAAGGCAGTCAGCCACAAAGTCCACGTTACTGCTGACACGTGGTCCAGAAAGCATGAGCAGGGATGATATATTTAGTAGCCAATGCTGCAGCAGCTGCATATGCAGCAGAGGGCTGTCAATGAGCACCTGTGTAAGTATGGCACAACGACTGGCTCAGGCCAGCTCGGCTTTTTTTCCCCAATGGTTGCTCCTAAAGGATGCATGCACTATACTGTCACCATTTGAGGAGACCACAAGGATGGTGAGCCGTGACAATGCATGCATCAATGCATGCATCAGTGACACAATCCCTGTTGTGTTCCTGCTGGAGCAGACTCTGTGTGGCATTATAGACAGGGCACTCGAGGCAGAGTAGCGGGAGGAAGAGGAGGACTTCCTTTCCTCTCAAGGCCCAAGTTATGCAGACAATATAACAAGTATAGGCGCAAAACAAGTCAGACATCATACACATTCTGATACAAATCTGCTAAAAAAAAAAAAAAAAGGGAAGTAATGATAAAAATAGAGTCTGGTCAGTCCATAAAAATATTGGCTAAAAGAGTCTATTTAGGAATAGTGAAAATGGAAAAAAAGCATCCAAAAATGCAAACAGGGCTGCCATCATGATAGGGTAGAAACCAATTCCTCAGCTGCAACAAAGCACAAGTAGAGAGGCGACTCTGAGTGCAGTATTTTAGAAATAACGCTTTTGATAATAGATGTAGATCAACTCACATTTTGTAGGAATAAACAGGCATGGTATTAATAATACAGTGACGCATCCCCGAGTCCTAAGTAGTGTAGATTCCTTGCTGACAACTGTGAGATCTTCCGGAAAATGGAAACGGCTTCGGAGAGCGTCCTCAGAGCGAGGCGTGGAACACACAGGACAGCTTGCTGCGGATGGATGACATCATCAAAGCTGGACGCGTTTCGAGAGCATGCGCACTTGGCGAAGTAAGCAAGTCGCGCTCCTTTGTCAACAGATCTTTATGCAGACACTATTGTTCCTATGCCACAGAACACACAAGAGGAGAGAGAGGAGGAGGATTCTGGCAGTTTCGGAGGCATTGAAACAGAGGAAAATATACGTTAAACAGTAAGAGATGGTTTTCCACCCCCAGAACCCTTGGATGTAGTATGTGGCTGGGAGGAGGCAGTTCCAGATATTGTAATCCTCAGTGACCCCGGTGAGTCTGCTTCTCATGCCTCCACAAATTTGCGGTGCATGGGCTCCCTCTTGTTTCAAAGCCTGTGAAAGGACCCAAGAATACGTGGCGTAAAGGAAAAGGATCACTATTGGTTGGCAACCCTCCTTGACCACTGTTATAAGGGTAAAGTCTCAGAACTAATCCCGTTCCCATAGAGAGTGCAGAAGATTAAATCTCTTGAGGACACCCAACTCTACTGCTATGGGACGTTATTCCCAACTCTGGTAGGTTACAGTGTCATGGAAAACGTAGTTTTGAGGCTTCTGTTGGTCAAGAGAGGAGTCCTCACTGCCCAGGGCTGTCAGCTTCCACATCCCATCGGAAGCATTGGCATCACATGGTGGACACTTATCTAGGAGCGAAAACAGAGATGGAGAGCTTTCCAGTCGACAATCCACTGGCTTACTGGGCCATGAGAATAGACCAATGGCCAGAACTTGCCCAGTATGCTATTGAGCTGCTGGGCTGCCCTGCATCCAGCGTGCTTTCCGAACGGGCATTCAGTGCTGCTGGAGGTTTTGTTAATGATCATAGAACGTGTCTGTCCACAATCTCGGTGGACCATCTGACTTTTATCAAAATGAATCAGTCCTAAGTGACCAGCAGCTATGATGCCGATGCCGCTGGCTAAGTGTTTTTGGGATCTGGAATCTCTGCAGGACTTCTAGGCTGCCTAGTGTTGTGGGTGTTGATTTCATCTGGAAGAATGTTTTTGGTGTAGGTTTCTTGGGCACAATTTACATCCAAAGACCAGTTTTTCACACCTGTTTGACATGTGCATATCATTTCAATTTTTGACAGCAAGCCAATTCTTGCTGTCATCAAGAGTACCTCTATATGGTTATGGTGTAAAGGCGCCACCAATACCCAAAGACCAATTTTTCCACACCCATTCCTTCTATCCAAAGTCTGTGGTAGAGACATCAGAATGTATCCAAAAAATCTCTAATCTTGTTCCCAGTGCACTACATTTTACTATACAAAATAAGGTGCGTTGGCATGGACCATAGGGTGAGTACATGGATTGAAAACTGGCTACAAGGGCGTGTTCAGAGGGTGGTGATAAATGGGGAGTACTCAGAATGGTCAGGGGTGGGTAGTGGGGTTCCCCAGGGTTCTGTGCTGGGACCAATCCTATTTAATTTGTTCATAAACGACCTGGAGGATGGGATAAAGAGTTCAATCTCTGTATTTGCAGACGATACTAAGCTAAGCAGGGCAATAACTTCTCTGCAGGATGTGGAAATCTTGCAAAAAGACCTGAACAAATTAATGGGGTGGGCGACTACATGGCAAATGAGGTTCAATGTAGAAAAATGTAAAATAATGCATTTGGGTGGCAAAAATATGAATGCAATCTATACACTGGGGGGAGAACCTCTGGGGGAATCTAGGATGGAAAAGGACCTGGGGGTCCTAGTGGATGATAGGCTCAGCAATGGCATGCAATGCCAAGCTGCTGCTAATAAAGCAAACAAAATATTGGCATGCATTAAAAGGGGGATCAACTGCAGAGATAAAACGATAATTCTCCCGCTCTACAAGACTCTGGTCCGGCCGCACCTGGAGTATGCTGTCCAGTTCTGGGCACCAGTCCTCAGGAGGGACGTACTGGAAATGGAGCGAGTACAAAGAAGGGCAACAAAGCTAATAAAGGGTCTGGAGGATCTTAGTTATGAGGAAAGGTTGCAAGCACTGAACTTATTCTCTCTGGAGAAGAGACGCTTGAGAGGGGATATGATTTCAATTTACAAATACTGTACTGGTGACCCCACAATAGGGATAAAACATTTTCGCAGAAGAGAGTTTAATAAGACTCGTGGCCACTCATTACAATTAGAAGAAAAGAGGTTTAACCTTAAACTACGTAGAGGGTTCTTTACTGTAAGAACGGTAAGGATGTGGAATTCCCTTCCACAGGCGGTGGTCTCAGCGGGGAGCATTGATAGCTTCAAGAAACTATTAGATAATCACCTGAATGACCACAATATACAGGGATATGTAATGTAATACTGACACATTATCACACACATAGGTTGGACTTGATGGACTTGTGTCTTTTTTCAACCTCACCTACTATGTAACTATGTAACTATACATTGTGGCCTCATCATACAGACTGGCTCCCCAAGCCGTTGCTTACAAAGTAAAGACAGCTTGCAGGGAAAATATCTTTTTTTGGCTTTATAAATGCAATTATTGCTGCAGCAGCTTCTATACACAGTACAGATGTACCACTTTACAGGTAGACTACGGGGACCCCCCAGGCACTATAATGAAAGGAATTTTTCATTTTTATGCTTTCACTTTAAGCATCAATAAATCACTGCTAATTTACAAATGATGTTTTTTACAAACTTTTTTCATTGATACATGTCCCCTTTTTACTGTCAAAAATTTAAATTTGATGCCCCGCTCAAACAGTTGCAGAAAAATTGGTCTTTGGGTGTCGATGGTGCCTTTACACCATAACCCTATTGAGGTGCTCTTGATGAAAGCAAGAATTGGCCTTGCTGTCAAAAATTTCAAGGATATGCACCTGCCAAACAGGTGCAGAAAAATTGGTCTTTGGGTGTCGGTGGTGCCTTCACACCGTAACTATAGCACACTAACTTGCTAGCAGCACTGAACAGAGCCCTGTTCTATCTCTCTCCACGCCAATATCACACTGCAAATGGCCGCTATGGGGAGAATAATTTTATAGTGTGGGGTAGGACTAAGAGCAATGAGCCATTATTGGATAGAGTCATCATTACCTTCTCCAATCATGGCTCTGACAGTGCTCTGTGCCCTGATTAAGCAAAACCTTCATTGCTTCATCCAATTAGGACTTTCAATGCACTGTGCGGTGGCGCAGTGCATTGTGGTCATCTGGCGACCGAACAAACGGTTGAACGCCCTGATAATTCAGGTGTTTCTAAAAAAGAGCGAACAGCCAATGTTCCTCCCGAACTCATGCTCGGGCCAAACCATTTGCCCAACTCTACTGCTATATGGTATGCAAAGTTAGGTGTAGACAGAATACCTTAAAATTAAATAGATTTTTTTAAGTGTACTGTTAGTATAGGAAGATGCCTATTTTTTAATTTATAAATATCTAAGTAAGATAACTTTTTTTGGCCTTTTAAATCCCTGCACCATGGAATTCTATTTGCTTTTCTCCTTCCTTCAGGTGCATGCACCAAAGGCTCTCACATGAAAGAACATATGTAGCCAAAGAGAGGATTTTGGGTGGGGAAACCCATCTAAACACCAGCTTGCAATCTAGATTAGGAGCAGGCAGCATGAAGTGACAGTGCTGCTCCTGCATAAGGACACACTGGGTAAGCATGGTGGATGAGTAGAGATTGTCAGTTAACAGCCAAACATGGTCACATAGTGGAGATCACATGCTCTCCCATACCCAAAAGACCCCCCCCCCCCCAGAGCAATGGAGCAAGAGCAAAGAAGAGCAGGATGTTTCCTTGATCAATCTAATTTTTCAGTAAGTAGGACAATCTCTTTGTCCAAGACACAGTCTCTCCAGGGCAGTCCTTCAGAGTAATGTATGGCTTACGCTCACTCTGTCCATGGCAGGCTAGGGCAGTCTTTCTATCCAGGGCACTCAGTCTCTGGATCTCCAAGGCAGTTTCTCTGCTGGGCAGCCTCATTTGCAAGAACAGTATATTTCACCCTAATGCCGCGTACACACGATCGCACATTCAGACCAAAAAATCCATGTTTTTTTTCTGACGGATGTTGGCTCAAACTTGCCTTGCATACACACGGTCGCACAAATGTTGTCGGAAATTCTAACCGTCAAGAACGCGGTGACGTACGACGAGCCGAGAAAATTGAAATTCAATAGCCTTCTGCTTGATTCTGAGCATGCGTGGAATTTTGTGCGTCGGAATTGTGTACACACGATCAAAATTTCCGACAACAGATTTTGTTGTCGGAAAATTTGAGATCCAGATCTCAAATTTTGTTTGTCGGAAATTCCGACGGAAAAAAAACGATGGAGCCTACACACGGTTGGAATTTCAGACAACAAGCTCCCATCGAACATTTGTTGCCGGAAATTCCGACAGTGTTTACGCAACATAAGTCAATCTTTTTCTCCATAAGGCTATCTAGGCCAGTATTTCTATGTGACTTTACACCTTGCATATTTGTTAGCCTAAACAAACTTCTCAAAGCTTAGGGACCCTATGAACTTTTTTTTTTTTTCTTTCTTTTTTTGCATAGAGTCCTGTATTTTCATAGTCTCGTCCTTGCGTAGGCATCTAAGGATTTCTATAGGAACTTATAAATACCTTTTCATAATTACCAGACTTGACAAAATGCTAATGTTTGGAGCAGTTACCAGCCCTGTTTACATGCATGCCCTTCATCTTGTCACAAGGATTTCTTCAAAAACAGAAGGATGCTGAATGGTTAATACAGAAAAGAATACCATCACTTTCAACATAAATCTTGTTGTCTTTTTGACCAAGATCATTCCAAATGTGACAAAAAATGAATAGGAAGGAGTTTTAACTAGTAAACTACAACTAATTATTTTATCTATGCTGTTAATATTAAAATCAATCTATTTAATGAATTGTATGTGATCTGTGCCAGGGATACTTCCTCAGCAATCCAGCAGAACCTCTCCATAGGTAATGAGACTTTCACTCTCGGGCTGTTATATGTAATTATAAAGTCTGCGCTTGATTAGTTTAATCAAGTTCATCAGAATGGACAGTCTGTTTCATCTCATTGTCTCCCAAAGCTCTCTCGGCACCGCACTACCTTGCCCATTAAAATGAAGAAGAATTTATGGCCTCGTTAGACTGGTGGCGGGTTCACTTAGGACAAATTGGTGCTTAGCAATATAATTCACTGCAAGAATTCTTAAAAAAGATTTAATCATCTTAGAACTTAAAAAGAAAATATTTAACATGTGAATGTAATGTGCATGCTTCAAGTAGGAATGAAAACAGTCACCTAATGAAATCAGTATACAGCTATACATTAATGTAATATTTATATTAAAATGATAATAGACATTCATTATTTTTAAACTAGAAAGTCTCTTAGGAACAATTTACTTGTTTGGTTTGATTTATGTCAGTTCTCGTTTCAGCTTTCTTCTAAAACATACGTTAGTGAAGAACATGTTAACCATGTTTTGACACAATCACTGTGTGCATTATGCGTGTGCACAGATTATTCTTAGCTTACACAGTGTTATATTTTATAATAGAAGTCAGTTGCTATACAAAATATTTTTTTTTCATGGATGCACCCAGATTTTTATCCACAGTGGCCAGTCACAGCACCTGACAGATGGACAGATCAGTGCTTTTATGTCATTATTATACTTTTTATATATCATAAATTACATATGCTATATTAAATGAGACTTTTGTTGCATTTTTACATCTTTTCACACTCATGTACATGCAGTAATTAGCACTTATAGCAAACATTGTTGCAGGCATTTCTTTTTATGGTTCTTCTTTTATATGAAATTTGTCATGCCTTTTTAATGCAGTTAATATGTGGTTATTGAAAGTTTTTTTTGTAACAAATGCACTGATCCATCAGTTATTTTTGTTTTACTTCTGCAAACTAAGAAAATGTTTTTCCATAAAGTGAAATCAAAAAAGTTCCTTTGGACCCATGCCAACTTTCTCTTTGGCTGGAAGGTTTGAAAGTAGAAATTTGCAAATAAAGTAGCATCAATTTGTTGAACTTGATTCACTCTGTGAACAGGGAAAGTGTTCCAAATAACAGCTTACCAATTCACTTTCTTGTTCAATATTTCATTAAAATACAGCAACAGTGTACAGTCATTGTTCGGATCAATTCAAAAGTTTGTAGTTATGCACTCTCTTGACATTAAGGGTTCTGAATTGATATAGTCAACAACATACCGGTAAACAAAAACTCTTAGAGCAATGTGCAACATTGAATCATTGTGAGTTTAAAGGAATAACCCCAAATCGAAGGGCAAATTCTGCTTACCAATTCATCTTCAAGCATTAGGAGTGGCATGGAAAATACGCTTGGTGTAGTAAAAAAGTAGTTCACCACCAAGTTATCAGTGGAGTGTATTTTCAACATTCACGTATACCTACACACAGAAGAACACAGGTCAACTCTTAACAAACAAGGGTTAATGAACTTTATATTGCAATGGGCTAAGGGATCATGTCCTATAATAGACTAAACCGCCACTCATAACACTTACTGCAAAAAATGTTATCATTTTATTCACTTTATAACCAGAAGTCAGAGATTGAAAAGCTCCTGGCCCATGCAATCTATTAAAACTGTACTGACCAGATAAGAAGCAGAAAGAACTTATTTTCATGGAAAAAGCATCTTTCATCATAGTCACACAATAAACATTGGGGACCTACTGTACATACAAAAGTTCAAATTCCCATTTGTAGTGACTGGTAAACTGTTCAAAATACCAGTTTACCACATCATTTCTGGGATGAAGGGGAGAGACCAGAAGGGGTGTTGTGTACAACAGCATGTCACAAAAATATTTATGAAGCCACTAACATATTACAGAACAAGAAAGATACTTTTATTTATTTTTTTATTGCACTGCTATTTGCACATTAGACTAGGTAAGGCATTCTGTCTTCTGATTAAGCTCCATGTCTACCCCGAGAAAGACACATTATATGGCTGAGCAACTTTCTCATAGTGGCAACAGATACTATCCTTATCATTAGCACTACCCAAAGGATTACTTTTTAGGCAAGATGTTGCAGTCCAGTACTTTGCGGAAGCAGAAATAGCAAGGTAAACTTATTTATGAGGCTCTGGATAAGGTCTCTGCAAAGACAGAGAGAATACTGCATGAACTCTGCAACATATCCAGGAGAACTACAGACCCCAGATGCCGATTTACACAAATCTCACATTGCCAGCTGGAAAAATTTGATGCCATGCTACAAACAGCACTCCAGTCAACCTCCCAGCTGATTACCAACAAGCCCCCTAAGGATACCTGTGATATTGGGATCATAACAGCAGTGCTGGAAGACAAGATGGAGGAACTGACTAGCACTGTCCTCATAAGATAGAAGAACTTGAGTCTTTAAGGGAAGAAAATAGGTTGTTACCCTGTTTCCCCGAAAATAAGACCTAGCGTGATTGTCGGTGATGGCTGCAATATAAACCCTACCCCCAAATAAGCCCTAGTTAAAGTAGTTGTAGGTCTTATTTTCAGGGTAGGGCTTATTTTTGGGGAAACAGGATAGGGCTTATTTGGGGGGTAGGGCTTTTATTGCAGCCATCACTGACAATCAAGCTAGGTCTTATTTTCGGGGAAACAGGGTACATGCCAAGATTGTGGATGCTCAGAAATGTTCTCACAGGTCCAGGCTGAGGCTTTGGGGTCTCCCAGAGCACATCACTGACCTGTAGTCTGGACTGCATCCTTCTTTCCGGGAATTGGCAGCCAATCTTCCTATTGAACACCTGGAAATAGAAGGTGTTCATAACGCACTTATGAAAAAGCAGTCCTTGGGGCCCCCAAGGATATTACCTCAAAACTGCTTTACTACTGTTTGAAGGAGTGCCTTCTTCAAGCTAATAGGGAAAATGCCCCTTTTCTTTCCAGGGACATGATTTCTATTTTTTCACCAATATACCTCCATCTATTTTAGCTAAGAGAAGAGTTTTAAAGCTGTACACTTAGATCCTCAATCTCATCAAATCTCATACAGATGTTGATACCCTTTGAATTTGCTTTTAACATAGCAGGACACATGAATGGAAATACTGGGTCTCTATGTGGACAAGGGTGTACATGTTCCTCCACTGAAAGAACTCCAGATCCAGAAAGCATGCATTAAAAAGGGTATTTACTCAAAAGATAAAACTATAATTATATCACTTTATAAAACTGCTTTGGCCACATCTTGAGTATGCTATCCAGTTCTGGTCACTGGTCCTCAAGAAGAATGGAGAGAGAGAGTCCAGAGAAGTGCAGCAAAGCTAATAAGAAGACTGGAGGATCTCAGTTATGAGAAACAACTACAAACAATACATTTATTCACCCTGGAGAAGAGACACGTAACAGGAGATATGATCTCAATATGCAAATATCTAAATGGTGATTCTAGCATAGGGGAAAACTATTCAGTCTCAGGTCGCTTAAGAAGACATGTGACCACTCTATAAAATTGGATGAGAAGTGGTTTAACCTTAAACTTCCTTCCACAATTGGTGGTGTCAGTGAGCAGTGTTGATAACTTTAAAAAACTTTTAGATGGGCATCTTTTTTTTAATCAGAAAGGTTTTTATTTTGCATAAAAAACAAATATATATAACATACAGGTAAAAGTGCATAGCGTATACATATCTCGGAGTTCTCTCATAGCATTTTATGGATACATTTATCAGCTACCTCAGATTATTATAAGACGGTTCTATTTACATTCTATCAGGAATATAACCTATCACACCGTTATCTTTTAATAATAATAGATCTAATATGTAATATAACTCGCAAGGAGTATATATCCAAATGAAGTGTAATTTAAACAAGTACCAGCTATAATAATGTTACCCTTATATGCTGAAAGCTCTAGTGATCTCTGATAGCCTTATGGGGCGTACACACGGTCGGACTTTTCAGCTACAAAAGTCCGACAGCCTGTCCGACAGACTTTCGACTGACATTTGGCGGACTTTCGACGGACTTGCGGAGGACTTTCTAACGAACAGACTTGCCTACACACGATCACACAAAAGTCCGTTGAATTCTTACGTGATGACGTACACCGGACTAAAATAAGGAAGTTCATAGCCAGTAACCAATAGCTGCCCTAGCGTGGGTTTTTGTCCGTCGGACTAGCATACAGACGAGCGGATTTTTCGACCGGACTCGAGTTTGATGGAAAGATTTGAAGCATGTTTCAAATCTAAAGTCCGTCGGATTTGAGGCTGAAAAAGTCAGTTGAAAGTCCGGAGAAGCCCACACACGATCGGATTTCCAGCCAGCTTTAGTCCGTCAGCGTCCGTTGGACTTTTGTAGCTGAAAAGTCCGACCGTGTGTACGCGGCATTAGAGTATAAAAATAGAAAACACGTCGGTCATATGACAGTAGCATTGAGATCAACTCTACTACATTATGATTCCGTCAACCTTGTTTAAGTTCGTTATATTTAATTCAATATAATATTCATCGGTGGAAGAGAAAATAAAATAGAAGAGAAAGAAGAAGAGAAAGAGAAGAAAAGAGAAAAAGAAAAGAAGAAATAGAAGCAGAACAGAGCAAAACCTTGCCATACATTACCACATCACATATACTGCCATATATCCCACAGGGAATGTCCCTTCTTATAATTCCCGCTTCTTTGCATGTGTACAGTTTCCATACAGTAGTCGAGTCTACATCAACCCAAGAGTAACCTATCTTTAATTAATTGGTGTGGGGCCAAACTAGGAACGTCTAACCATGCCTGCCATATTGAAAGGAACTTTTGTGGGGCCTTCCTATGTTGGTAAGCAATCTTTTCTCTTATTAGGAGCCTGTTAACGCTGTCTATCCATTGCCTCCTGGTGGGAACTCGCGGGGTGATCCACCACTGGGCAATTAGTCTCCTCGCTGTGTATAATAAACGGATAAGCGCTATACGAGTGGGTGGGGGTGCTAACTCTTCGTCTATTCCCCCCAGTAGACAGACCATTGGAGTTCTCTCAAGAGGTATCACATATACTTCCGAAATCGTGTCCAGTACTTCCTTCCAATATCTGAATAGCTTGGGGCTAGGGATGAGCCGAACACCCCCCTGTTCGGTTCGCACCAGAACATGCGAACAGGAAAAAAGTTCACTCGAACACGCGAACACCGTTAAAGTCTATGGGACACGAACATGAATAATCAAAAGTGCTAATTTTAAAGGCTTATATGCAAGTTATTGTCATAAAAAGTGTTTGGGGACCTGGGTCCTGCCCCAGGGGACATGGATCAATGCAAAAAAAAGTTTTAAAAACGGCCGTTTTTTCAGGAGCAGTGATTTTAATAATGCTTAAAGTCAAACAATAAAAGTGTAATATCCCTTTAAATTTCGTACCTGGGGGTGTCTATAGTATGCCTGTAAAGGGGCGCATGTTTCCCGTGTTTAGAACAGCCTGACAGCAAAATGACATTTCGAAGGAAAAAACTCATTTAAAACTACCCGCGGCTATTGCATTGCCGTCAATACACATAGAAGTTCATTGATAAAAATGGCATGGGAATTCCCCACAGGGAAACCCCGAACCAAAATTAAAAAAAAAAAAAATGAAGTGGGAGTCCCCCTAAATTCCATACCAGGCCCTTCAGGCCTGGTATGGATATTAAGGGGAACCCCGGCCAAAATTTTAAAAAAAAAATGACGTGGGGTTCCCCCTAAATTCCATACCAGACCCTTCAGGTCTGGTATGGATTTTAAGGGGAACCCCGCGCCAAAAAAACCAAAAAAACGGCGTGGGGTTCCCCCAAAAATCCATACCAGACCCTTATCCGAGCACGCAACCTGGCAGGCCGCAGGAAAAGAGGGGGGGACGAGAGTGCGGCCCCCCCCTCCTGAACCGTACCAGGCCACATGCCCTCAACATTGGGAGGGTGCTTTGGGGTAGCCCCTCAAAACACCTTGTCCCCATGTTGATGAGGACAAGGGCCTCATCCCCACAACCGTGGCCGGTGGTTGTGGGGGTCTGCGGGCGGGGGGCTTATCGGAATCTGGAAGCCCCCTTTAACAAGGGGACCCCCAGATCCCGCCCCCCCCCCTGTGTGAAATGGTAAGGGGGTACTTACCCCTACCATTTCACTAAAAAAGTGTCAAAATAGTTAAAAATGACAAGAGACAGTTTTTGACAATTCCTTTATTTAAATGCTTCTTCTTTGTTCCTTCATCTTCTTCTTCTTCTGGTTCTTCTGGCTCTTCTGGTTCTTCCTCCGGCGTTCTCGTCCAGCATCTCCTCCGCGGCGTCTTCTATCTTCTTCTCCTCGGGCCGCTCCGCACCCATGGCATGGGGGGAGGCTCCCGCTCTTCTCTTCATCTTCTTCTTCATCCTCTTCTCTTCTTCTTTCTTCTCTTCTTCTCTGTTTCTCTTCTTAATTTTCTTCTCCGGGCCGCTCCGCATCCATGCATGGAGGGAGGCTCCCGCTGTGTGACGGCGTCTCCTCATCTGACGGTTCTTAAACCCCGTCAAGTCACCGTGCGTCAGAGGGGGCGGGGTCACCGTGGCCCCGCCCCCCTCTGACGCACGGTGACTTGACGGGACTTCCCTGTGACGTCACGCGGAATGCCACAGGGAAGTCCCGTCATGTCCCGTGCGTCAGAGGGAGCGGGGTCACCGGGTGGCCCCGCCCCCCGTTATTTAAGAACCGTCAGATGAGGAGACGCCGTCACACAGCGGGAGCCTCCCTCCATGCATGGATGCGGAGCGGCCCAGAGAAGAAAATTAAGAAGAGAAACAGAGAAGAAGAGAAGAAGGAAGAAGAGAAGAGGATGAAGAAGAAGATGAAGAGAAGAGCGGGAGCCTCCCCCCCAATGCCATGGGTGCGGAGCGGCCCGAGGAGAAGAAGATAGAAGACGCCGCGGAGGAGATGCTGGACGAGAACGCCGGAGGAAGAACCAGAAGAGCCAGAAGAACCAGAAGAAGATGAAGGAAGAAAGAAGAAGCATTTAAATAAAGGAATTGTCAAAAACGGTCTCTTGTCATTTTTAACTATTTTGACACTTTTTTAGTGAAATGGTAGGGGTAAGTACCCCCTTACCACAGGGGGGGGGCCGGGATCTGGGGGTCCCCTTGTTAAAGGGGGCTTCCAGATTCCAATAAGCCCCCCGCCCGCAGACCCCCACAACCACCGGCCACGGTTGTGGGGATGAGGCCCTTGTCCTCATCAACATGGGGACAAGGTGTTTTGGGGGGCTACCCCAAAGCACCCTCCCAATGTTGAGGGCATGTGGCCTGGTACGGTTCAGGAGGGGGGGCGCACTCTCGTCCCCCCCTCTTTTCCTGCAGCCTGCCAGGTTGCGTGCTCGGATAAGGGTCTGGTATGGATTTTTGGGGGAACCCCACGCCGTTTTTTTTTTTTTTTTGGCGCGGGGTTCCCCTTAAAATCCATACTAGACCCGAAGGGTCTGGTATGGAATTTAGGGGGAACCCCACATCATTTTTTTTTTTTAATTTTGGCCGGGGTTCCCCTTAATATCCATACCAGACCTGAAGGGCCTGGTATGGAATTTAGGGGGACTCCCACTTCATTTTTTTTTTTTTTAATTTTGGTTCGGGGTTTCCCTGTGGGGAATTCCCATGCCGTTTTTATCAATGAACTTCTATGTGTATTGACGGCAATGCAACAGTCGCGGGTAGTTTTAAATGAGTTTTTTCCTTCGAAATGTCATTTTACTGTCAGGCTGTTCTAAACACGGGAAACATGCGCCCCTTTACAGGCATACTATAGACACCCCCCAGGTACGAAATTTAAAGGGATATTACACTTTTATTGTTTGATTTTAAGCATTATTAAAATCACTGCTCCTGAAAAAACGGCCGTTTTTAAAACTTTTTTTTGCATTGATCCATGTCCCCTGGGGCAGGACCCAGGTCCCCAAACACTTTTTATGACAATAACTTGCATATAAGCCTTTAAAATTAGCACTTTTGATTTCTCCCATAGACTTTCAAAGGGTGTTCCGCGGCATTCGAATTTGCCGCGAACACCCCAAATTGTTCGGTGTTCGGCGAACTTGCGAACAGCCAATGTTCGAGTCGAACATGAGTTTGACTCGAACTCGAACCCCATCCCTACTTGGGGCATTTCCAGACCATGTGGAGCAAGTCTCCATGGTCGTGTTCACATTTTAGGCACAGGGGTGAATCTCTAATTCCCCATTTATAAAGTTGAAGGGGGGTTCTGTACGCCCTATGTAGTAAATAGAGGTGTGAGAGTTTTTGGGATGCAGATATTGATACCAGGGGGGCATTCATAAGGCATATATCCCAACTGTCTCCATCTATCACTCCTATATCCTCCTCCCACCGCTGTCTGCATGGTAGTCTAGAGGGGTCTTGTATTCGTGCTATAAGAGTGTTATAGCATCTAGATATCATGCCTATTTTAACTTCATCCATAAAAACATCCTGTATAATCGGATGTTCTGTTTGTTGGATCCTAACAGTTCTATTCTGGGTTTGTAAGGCATGACGCAGTTGGAGATATTTATAAAAATTATTATGTGGGATCCCAAACTCTGTTTGAATCTGCTGAAATGATTTAAGAGTGTTATCTTGGTATAATTGTGAGATATATTTGATGCCTGCGTCATCCCAGCTCTTGAAGCCTTTTAGTTTTTGTGTTTCTTTAAGTTGTCTGTTTCGCCAGAGAGGCGTGCTAGATAAAAAGCCCGTGATGCCTATTAGTTTCTTGACATAGGACCAAAGTAAAATCAACAATTTAATCGTAGGAGCTTCCGGGTCTAAGTGCAAGAATCCCGCCTCCAAATTTGCCAGCGCTGAATAATTGTTGTCTTCTAGTGTTATAAGTCTACGAATCGGGTCTTTCGAATCCAGTAAGTCCCATCCTCCTAGTTGTTGTAATTGGGATGCTAAATAATACATTCTGGGATGAGGGACTGCAAGTCCCCCTTCCTCTTTGCCATGCTGTAGTGTTGATAGTTTTATCCTCGCTATTTTTTTCCTCCATACGAGTTCTCTGAATTGGGTCTCTATTCTATCAAACCATTTTTTAGGTATCCATACCGGGGAATTATTAAAAATATATAACAGTTGTGGTCCCCAGACCATTTTAATAAGATTAATTCTACCAACTACAGACAGGGGCAGTTTACACCAAGCCCTGCACTTTTCACGGAATTTAGTTAATAAAGGTGTTAGGTTCTGGTCGATATAAGTGGCTGGATTAGGAGTCACCTGGATCCCCAGATAGCGAAATGAGCTTACTTGTTGTATCATCTCTGCACCTAGGGGTAGTGGAGCACTCAGGGGGTCAAGCGGCATCAACACTGATTTATCCCAATTAATGGAAAAGCCTGATAATTCTCCAAAATCCCTAATGAGAGACATGACTGTTTGTAATGTATCTTTTGTGTCCCCTAAATAGAGCAAGGTATCATCTGCGTATATGGACACTACGTCTTTATTCATACCTCTTTGGAATCCTGCTATTCTAGAGTCACCTCTAATTTTTGCTCCTAAGGGTTCCAGGGCCAAGGCAAACAGTAGGGGCGATAATGGGCACCCCTGCCTGGTGCCTCTAAATAATGGAAAAGGTTCTGAAAGTTCCCCATTAATCCGTATCCTGGCAGTGGGCACGGCGTACAGAAGCTGTATCCAGCGAATAAAGGTGTCTCCTAGTCCCATGTTCTGCAACGTTTTCCACAGATAAGGCCACTCGACACTGTCGAAGGCCCTAGCTGCGTCTAGTGAAAAAATTGCCCTATTGCCTGTGTTGTCCACTGGGAGTTGTAGATTCAGGAATAGTCATCTTATATTTTGGGCCGTGGATCTCGTGGGGATGAACCCTGATTGGTCTCTATGTACTATTTTATGAATTACTTTGGCCAATCTGTTTGCTAACATCCGAGCCAGCAGCTTGATATCGGATGTGAGCAGTGAAATGGGCCTATAAGAGCCAGGGGAATTCGCATCTTTACCCGGTTTTAATATAACAATAATGATCGCCTCGTTCATCGAGCTTGGCAATGAGCCCTCTCTTAGTGCCTCATTGTAAACTTTCAGTAATGTGGGAAGCATGGAGTCAGCGTAGCGTTTGTATATCTCTGACGGGAGACCATCTACACCTGGCGATTTATTGTTTTTAGTTTGAGATAAGGCGATGTCTAGTTCTTCTGCTATTAAAGGGGCGTTAAGCATGGTCATATCTTCTATTGGCAGAATGGGGAGCTGACAGCTTTCTAAGAAATCTTCTATTGCACTGTCAGTGGGTGTAACTTTAGAAGTATAAAGATCAGCATAGAAATCACCAAAAACTGTCAGGATATCAGGTGTAGAGCATTTCAGAGTTCCCTGTGTATCGCAGATGGCGGAGATGAGAGAGGATGATTGCTGAGACCGTGCCATTACTGCAAGCATATGACCAGTCGTCTCCCCCTCCTCAAAATGTGATTGTTGCAGAAAAAAACGTTTGTTCTCCGCCAGCTGCAACGCCAGCTGCCCAGACATTGTCTGTGCACTCAACCATGCTCTCTTAGTGTCTCCTGTGGGGTCATTAATGTAATTGTTCTCAGTCTCGGTGACTCTATTTCGTACCAACAATTCCCAAGCCTTGGTGTCAGTTTTAATCTGTGATATTGTTTTGATAAGTTGTCCTCTCAAAAAGGCTTTCGCTGCATCCCAGACCACCCCCAGTTTAGCCATACCGATATTATCCTGTAAAAACAGCTTGAGTGCCCCGCTTATAGGGTCTGGTTCAGTGAACAGCGAGAGCCAGAAGGGATTAAGTTTCCATATTGGACGTCTGTACCTACTTGGTAATGAAATGGTCACCCAAAAGGCTGAGTGGTCAGATATATGCCTATCTGCGTATCCTGATTCCTCTATTAAGTGGAGCATCTTGTCGTTCCCAAGGCCCAAATCTATTCTAGATAACCCGTCATATGAGGCTGAGTGACAGGAGTATTTTTTGTCGTCAGGATGTTTAGACCTCCACACATCTATCAGCCCCATTTCTTCAAGTATTCTAGCAAAGGGGGTACTACCTTTTACCTGACATGTGTTAGCAGTAGGTACAGGTAATTTATCCTTGAGAAAATTAAAAAAATTATTATAGTCCCCCATTGCCAGTAAGGGTACTTCTGGGTATTGGGCCATGAAAGTTGCCAGGTGTCTGATAATCTCTGAGTTATACGGGGGGGGGGGGGGTATATAGATGCTAGCAAGAATACATCTTAGGCCTGTAATTGTGCATAAAAGAAAAACATATCTGCCAGCCGGGTCAATGCGTTTTCTAATGCAATTGAATTGAACATCCTTCCTGGTCAGTATACTTGCTCCCCTTGAGTAAGTGGAGTGGGTTGCATGAAACTGGTTCATATATAATCGTGGGCTAAGACTGGGAGGGGGATCCGCAGAGAAATGGGTCTCCTGTAAGCAGACTACCCCCGCATTCAGCGACTTGAGATGTCTAAGGACCGCCACTCATTTTACTGGATTTCCCAGTCCTCTGACATTCCAAGTCACAATGGTCAATTTAGTCATCCCCATCTTGTTTCAGAAACATTGACCAGGCCAGCATAACTCTCATTAGACTTCCCAGGTTACACATCAACATAACATCTGGAGGGAGAGAAGAACCCCCTCTCCCTATATTATACTTGATTTCTCCTTTCTGAAAACATTTAGGTATCTGTAGACATGGAATCATGTTGCAAGGCAAAGAAAAATACTCTAGCAGGTTAGCGTATAAGTACAGAAGGCAGTACATTTTTGTCTTAATGCATATTGCTCTGTATGGCATAACTCTAAAGGTCGGCAGTTCACGCAACCACAGCGGCTGCAGTGTTAACTTTTCCCACACAACAGGTGTGGGGGGGTAAAAGCCTTGTAAACTTCCAGTTAACCAGCAGGTTAGTTCTTGTAGGGGTTTTACAGCTATGGTAGGCACGTATTTCTTCCTTGATTGCAATCAAAATGGGGGAAAAAAGCAAAAGAAAAAGGGGGAAGGTGAAACAAACAAACAGTACTCCTCGGCCGCCTGAACATCGGATGTGAGTATAGGAACTGTCCACATCAATCAGCAAACTTAAATCTTAAGGCCCACTCACGGCCCAGGCATCTACCCCAGAAAAACAAGCCGGGTCTTGTCAGGTTATTGGATATTCAGGACTTAGCACTTAAGCAGGGACATCTCTTTGTGGTCTAGCAGCTTTAAGGGCCCTATCTTCATGATCTAGCCATTGAGCCGCCATGTCCGGGCGTTCAAAAAAGCAAGTTTCCCCGAGTGCGACCACACGAAGGCGGGCAGGGTATAGCATCGCATATGGCAAGTTAAGGTCTCTTAATCTTCGTTTGACATCCATAAACTTTGCTCGCTGCTTCTGGAGTTCAGCCGAGAAATCCGGAAACAGGGAAATTTTGGAGTTTTCAACAATCAGCTTACCTCCCATGGTTCTGGCTTTAGCAAGAATGGCATCTCTGTCTTTGTAGTTTAAGAGCTTAAACAGAAAAGCACGAGGGTGATTGCCAGGGGGTAGTGGGCGAGATGGCACTCTATGCGCTCTTTCCACCGCAAATAGCGGAGAGAAAGCTTCTTTTCCAAATGTAGTGAGAAGCCATTGTTCGATGAAGGTGACCGGGTCTTTACCCTCTATCCTTTCTGGGAATCCTAAGGCGCGGACATTGTTGCGGCGCATGCGATTTTCCAAATCATCCAAGCGCGCTGCATGCTGATCTGCAAGATGGCAGTTATACTTTAAGTCTCTCTGCATGGGTACTAAATCATCTTCAATCACACTGACCCTGCTCTCTATTGCAGCTGTGCGCTCTCTTAGCTTTTGCATGTCCTGTCTCACAAAGGATATCTCAGCTTTAACACCTTTAACTTCATCAGTCAGGGTTGAGATGGATCTGTTACATATAGTCACTGCTGAGAGTATGTCTCAGAGTGGGTTCAGCATTATCCAGGGGCAGGATTGGTGTCTGAGTGCCCTGATAGGAATGTGAAACTGTACTCACTGCGGCCCAGTCAGCAGGGGATCCAGTGCTATCCTCCAGTGGAATAGTATTATCCATCTCCAGCTGACTTCCTTCTTCTTCACTAAGGTCAGATGTGGGTGATGGTAGTTCCTTTGATGTTTTATTGCCAAACAGGAGCTTCTGGGCAGCCTCCTTATATTTCTCCTTCTGTGATCGCTGTGGCAGAGCGCCATCTTGGGCCTGAGCTGCGGGCGGGCCGCCACTATCCTTGCCCCGTTTTGGCATATTCTTCAGCCGCAAATCGATCGGCTAGATGGGTCGGCTGAGGCCCAGATAGTGTGCGGTTCCGATCGGGGGTATCAGCGGGCTGGATGGGTGATCCAGAGGATTATTATCAGGATTTTCGGCGGAGCTGAGGAGAAGTGCGTCCTGCTACATGCGCTGCCTGGCCACGCCCCCTTAGATGGGCATCTTAGTGAATGCGATATACAGGGGTATGGGAAATGATAGTGACATAAATATATACACACTCATTCAAGTTGAACTGGATCGACTGGTGTCTTTATTTAACCACATCCTTACTAAAAATCAACTTGCGGGGCTGAACTTTCACCCTGCTAAACAGCTTTCATTTGGAATCATCTTGCTTCTCTCTCCGTGGTGCTCTATGCAGCTACAAATTGTAATTAGCTACTTGATAACCGATGAAGGTGTTAATTGATACCTTTAGATACAACCCCAAATAACAAACAAGCTGGTACACTGTGTAAAACCTACACAACTTTGATGTGAAAATATTGGCTAAGATTTGGCCACCAGACAATTCTGTAGGCTGTCTCATGCACAAGGACCAAGTAGGATTTATCCCAACCCACCAAGCCAGTGGCAATATTAGACATATAATTTTACTCACTCATCTAGCCAAGACATTCTCTGTATCCTCTGTGCTTTTACCTTTTGATAGAAAGAGAGCTTTGAATACCTCCCCTAGCTGTATTTTTTTTATACATTACACAAATTGAACTTTCCCCCACATTTCACAAACTGAATTTCTTCCATCTCCAAGAGTCTTTATGTGATACATGGGTTTTAAAACGACCACGGTTGATATTCTATGTGGCAGTAGACAGGGATGTCCCCACTTTTTTTGTGCTAGACATAGAGCCCTTGGTCCAAATGCTTAGATGAAACCCTGATATTTAGGATCTTGAATTGATGGGCCTATCGCATAAGCTCTGTCTAATCTCTGATGATTAATTATTTTTTGTGTGTTATTTTTTGTGTCTAACCCTCATATCAACACTAAATCTTCAATATTTCCCTCTCCACACATCCTCTTTGCACCTTACAACAGAACTTTGATTTTAATGTGTCCACAGACAATTTACAATACCTAGGAGTTATTTAACTGATGCATATGATAGACTACGATTTGCCACTAATTACCCAGCTATACTTAGCAAATTAAAATCCCTCCTCCACATCTGCTGTTTTTGATAAATATTTTTCTTTTCTGGGTCCTCCTTGAACCTTGTATTGTAAGTTCTAACAAGCAGGGCCCTCTGATTTCTCTTGTATTGAATTGTATTTTAACTGTACTGTCTGCCTTCATTTTGTAAAACACTGTGCAAACTGTTGGCAATGTGTAAATCCTGTATAATGTTAATACCCCAACCCACACTTCAGAAATTCCTAGACTTAGTGGTTGTTTAGGCATTCTAATTTTTTCAATGCTGACAAAATCATTTACTGTTGAAACACACTTGTGGGTGAGCATTGAGGTCAATTGATCCCTTTAGGATAGATAATATTCTATAGCTTTTACCAAGTGTTAGACCTAGAATACATAAACCTATCATAGCTCACTTCCTTTGAGTTTGGGATTTACTTATTACTAATTACTTAGGCTATCTTATCTCACCACAACTCCTTTTATTGTTTTACTTGAATAATCTCTAATTTAGCCCACACATGGAATCCAAAAAGTAATTTAAATGCTGGATTAAAACATATAATACTCCAAAAAATAAAAATTAAGTTTTCCCATACTGAAATGTTTCAGAATATACAGAGGATTTTTATTGAAAACACTGCTAAAATTCACATAGAATATACCCTGGAGTCTCCACTCAGTATTGGAGATGTGTTTGTGACCATGCGGATTTTCACCACATTTTCTGGACCTGGCCAAATATTAAAACTTTTTGGTCTGAGGTTGGTGGTTTCGTCACGCAGCTCACCACTGTAGAAATCCCCCTGAGTGTTTATGTATGTTTGCTCAGGCTGATGGGTGCATTGATCCCCTGTCAGGCTCTTAGAACCCTTGTCGGTCACTGCTTTTTTATGCCTGTAAGGCCATTACTTTGAAGTGGATGTCTAAGGAGCCCCCTAGCTTACAATTTTGGAGTATCCAGGTAAATAAGGTAATAACCCTTTATAAAACAACTTGAATTAATATCTTGGGTGTTCTCAAAAGTTAAACAAGCTGTGGACAAAATTAAACCAAAAGGCTCCAAATGAACTTTTAAGGCACCACAAGACACACAGTCATCTAAAAATAGATATTTTATTTATACAGAAAAAGATTAAAATGACAAACAAAATGAAGTGAAATTTCCTAGCACTATATGCTAGTAAAACTACCATATAAACATCACCATAACCATTCATAGGTCAAACTGTAACTTGGCATGAGGTTTGTACAAATGCAGTCATCAATATTTAGGTAGGCCTGGTTGATGTAGAGCAGTGGTTCTCAACTCCAGTCCTCAGGACCCACCAACAGGCCAGGTTTGTAAGATAGCTGAAATACATAACAGGTGATATCACTTGCTGCTCAGTGATTGCAGTATTCTCGTCTGCATCTCCCCCAAGGTAATACTTAAAATCTGGCCTGTTGGTGGGTCCCGAGGACTGGAGTTGAGAACCACTGATGTAGAGGGTAGAGTAGCTCACACTTGAATTGGAGAGGTGATTCCCAAACACGGATTTTATCTTTGCTATTTAAAGACTGGTGTGCTTTTAGCACCAGAAAAATGTGAGTACCTTGTCATCGCTTTGTATGCAAATAAATGCTTTTTAAACGCTATAAGCACTATCAGTTTTTTTCTCTACTATTTACTATTGGCAATCACTGGCCACCTGGGAGCAAGGAGTGGAGAGGAGCTCTGGAGTTGTCATGTTATAGTCCATGGTGAGGCTAGAAATCTGTTTCTTATTCTACTTAGCTGTAGTGATCACACTGATCCAGGTGAGAATACTCCTGTGGGGGGGGAGGGGGGGGCACCTGTGGTGATATACATCCTGGATCTTTTTTGAGCACAGTTTTCAATTTTTCATTATATGTTTATATGAATTCAGTTTTTTATTGTTTTACCAGGTTTTTAAGTGTTTATGCACTGCATGTTTAGTATTGGTTTCACATATCAAGTGATATTTGTGGTAACATCAGAATACTTATATATTTTCACCATATATCCTTTTTAGTGTGTTTAGTTTTAAGCATTGCACAGTTGACTGTTTAAATGTTATCGATACACATGTAAGATTGTGATTAGTGTCAGCAACTTTTTAGGCTTTTCATTATCACGTTATAGGAGTGGCGCGTAGATTTCTTTTTGATATATTTACAAGGTTGTCCAGGGGTTAGGCAGGGAGCTGTCCAGCAACTTTTATAAGAGCTATTGCTAGATGCAACAGAGGTTCTGGGTTCAGATTTGGGTGCTGACAAGTAGTATACTGCGGCAGGTTGGCACAATCCCGCAAACTGTCGTAGCTGTACATCGACACAAATCCCTGTTCAGTGAGGAGAGAAGATGCAGATCGTGAGTTCCTAATAGCTAGGAACCACGATCTATCATCTCCTATAGTCAGTCCCCTCCCCCTACAGTTAGAACACACACTAGGGAACACAGTTAACCCCTTGATCGCCCCCTAGTGTTAACCCCTTCCCTGCCAGTGACATTTATACAGTAATCAGTGTATTTTTATAGCACTGATCACTGTATAATTGTCAATCGTCCCAAAAATGTGTCAAAAGTGTTCGATGTGTCTGCCATAATGTCGCAGTCTCGATAAAAATCACAGATCACCGCCATTAGTAGTAAAAAATATGTAGAAGAATACATATCAGCCTAAATAGACAGTACTTTCGCGCCTGTGGTAATAAATATAGAAAAATAATTATGGTAAGTGTAAAAAACACACAAAAAACTCAAAAAGTCACAAATACAAGCTGCTCCCCTTAATTTGAATGAAACAATCAAATAAGTAATGGTGTACAGTAGGGGGCGCTAGAGGCCTGAAAAAACATATGTATCTGCCAATAGATACACACACTAGCTAAATCACCCACAGTGAATTAAATAGTGCTGTTTGTGCTAAACTAAAATTATAACAAACACATAGTTTATAATACAAATAAATATAAAGAATGCAGTGAAAAGTAATAAAATCAACAAAATTCTTAGTGCAAGTGAAATAAATAAAATCGTGATGTTTGATAGTCCCAATCCATTGAAAAGATCAGAGCAAAACAGTTGAAACCAACATCAAAGCAGACACATGGATCCTCAAAGATGCAACAATTCTTGCGATGATATAAAGATTCCGTCACCCAAGAGGAAAAAACACCTGAAGGTAATAGATATCTGCTTACCAGATACCAATGACTTCTTTAACTAAAAAGAAAGTCATTAGTGCTTGTACAGGATTGTGCCTGTTCACATGAAGGCTGGAAGACTGGATGGTACTTTAGGCATAGATCCCTCCCGTCCCATTCATTCAGGATAGGAAATGTGAGAAACAAAAGGGAATCTTCATAGCGTAAAACCGTTTAATATATAAAATTAGAGAACAATAAAATAGCCAATTGGCCTCTTACATTAATCGGTGCCTACCCGGCACTGGGACTGCTCGCATGTCAGGGTGAGTGGAGTCAGGAACCCTTCGCATCACATCGCACATGCGGCGTGCGTTCCACCCCGTGCGTCTAGCTAACCAGCTGATCCGGAAGTGGGTGGGACGAATCTGGACATGTGACCACGTACCGCTCCGACGTACGTTTCGTTTGTGAACGTCTTCAGGGAAGCGAATCTTTATATCATCGCAAGAATTGTTGCATCTTTGAGGATCCATGTGTCTGCTTTGATGTTGGTTTCAACTGTTTTGCTCTGATCTTTTCAATGGATTGGGACTATCAAACATCACGATTTTATTTATTTCACTTGCACTAAGAATTTTGTTGATTTTATTACTTTTCACTGCATTCTTTATATTTATTTGTATTATAAACTATGTGTTTGTTATAATTTTAGTTTAGCACAAACAGCACTATTTAATTCACTGTGGGTGATTTAGCTAGTGTGTGTATCTATTGGCAGATACATATGTTTTTTCAGGTCTCTAGCGCCCCCTACTGTACACATATCAGCCTAAACTGAGAAAAAAAATTGCTTTTTTAAAAAAAAATTAGGGATATTTATTATAGCAAAAAGTACAAAATATTGTGTTTTTTTCAAAATTGTCGCTCTTTTTTTGTTTATAGTGCAAAAAATAAAAACCGCAGAGATGATCAAATACCACCAAAAAAAAGATCTATTTTTGGGAAAAAAAGGACATCAATTTTGTTTGGGCACAACGTTGCACGACCGCGCAATTGTCAGTTAAAGTGATGCAGTGCAGTATTGCAAAAAATGGCCTGGTCATTGAGCAGTCAAATCCTTATTGGTTTGAAGTGTATAGGATAGTTTTATCCACTTGACCTCCGGAAGATTTACCCCCTTTCATAATCAGGCCATTTTTTGCAATATGGCACTGCGAAGAAAATTTCTGTCCTTTTTTTTTCCCACAGATAGAGCTTTCTTTTGGTTGTATTTGATCACCACTGCTTTTTTATTGTTTTTTTGCGCTATAAACAAAAAAGACCAACAATTTTGAAAAAAAAAACAATATTTTTTTACTTTCTGCTATTAAAAACACATCCAATAAAAACATTTTAAAAATCAAATTTCTTCTGGTTATTTGTTTATTTTTTTTTCTAACTTTGTACATTTGTTTTTGTAGCATCACATTAAACAATGTTTGAAAAAACCTTGTTAACTTCCATCTAATTTGTATCTGAAAGATTATTTTAGTGTCATTATAAACAGGTCAAATTATAGAATACAGTTTGCATTTTAATTTACAGTCACACTAACTGCTTTAAAACTATCACTGGTTAAACCTTTGCATTTTTTAATCATTTTGTTATGTCTTCTTGTACGTAGATATAAAAAATAAAATTATTTTTCAATGAAATATGCATTACAGTGTGATTCATAAAGAAACATACAGTTTCCAGATGCTGTAAAACAGTAACAGTTGAAGACATGGACCACAACTGCGAACCGTTAGGTAGATGTATGTACTTCTGCATCATAAGTATTGACAAAGCTATTGCCAAATCAATAGGTTCAAAGATGAAATACTAACATTGCTTTGGTCCATAAGGGGAAAAATGCAGATTTACCCAAACAACATGAGGATGTTTAAAGATACAGTCTGAAGGAGTTTGTCAATAGCATCTCCCGTATTTTCTCATGAAAAGTTTACTTTAAAAATGTTAAATCAAGAGCTCAGTTTATCTCAGAGTTTGGATGTGCTAGAAGGAAAGGGGAAAGTTGAAGATTAGTATCATAAGAAAAGTTATAAAAAGAGAAAAAGAAATAAAGAAAGATTAACATGTGCTTAAAATAACACCTGTACTGCAAGTAATTAATATGTTCAATTATTTGATTTGCTCTATGCCTATAACCAATGTGCCATATCACAAAACTCTTACCTTTGTTTTGTACACTTTTCCATACCTAAGAGGAATACATCTTATTCTGGTAAAGTAGATCTTTTCCTGATAATGCATTATGTTAATTAAAAAGGTAATGTGCTGGAAAATTCAGATTTTAGATAGATATTTTCACTATTGTAATGGATTGCTCTTCTGTTAATATAGTTTGATCTATGTATCCCTGCTCTGTAACAAAGTAATTAAAAGTGCTTGCCAAATAGTACTGAACAGCTGTAAAATATATATACCTTTTTAAATGATCAATGCAGACAATAAAGCTATATATTGCAATGTCCAAAACCCATAGACATAGTTTTGCCTTGATATTGTTAAAAAAGTATTTGTGAAACAAATGCAAAAAAATAATTATAAGGGACCTGTTGCAAAAAATGTTGCAAATTCATTCAGTTTTGCACCTTCTTACATTAATAATTTCCAGAGGGGCTTTGGTAGCTATCATCATTAGTATTTAAAAAATCTGTGAAGTAGAAACGACAGTGAAGTAGAAAGAGAAAGTGTTTTTTGAAAGTAGCTAACAGAATAAGCATACTGCTGTAAAACCTGTAAAAAAAAATGCAAAACTGAAAAAAAAGACAATTTATTTAAAAAAATAATCAAACTGGTTATGTGTATAAATAATTGTCAATATCTCACAGAGACAGAAAAAGAGGCCTGTAATTAAAGTGATTACCGTATTTATCGGCGTATAACATGCACATTCATTTTAAGAGGGAAGTTTCAGGAAAAAAAAACTTAAATTTTAAATAAGGAACTTTGAAGCAAAATAAGGGTCAGTGTTCATCTGCAGCCTCACCATTGCCATCAGTGCAACCTGATCAATGCTCATCTACAGGTTCACAAGTGCCATCAATGCAGCCTCAACATTCCACATCAATGCAGACTCACCATTACCATCAATGCAGCAGCTTCACCATTGCCATCAATGCAGCAGCCTTACCATTGCCATCAATGCACCATCCTCACCATTGCCATCAATGCACCAGCCTCACCATTGCCATCAATGCATCCATCTGCAGCCTAGAGGGGACAGGGAGGGGGGCGGGATGAGTGCCGACAGATTGCATACAGTAAGAATCTCCTATGATAGACAGAACAGTGGTCCAATGGCGCCCCAGGAGACGGGACTTTGTATTACAGAGGCCGCCAAGTGAACAGGAGATTCTCACTGTATGTAATCTGACGGCGCTCATCCCGCCCCCTCCCTGTCCCCTCCAAGGCAGTTAAGATTGAAGTATTGGCATTGTAAAGCCCTAATCACATTCTGGAGGGATGTATTCTCCCTATTATCGCAAATCTCAAACACTATATGTACACCCTCTCCAGCTCTAGCTTTACTAAGCCTAGGGTTAGAATCCTATCCCACCCTACACAGAAAAGTGAGGGTACACATTCTGTTTGCAGCACGCATGGCTATAGCGAACAAATGGAAGTCACCTACTCCTCCCAACATAAATTAAGTTATTGCTAGAGTGAAATCACAAAGCCTTATGGAAAAAATGTTAGCGCATAAGGAAGGCAGATCGCATACCTATCATAAATATTGGGACAGTTGGTTAACTATCCAAGATACCCTCTAGTGTTGACTTGGATAATATTAACAACACTCAGTTATTGAAATAAGATACCGCGT
Organism: Lithobates septentrionalis; assembly: GCA_037952835.1. Lineage (NCBI taxonomy): Eukaryota > Metazoa > Chordata > Amphibia > Anura > Ranidae > Lithobates > Lithobates septentrionalis. The sequence continues at coordinate 320,772 of JBBDGP010000981.1, forward strand.
CTAGGGTGCTATAGATGTAACAGTGTAAAGGGATTGATGACTTTAGCTATAAAAATGAAGAATTACTATGTTTAATATTAGGACTTAGTATAAGCAATTTGATTCTCAGCTAGTACATACTTAAGAAAGTTAATGTTACTTGGTTTCGGATCTAAGGTATTGTTTATACCGCATGAGCTATTTAAAGTGACTGCCTTCCGGGTCATAAAAGCAGTTCCTGAGAGAGTAAATGGCAAGCCTGCTCACAGTATGCTCCCACAAGGGGTGACAGGCTTCTCCCTCAATTTCTAAAGACTCAAACGGTCTTATTGGGAACCCTGACATATCTTTTAGTATCAACTGTTACTGGAACGAACCAAGGATATGCAGCCTACTTTTACTTTATGCTACATGTAATCTGTATTCTTTTCTTCTCTGTACAACTACTTTGTATATAACCACTATGTATGTAAAAATTAAATAAAATAAAAACATTTTCAAAGTTAAAAAAAAAAAAAAAAAAAAAAGATTGAAGTATTGGTGTACACGCTATTTGCACCCGATTTTCATGGTGAAAAAGTGAGTGTTATACGCCAATAAATACAGTATTTACACCACTGTAAAAATATGTGTACTGAATTGGAAAATATTTTTGCTGAAATTTTGATCTCACTGGGCACAACTTTAGGGCTATAGAGATGTATGGCAAAACTGTCTGCCCATCGCCATGCACCAATATGGTTTTCTCATTCATTAGGGCACTAGACTGAAGAAAGCATTTAAACACTGCCCTTCGAAGAGGGGGCTGGGTAGTAGGGATAGGACTGGTGTTGTAGCTCAGGTCCATTTGAGGCACTTACTAGATAGGGGAAGTCAGTCAAAACTTTATGGACGCCAGTAAGGGGAAGTCAGTCAAAACGTTATGGACAAATATAATGCTGTACTTTATTCATGTAGTAGGCTTTCTTTTACAAAAAAATATTTTTATTAAGTACAAGGTAACAAAAAAAATGTAAAAGTATCACTAAGTATAAAAATGCTTAAAAGTGACAGTAAACTCAACATTTTTATATCAATCGTCCTAAAATATCAAGTATACCATGAATCTGTTTTTTTATATCTCTTGCCATTGTTTTCAGGCTTTTTTTGTCCTTTACATGTTTCCTATCCTCCACTAATGCACTTCACTGTTACTAGTGTAGTATGAGCAGTGCCATTATTTCTGGTGACATGCTCTACTCCATGTGTGTACTACAATTCCCATAGTACTTCTTCATAAACGACATAGAGGTTTGTATGCAGTAAATAGATCAATCTCAGTGCTTTTGCTGATGATAACTTTACAAGAAAACCTTAATAAAATAGTTCCACATAATGATCTTATAAAAAAGTTGTACAAACTAGGACTTAGCCCTTTGGTGGTTCATGCAGTTGGCTAAAGGATAGATCCCAGAATGTGGTTATAAATGGGGTTTACTCAGAACAGAGACCAATCACTAGTGGTATACCACAAGGCTCTGTACTAGGTCCTGTTCTATTTATTCTCTATGTAAGTGATATAACTAAAGGTTTAATGGGCAAGGTATGTCTATTTGGTGATGATGCAAAGGTGTGTAATAGGGTTGACATCCCTGGAGGTGTCTGTAATATGGAACATGATTTGGCATTGCTGGAAGACTGGCCAAAGCAGTGGAAACTGCAGTTCAAAATTTTTAAATGTAAAATAATGCATCTAGCAAAAAAGAATCCCCTGAGAGAGTACAACATTGGGGGTACAACGTTGGCCAGAACTACAGAAAAAAAAAAAACGATTTGGGGGTACTTATTCCAGATGGTGGAAAATGAGCAAGGCAGTGGGAAAAGCAAATAGAATTCTAGGATGCATCGCTTGAGGGATCACCAGCAGAAGGAAGGAGCTTAGTGAGACCTCATTTAGAATACTATGTCCAGTTCTGGAGACCTCACTTACAGAAACATTTTGATAAGATAGAACGAGTCCAGAGACGGGTAACAGAAATGGGAAAAGGTCTGGGGGATAAAACATATCGAGGGCAACTTCAGGAACTTAATACAGTCTGGAGGAAAGAATGGAAAGGGGTAGACATGTGCAGAACGAAAACATTTGTTTAGTTTTATTTCGTTTCGATTCGATATTTACATAAATTAGTTTAGTTAAATTTGTTTAATCTGTTGAATTCATTTTCAGAATTCGTTTTGTTTTTTCGCATTCAAATCAATTAGAATTTTCGGAATTCAATTTCGAATATTTTTCTAATTCGAATAGTTTTCAAATCAATTTCAATAGTTCTCGAATTTGAATAGTTTTTCATTTCGAATCGTATTCGAATGGTTTTCCATTTTCCAAAGAGAATAAAATAGAATAAAAAATAAAGGAATAGAATAAAAAAAATATAATAAAATAGAAAAGAAAATTGCAGAAAATAAAAGAATAGAATATAATGGAATATAAACAAATAGAATAGAATAAAATAGAATATAGCCATCTTCTGAAATTTGAATAGAAAAGAACAGAATAGAAAAGAATATAATTTAAAAAAATAGAATAAAATAGAAATAATATAACCATTTCCCAAACTTCAAATAGAATCAATTTGAAATTAAATAGAATAGAAAAGAAAATAACAGAATAGTATAGAAAAAAACATAGAATAGAAAGAATTTAACCATCTTCCTATTATAATCTATTTTTTTCTATTCTATTCAAATTCAAATTGATTCTATTTTAATTTTGCGAAATGGCTATATTCTTTTTATTCTATTCTATTGGTTTTTAAACTTTATTCTTTTTCTATTTCTCTAAAAATAGAATTCTATTCTATTCAATTCTATTTTTTTCTATTCAAATTCGAATTTATTCTATTCAAAATATGATTATATTCTTTCTATTCTGTTATTTACTATTATATTCTAATCTATTCTTTTCTATTCTATTCAAATTTGAACTGATTATATTTGAATTTTGGGAAATGGTTATACTCTATTCTATTGTTTTTTTTAATTCTATTTTTTTTTCTCTTCTATTATAGTCTATTTTATTCTATTCTTTTTCTATTCTATTCCTTTATTTTCTTATGTATTCACATTTATTCTATTTGAAATTTGAATTTCAGAAGATAGTTATATTCTTTCTATTTTATTCTAATTTTTTTATTTTTTTCTATTAGTTTCTATTCTATTCTGTTCTTTTATTTTCTATTTTGTTCTGTTTTACTATATTATATTCTGTTCTTTTATTTTCTGTTATATTCTTTTCTATTACATTATATTTTTTTATATTTTATTCCTTTATTTTCTTTTCTAGTTTATTCTCTTTGGATATTGGAAAACTATTTGAATTCGAAAACTATTCAAAAATTGATTTGAAAACTATTCAAAATTGATTCAAAAACTATTTGAATTGATTCTAATTCTAATTTTGTCTGAATTTTTTTTTTATTATTCCGGATTTGTTTAAATTCGGTACTATTGTAATTCGGAAATTCAGGTACATCCGAATTTCCGAAAATTTGTCTGAATTTCAATTTGGAATGAAACAAACTGCAAATGTCTAGAAAGGGAAGACATGATTTAAACCTTTAAATACATCAAGTGGGTGAATAAGGTACAGGAGGGCAGTTTTTCAATATGACCCCAAAATTAAGAACACAGAGGCCTCAAACTAACTGGAGAGAAGTTAAAACTAATTTTAGAAAGTATTATTTTACTGCAAAGGTAATTGATGCTTGGAATAAACTTCCAGCAGAGGAAGTGAGACAGTCAACAGTAAATGGTTCAAACATGCTTGGGACAAACATATATCTATACTCAGACAAAAAAAGTTTATCAAAAAAACAACACAAAAATGGGCAGATTCGATGGACTACTCTGTCTTTTTGTGCCTTCACTTTTCTATGTTTCTATAAAATAGAGGGGTGGGCAGGTGACGTTTAACCACTTCAGCCCCGGAAGAATTCACCCCCTTCCTGATCGGAGCACTTTTTGCAAATCGGCACTGCGCCTCTTTAACTGACAATTGCGCGGCTGTGCGACGTTGCACCAAAACAAATTGACGTCCTTTTTTTCCCACATATAGAGCTTTCTTTTGGTGGTATTTGATCGCCTCTGCGGTTTTTATTTTTTTATTTTTTATTTTTTTCATTCAAATATTTTATTAGGTTTATAAAGTTTTACAGAAAATGTTGGAAGTAGAGAATATACACAAATGATAATGATAAGATAATAAAATAAAATAAAATAAAATAAGGGAAAATATAAATAATAAGAATAAGAATAAGAATGAGAAGCACATATCTAGGGCAGTCGTATGATGAATCTTCAGGTTATGCTTACAGTCATTTATGTATAATGATATTTATCAGTCCATGTTTTCCACAGTATGTCAAATTTAGCACATCTTAGCGAGTTTATTGCTATGAGCCTTTCAAAGGTATAATTTTGTTGGACCTTCCTAGTGACATCCGTGATGTTAAGGGTTGGAGCGCTTTTCCAGTTACTGAGAATTAGGGACCTAGCAACCAGTAGTATGTGTGTTACATGGTACATGTCTACATGTCTTACATGGTAGGGAAATTTTTCTAGTCCAATTAGTAATATAGCTAGTTTTGGGTCTAGGGGTGTTATGATGCCTGTAATTTCCCTTATCAGTTTAAAAATGTTGTTCCAGAAGCTGGTAACGTTAGGGCATTCCCAAAACATATGGAGAAGATGGCCTTTTTGTCCGCATTCTCTCCAGCATAAAGGTGAGGTGTTAGTGAACATTTTTGAGAGTCTACAGGGGGTATATTGCCAGCGGTGTATTATCTTAAGCGATGTTTCCCAGTGTGTGGTGCAGTGTGACACCGTTTGTATGGTCTTAAATGCGAATTGCCATTGATTATCAGTAATTGAAGTTTTGAGGTCCATTTCCCATCTAGTGTGTGCTCTTGATTTTTGGAACTTTGTTTTCCCCTGGAGTAGATTATAGTATAAAGATATTCCTTTGTTATGGAATGACCTTCGGGTTAGGTGAAGCCATGCTAGGTTTGGAAGGTGGACACCATTTCGCGGGTGTTTATGTGTGAGGTGAGCTACACGTAAGCAGGTGAAAAGCATGTTGTGTGGCATGTTGTGGTCCTTCATTAAGCAGGATGTTGATTTTGGTCTATTTTTATGGTATAGGTCTTGTACACTATTGATTTTATGGGAAGGGAATTTTTTCAAAGATATCATTGGTATCTTGGCTTCAACCACACTTATGCCGCGTACACATGGTCGGACTTTTCAGCTACAAAAGTCCGACAGCCTGTCCGACATACTTCCGGCGTACTTTCGGCGGACTTGCGGCAGACTTTCTAACGAACGGACTTGCCTACACACGACCACACAAAAGTTCGACAGCCTAGTACGCGGTGACGTACACCAAGTCCGGCGAGACTATAAAACGGAAGTTCAATAGCCTGTACGACACCCTTTGGGCTCCTTCTGCTAATCTCGTGTTTATCTCGTGTTAGTAGAAGTTTGGTGAGAGACGATTCGCGCTGTTGTTCAGTCTGTGCTTGTGAGGTTTGTATCTGCTTTTCAGTGCGTTTGGTCAGTTGGCATTGAGAAATCTTTGTTTTATTGTCCGCTCGTTCCTGATTTTCAGGTCGCTCTTCACAGGCCTTGCTGTTCTTCAGTGCGTTCTGTTTAGTGCGTTCTGACCAGCCGACCGTTTTGTAACCATGTTACCTGTACGTACTCGTCGTCGAGCTCGTGCATTGTATGTGTTTGGTGCTGTAGTTTATTCTTCAGACCAAGACCAGTCCATGAACAGGGCGAGAAGGAGTTCATGGACCAAGAATTGGTTGCTCCAGCGTGACCAGTTCTGTCACATGCCATTGCTCCGTGAGATCCGTGAGAATAATCCTGAGGATTTCATGAACTTTCCCCGGATGACGGACCCCGTTTTTGACCATTTGTTGGCTTTGCTGACCCCCTATATCAGCAGGCAGGATACCTGCATGAGGCAAGCCATCACTCCGGAGCAGAGGCTAGTTGCCACGTTGCGGTACTTGGCGACAGGGAGAAGCCTGCAGGACCTCAAGTTCTCGACAGGCATCTCCCCCCAGGCTCTGGGGATCATTATCCCAGAGACCTGTTCTGCCATCATACAGGTCCTGCAGAAGGACTATATTAAGGTAAGATATTTTTCTTTGATTAGCATCACATGTTCTTTTATGTAATCTTTGATAATGTAATGTATTTCTTGCTTCAAACACTACTTACCATCATTGCAATATAGTGTGAATGTCCCCTTTTTATCCTCACACATGCTGGATTTTTTTCCTGTTCTTTTTTGTCATGCATGTATATTTTCCTTCAATAACCTCCCCAGCATGCAATGATGGGAACATATCCACCTAGTCTACTCATTTTGAATGTATTTTGTTTGAGTGTATTTAGTGTGCTGCTAATTAGCAATTAGCTTGATTTCCCAACCCCCCACCCCCCACCTAAACTCACTCCAAATAGTGTGCTGCTAATTAGCAATTAGCTTGATTTCCCAACCCCCCACCCCCCACCTAAACTCACTCCAAATAGTGTGCTGCTAATTAGCAATTAGCTTGATTTCCCAACCCCCCACCCCCCACCTAAACTCACTCCAAATAGTGTGCTGCTAATTAGCAATTAGCTTGATTTCCCAACCCCCCACCCCCCACCTAAACTCACTCCAAATAGTGTGCTGCTAATTAGCAATTAGCTTGATTTCCCAACCCCCCACCTAAACTCACTCCAAATAGTGTGCTGCTAATTAGCAATTAGCTTGATTTCCCAACCCCCCACCCCCCACCTAAACTCACTCCAAATAGTGTGCTGATAATTAGCAATTAGCTAGATTTACCCCCCCCCCACCCTCGTAAAAATTTGCTTGAATGTTCTGTGGTGTTGATTTGTATAAAGCAAATATATGTTGCACTTTGCAAAATGCATGTGCACTCTACAAGTGCATTTGTTCCAGTGCTTTAGTAAATGAGCAGAAGCTCTGCTGATTTCCATCATCAAATCATATGCAAGCCACAAAGTGTTTTCATTAATTGCCCTTGCATGTGATTGTGTACTCCTTGCAACATGACTGCCTTTTTACCTTACCTCATTTACTGTAAGCTGGTTAGCAACTGCACTTGCAGAGTGCGACAACTGCAGTCTTGTAGCCTTTTTAGTCCCTAAATTCCTGCATGTCCTAAAAGTAATCTTTTTTATGGATTTCACAACCCCCTAAAATGTAATCAATGTTCCATCAGAGGGGGTGAGCAATCTGATAAGTGTGCCTTTCCATATTAGATATTCCAGAAGATTTAAATTATTTAATGTTATACTGATGCTGGGGAATAATGTTTTTAATTGTATAATTTTCTTGCAATGTTAGCTTCCAAATTAATGATTTTGGTTTTCTTGTTTGATTCCCCAGTTTCCTTCAACGCCACAGGAATGGCAGACTGTGGCATCCCATTTTGCCAGCCGTTGGGACTTTCCCAATTGTGGAGGGGCTATAGATGGGAAACATGTCCACATCGTGCCACCACCCCATTCAGGGTCATACTATTTTAATTATAAGGGGTTCCACAGTATTGTTTTAATGGCGGTGGTGTCGGCACACTATGAATTTTTATATGTGTACGTGGGGAAGAATGGCCGGATGTCGGATGGAGGAGTATTTGCCCAGACGGAGTTCTGCCAGCGTCTCCAGAGTGGTGGCCTGGGATTGCCACCTGATGCGGATAACGTGGAAGGACTCCCCTTTGTCTTCATTGCCGATGAAGCCTTCGCTCTGAGCAAGCACCTCATGAGGCCATTCCCCCAAAGAACCCTCACCCCGGAGAGGAGGGTTTTTAATTTCCGGCTGGCCAGAGCTAGAAGAGTGGTTGAGAATGCGTTTGGGATTCTGGCCAGCCGGTTCCGCCTGTTTCAAACATCCATTAATTTGGCGGAATACAAACTTAAATTTTATCATTTTATCCTGCTGCATTCTGCACAACTTTTTACACAAACATTCTCAAAATTATATCGGAACAGTTGGGCCTGAGGCCGTACTTCTAGATGACCACCTTACGGGCCTGGATACTGTCCGTACTGGCTTGGCCCCCCAAAGTGCCCGTCAAGTTAGACAGCAATATGTTAATTATTTTATGGGTAGGGGGGCCATTGCAATGGGCCAGGATATTTAATTTTTTTAAATAAAAAAAATATTGATGAAATCTGGAATTATATTTATTGCTTGCCTTTCTTTTGGGCTTTCTCCTAGGTTATGGTCGATCAGTTGTAGTGTCAACTGTATTTTCCTTTTAAATGTCTAAATAAGCTCCATTGCCACTGTAAACAACTTTTTGACAATTATAACCAAACTGATACTGAGCATTGAAATAACAAACCACACATTTATTGAATTCCTATAAGGAGATGTTTTTATTAATCATTGTTATGCATTCAGTTATGCATTTAGTATAAAATGTTCCTAGCCAAAAATATAATGATATCTTAAGAATTTGGAAAAATATAATTATATTTAAAGATTTGTACATAATCCACAAAAAATTTTTTTGGGCTTTTTGATTTTCGCAAACAGGCTTTTTTTTTTTTTTAAAAGCCTTTTTTTTGGGGGGGGGGTTTAAAATCCTTTTCTTTTTTTCGGGGGGGGGTTTTTTAAAATCATTTTTTTTTTTTGGGTTTTTTTTTAAATCAATTTTTTTTTTGTTTTTTTTTTAAATCAATTTTTTTTGTTTGTTTTTTAAATCAATTTTTTTTTTTTTTTTGTTTTTTTTAAAATCAATTTTTTTTTTTTGTTTTTTTTTTTAAATCCATTATATATATTTTTTTTTTTTTTAACCACTTCAATACCAGGCACTTAGACACCTTCCCGCCCAGCCCAATTTTCACCTTTCAGTGCTGTCGCAATTTGAATGACAATTGCGTGGTCATGCTACACTGTACCCAAACTAAATTTGTATCATTTTGTTCCCACAGATAGAGCTTTCTTTTGGGTCTTTTGGTGGTATTTGATCACCTCTGCGGTTTTTATTTTTTGCGCAACAAATAAAAAAAGACCGAAAATTTTGAAAAAAAACAAGTTTTTCTTTGTTTCTGTTAAAACTTTTTGTAAATAAGTACGTTTTCTTCTTCAATGACGGGCACTGATATGGCTGCACTGACGGGCACTGATATGGTGGCACTGATGGGCACCGATCAGGTGGCACCAATGAGGTGGCACTGATGAGGTGGCACTGATGGGCACTGATGATGGGCACTGAAAGGCGGCACTGATGGGCACTGATAGGTGGCACTGATGGGCACTGATAGGTGGCACTGATGGGCACTGATAGGTGGCACTGGTATGCGGCACTGATGGGCACTCATAGGTGGCACGGATGGGCACTTATAGGCGGCACTGATGGGCACTCATAGGTGGCATTGATGGGCACTCATAGGTGGCATTGATGGTTACTTATGGGTGGCACTGATAGTTGGCACAGATGGGCACGGGTGGGCACTGATATATGGGCACTGATGGGCACGGATGGGCACTGACAGGTGGCATGAATGGACACTGATGGGTGGCACTGATGGCACTGCTTGTTTGCAGTGATGCCCCTAAGGGTGGCATTGCTGGGCATCACTGCAACATGATGGTGCCAATCAGTGCCCATTTGTGGGCACTGATTGGCACAGATTTGGCACACTGGGCACATGTGGATGGCCATGGGGTACATACCTGGCCATCCACATGTTGCCCCTTCCCTGGTGGTCCTAGTGGCGATCCCTGGTGGTCCAGTGTGGTGATCTGAGGGGGGGCTGCGCTGATAAACAATTAGTGCAGACCCCCCCTGCCAGGAGAGCCGCCGATCGGCTCTCCTCTACTCGCGTCTGTCAGACGCGAGTGAGGAAGAGCCGATCAACGTCTCTTCCTATTGACAGCGTGATCAGCCGTGATTGGACACGGCTGATCACGTGGTAAAGAGCCTCCGCCGGAGGCTCTTTACCAAGATTGGTGTAGCGGTGTGTCAGACTGACACACCGCTCCACCGATCGCCGGGGGCGCGCTGCGGCATGTTATCCTGCTGGACGTCATATGACGCCCAGTCAGGATAACAGAACCACTTCCCGGACGTCAATCCGCCATAGGGCGGGCGGGAAGTGGTTAAAAATCAAGTTTTTTTTTTTTGTGGATTTTTAAGGTATTTTCTATAAACAGCCCTCCTTTTTTAAATTTTGTTAAACAGCCATATAAGTAATGCAAAAATAATAAAGAGAAGGCCCAGAATGGGGTCAGCAAAACAGGAAATGAAGGACATGATCGATGTTTTGGGGTTTCAAAAAGGGCATTTAGATTCGACCCAAAACATCAATCATGTCCTTCATTTCCTGCTGCATACGATCCAGCCGATTCCGCATTTCATCGATCTCCCCATTCCAGGCCATTATTTGACCAATTAGCCGTTGGGCACTGTCTGAGGTGAAATATTCAGTTCTTGTACCTAAAGTGGAATGAAACCAAATAATGTGTTTAGAAATATGCACACATACATAGTTTATCTTACCATAATAAAGCTGTTGTCTCAGACACTGACCTGGTGGGGTGCCCATGTCGCATAATTCCTCCACATCCTCGGGGGTGGCGCTGTTGCTTGACTCAAGCACAACCAGATCACCTAAAATAGAGTAGAAAAATTACATAAAAGAAAAGGCAGCCATGCATAGATTACCGTAAGCTGGTGTGTCAGACACTCACCTGGTGGGGTGCCCATGTCGCCCACCTCTCCTTCCTCCACATCCTCAGTGGGGCTTGGGCTGATTTCCCAAGTATGTTCTTTGGCTTGGGGTGGACTGTGTTCTTGTTGGCTGAGTGATTTTTCCCCTATGTGAACCAAAAAATTAATCTACTTAGCACACAGATATTTTAGTACATAGTAATTTTCAAACATTTGTAGTGAAGTGGTGTACAAATGTTCTGTTTGTGTAGAGTTCCTATTTTACCTCAATATTTAAAATTATAAAGACATATCGGATAGATAGATATCTAGATATCAATATCTCGAAATATAGTTAATAATCTTTTGATCTCTCTCTCTCTCTCTCTCTCTATATCTGGAACAAAATATAAATATCTAACTAAATGTAAATAAAAAAAAAAAATAACTTAAAATATTCCAAAAGAATGTTTTACATTTCTATATCTATCTATCTACCTATATCTATATATATCTATATATCTATATATATATATATATCTATATATATATATATATATATATATATATATATACACACATATATATATATACACATATATATATATATATATATATATATACACATATATACATATATATACACATATATACATATATATACACATATATACATATACATATATACATACACACATATATATATAGATAGATATATAGATATTCCTACATACATATATAGATAGATATATCTATAGATATGTAACGATGTTTATTAAAAGATCGTTTGAAACGAGGAGCAAAAAAAATCGTATAGGAATGAAAAGCACATGGAGCAGTATACAAGGTAATAAACACAAGAGAAAAACACAACAAGTACTTACTTTTTTTCAGCACTTCACGGATCCGTCTGTACTGATCCGGCTCCCTGAGCTTGAGGTCAGACCATCTTTTTCGAATTTGATCCTTGGAGCGCTGGACCCCAAAAGAAGCCTGTAAAGTGTCCACCACCTTCGCCATTATTTTGGCCTTGCGCAAATTTGGCCGGGCGTACGGCCCATACTTCCCATCATAGTCCTTTTTTTGAAGAATGGCCACCATCTCCACCATCTCTTCAAAACTCATATTGGAGGCCTTAAATCTAGGCCTCACAGATCTTGTTGACGTTCCAGCCTCCGGGCTTTTTTCGCTACCTGAGGTAGTTAACATGTCATGTGTCTCCGCCATTATTCACCCCACTACGCACCGTAACTAAAAATGGGCGGAGAACATGAGTTAAAATCGAACGTCAGGGGCGGGCGACGCAGGCGGAGTTTCACACATGCGTAGTGTATAAAGAGGGGCCTTGTGCACGTGTCGTACTACGTTCTGTGCGTCGAATTAGGGGGCGGAGAACATGAGTTAAAATCGAACGTCAGGGGCGGGCGACGCAGGCGGAGTTTCACACATGCGTAGTGTATAAAGAGGGGCCTTGTGCACGTGTCGTACGTACGTTCTGTGCGTAGGTGATAGTGGACCAGGACGTTACAAAACGAAGGTAATTTTAAATTTTTTTTTTTTTTTTGTTTTGTTTTGTTTTATGGTCATGACTTTGTAGCAAGCGGCCTATATGGCTTGATAGATTGATGAGGCCTACATAGGGAGAAGATGATGAGGGGTTAGCAGAAACCTAATAAGTGTTTTTTGTCTTGTGACTTTATCTTTTCCAGATATAATGAATCCCCTATTTAAGGATCCAGAGTTCCTTACAGCTTTCATATCTAAATATCGAGAGATGAGGAATTTGTGGGAGGTGAAACACCCTCAGTATTATGCTAAGCATGTGAGGAAGTCAACGCTGGAGAGACTTCTGTCCTTTGTCCAGGCGACCATCCCGGAAGCAACAATGGAGACATTGCTCAAGAAAATTGGGGTCTTGAGGAATATGTATAAGAGGGAACATAAGAAGATCCAGGAATCAATGAAATCAGGAGCATCAGCAGATGATGTTTATGTACCCAGGCTGTGGTACTACAATCAACTCCGTTTTCTTGATGACCAGACTGAAGCCAGGCCATCACTTTCAACCCTTCCCTCCACCCTTCCCTCCACCCTTCCCTCCACCCCAGCAGAGGCTGATGAGGAGCAAGCTGGGTCTTCCATCCTGGATGAAGCGGATATGACCATCTGGAGTCAGGTAAATTAGTTTAAACAATATTTACTGTACTAATATTAATGAGGTTAACTGGATGTTATAATTGTCTCCAAGATTTTTGCACTCAAAATTGTGTATCCATATCAATTGACAGGAGTGGCTAAATATGTTTGGCACCTGCTAGAAAAAATTAGGGTGTCTGATTAGACTCTTTTATTAAAGAGATGTATTCACATTGAATTTGCTAGTCATGAGAAGCAAATTGTGTGTCATTGATGAACCCCAAATAAATAAATAAAACTATGTCCTTTTTTTATACACAGGATGAGTCCATCCAGGAGGAATGTGTGGAAAGTGGCAGGCAGGAGGAGACCGGGCCCATGGACAGCCTGGAGGAGGCCGGATTCCCCATCATCCTGGAGGAGGCTGGGCCCAGTGTCAGGCAGGAGGTGGCTGGTCCCAGTAAGGTGGCTGGGTCAAGTGAGGTGGCTGGTCCCAGTGAGGTGGCTGGGCCCAGTAGGAGCATGACCCAATCCCAAGTGCCTCCCCTCCACCTTCCCAAAAAAAGGGCCAGAAAGGGGGCCGTCACACAGGAGGCATCCCTGCGCCTCATGCAAGAGGCCACACGTTTTTTGAGGAGCCCCCCCGAAGCAGAAGAGGCCTATGGCTGCTACTTAGCCAGCAGGCTTCTTCAAATGGATTGGGAGCAGCGTCTCATTTGCGAGCGCCTATTTGGGGAAACTATCCAGAAGGGGCTGCAGGGCACGCTAACCCGAAACACCCAACTACATGAGGCAGCCCCCCCTCCTCCTCCTCCTCCTCCTCCTCCTCCTGCCACAACTGAAACACCACAGCCACAGCCTCCAAAGAAGGCTACAGGGAAGGCTGCAGGGAAGGCTGCAGGGCAGCGTGGAGGAAAGGCTGCAGGGAAGAGAAGAAAGTGATGACCTGGGTTCAGTCTGGTCTGACAGAAGACGCAGGCTGTTGTAGTACCACAGTCTGGGGACATCTATATCATCTGCTGGTGCTGTTGATCTCTGGGATTCTTGGACCAGATTGTGCTCCCTCTTATATGGACTCCTCAAGATCCCAATTTTCTTGTACACTGACTTTTTCCAGCGTTGACTTCCTCTTTATTTTGACCATGAATAAATGGATCTTTTTTGAGTTTAGCAAAAGACTTTATGTGTTTTCTTTTAAATCATTGATTTTACACACAATGTTAAATTAACAAGGGACAACAATCTCATTGAGTTTGCAAAAACACACCAAAAATACATTACTAATGTTAATAATGTTCGAGTGGTAAGTCTGGAAAAAAACAAAAATATACATAACCAAAAACGGTGCTTTGGGTTAACTTTATCTTAAAAATAAAAAATAATCACTAGAAAAACAAAACTATAATAATGGGTTCTTTGTAGTAACTTTACAAACCTAAAAAAAAAAAAAAATAAAAAAAAAAAAATACAAATGGGTTCTTTGTGGTAACTTTACAAACCTAAAAAAAAAAATAAAAAAAAAATAAAAAATACAAATGGGTTCTTTGTGGTAACTTTACAAACACCAAAAAAAGAAAAAAAAAAATCTAGAGATAAACATATAAAAAAGTTCAACACCAATCATAAAATAAATATCTGGATAAAAATTGCAAGAAAATATGACTCCACACAAAAAAAAACAAAAACAAAAAAAAGGTAAAAAGTATTATTAGTATGGAAACATTGTTTTTAAAAAGCATACTATATCATTCATGAGATCAAAGAGAAAAAGAATCCAGAAATCAGTTTGGGAGAACTCTGAATATGAACAGCAAAACACCTTCGTTCTTTATAGCATTCGTAAAGAAGAAATAAAATGCGCTGCATTCAACGATCACAGATTTTGCAGCGTGATGAATGTGCTACCTACAATACGAACACTAGTTTTACTAGACCGAGTGCTTCCGTTTAGTTTTTGCTTATGAGCATGCGTCGTTTTTTTGTCCGTAGGACTAGCATACAGACGAGCGGACTTCGGGGTCCGTCGTAGTTACGACGTAAAGATTTGAAGCATGTTTCAAATCTAAAGTACGTCGGATTTGAGGCTAAAAAAGTACGTTGAAAGTCCGGAGAAGCCCACACACGATCGGATTACCAGCCAGCTTTAGTCCGTCAGCGTCCGTTGGACTTTTGTAGACGGAAAGTCCGACCGTGTGTACGTGGCATTAGAGGGAGTGTATAGTTTATTTCTCTACTGTCGGTAAGCTGACGAGATGTGAGGAATCTCCATGCTTTGAGTGATATAGTGATTGTGGGGGGGTAGGTGTTTAAGATTCCAGGGTATCCAGCTGTCACTTATGAGGATCGATGGTAGGTCTGATATTGGAGCTAAGGTTTTTTCAATTTCCACCCATAGTGGAACTTCATTAGGTGAAAACCAATATTTGAGTTGGTCTAACCTAGTTGCCCACATGTAATCATGGACATCTATTAGTCCCGCCCCTCCTACTCTTTTATCGGGAATTAGTGTAGTTTGTGAGCATCTTGCTTTCTTTGTACTCCATAGGAGTTTCCATTGGAGACTAAAGAGGGATTGGAGATAATGTTCCGGGATGGTGATCGGGAGTACTCTAAAGATGTACAGGATTTGAGGGAGGATTAACATTTTGAATGCTGCTAACTTACCTAGCCATGATAATTCGTGTTTGGCTATGTTGTTGGTTTGAATCGTTAGTTTTGTTAAAAGGGGTTTCAAGTTAGCATCAATTAGGGAGCTGGTATGATTAGTAAGTGTAATGCCTAGGTATGGTATACCTTTGGGACTCCATGTGTATGGGAATGAATGTTGTAACGTGTTGCGCTGTTTGGTGCTCACACCTAGGTCCAAAATAAGGGATTTGGAGCAGTTCACTCTGTAGTATGATATGTTGCCAAAGGAAGTTAGTAGTTCATGCGCCATAGGGAGTGCTGTACACGGATTTGTCAGAAATAATATCACATTGTCAGCGAATAAATTGATAATGTGGGTGGTGGTTCCAAATTGGAAACCAGTTATGCCATCATGTGATCTAATGGCCTCCGCTAAGGGTTCGATCATGAGGTTGAAGATCGTAGGGGATAAGGGGCAACCCTGGCGAGTACCATTCGTTATTTGGAATGGAGTGGAAAGCATGCTGGACGTGTACACCCGGGCCGAAGGACAGGAATACAAGGCTAGAATCGCATTCAGTATGTGGCCACTAAAGCCATATTTAGATAAAGTCATTGACATGTACAACCAGTTCACTCTATCAAACGCCTTCTCTGCGTCTATGGATAGCAGCAGAGAAGGCGTTTTTGTTATTTCGGCATGGTGGATGATGTTGATTATTCTCCTCGTAGCATCAGAGGTTTGTCTCCCCCTCACGAAGCCCATCTGATCTTTTTGAATCAGCGATGGAATGTAAGTTGCTATTCTTTTGGTTATTAGTTTGGCATAAATTTTTATATCAGAATTTAGAAGAGAGATTGGACGAAAATTGGGTGGTGTGGTGGGTTCTTTACCTGGTTTGGGTATGGTAACAATATAAGCTTGCAGCATCTCTGGGGGGAAGGTTGCTGTGGTTGCTGCTTTTGTAAAAACTGATTGTAAGTGTGGAGCAAGATGTGATTTGAATGTTTTGAAATATTCATTTGAGAAGCCGTCAGGCCCAGGTGATTTGCCATTTGGTAGAGTTTCTATGGCAGTGGCTATTTCAGTTATGGTAAACGGGGAGTTTAAATTAAGGATCTGGGATTCTGATAATACTGGTAATTTTAACTTTTGGAGGAAGGTTTGGATGCTGTCTTGCGTGGGTTGGCATGTAGAGGGGTCGTCTTTAATGTTGTATAGGTCGCTATAGTAGTCTGCGAACTGGTTAGCTATGTCTTGCGGGTTTGTGACTTTATGTTTGAGAGTAGGGTGGAGCAAGTGGGCAATTCTTGTTTTGGTTTTCATTGCTTTAAGTCTATTGGCTAAGTATTTCCCTGCTCTATTGGCATTGGCATAGGATTGTAGTTTCAGACGTCTAAGATGGTAATCGTATTGTTGTGAGAGCCTATTTCTGAGGTTGTCTCTTAAAGCTGAGAGTTTTTGGGTGAGGCTAGTATTAGGATTTTGTTTATTTTGTGCTTCTATGGTATGGATGTCTTTTAGGATTGAATCAATTTGGGCATTATGCCGTTTTTTTTCCTGTGCTCCAAGTTGTATGAGTATACCTCTCATGTACGCCTTATGGGCGTTCCATAAGGTGAAAGGGTTTTCAACAGAGTTAAGATTGTTTAGGAAGAATTCTTTGATATGTTGGGAGAGCTTAGTGGAAGTTTGAGGGTCTTGTATTAATCTTACATTACTACGCCAGATGGGTGAGGAGGAGGAGACAACCTGGTCATTGATGGTTATGGTAATAGCAGCATGGTCAGACCATGTTATATCATGTATTTTCGCACTCGAGATATTCTGTAACAGCCACTTGTCTGTCAAGAATAGATCAATGCGAGAATATGAGCAATGCCTGTGGGAGAAAAAGGTGTAGTCTCTTGCGTTCACGTTTAAACATCTCCATACATCATATAGGTCCGCCTGGTGTATTATTTTGCTCAGATAGGAGGAGCTATGTGATTTTGGAGCAGACGTATCCATTTTGGGATCAACTATAAGGTTAAAGTCACCGCAGACAATAAGATTGCCATATAAATGATTCTGTAGTTTCTTGAGTAGTCTGCTGATGAAGCGGTTCTGACGTGTGTTCGGTGCATATAAGGATATTAAGGTATACGGTTTGGAGTTAATATCCCCTGTCAGGATGATATATCGGCCATTTGGATCTAGGATAATATCCTTTTGATGAAACGACACAGTGTTCCTCAGTGCTATCAACACTCCTCCTGTTTTCTTCTCTGGTGTACATGCCATAAATACGTGTGGGTAGTCCTTGTGTGTACAGTTAGGAGCTCTTGTATTTTGGAAGTGGGTCTCCTGCACACATAAGATGTCTGCTTTGTGCTTTTGGGCTTCCTTCCACATGGAGAGTCTTTTTGCAGGGTGGTTCAGCCCCCTGGCATTTATAGATAGGCAGTTAATAGGCATGTGGGGGTGAGTGAGGTGTCTGCTTTGTTATGAAGTATAGGTACTCACTGTGTCCTTTTATAGAGGATCTGGTAGAGGAAGGGTGTGCTGTCTTCGTCCAGGCTCTGAGAGAAGTTCGTTGCTGGATGGTGTGCTTCAAACATGTAGTAATAAAAAAAAAATAACAGTTGTGAAAAAAAATTAAAAAAAAGAGCATTGTTATTGAAAAGAGTGTAAGTTCAATAAGAAAAGGATCTATGAACTGATCCAAAGTCAGACGTAACTGCTGCAAAGGATAACTGGAGGTAAACAGGGATATTAATCATATATCTCCTGTTGTCCGGAGAGATTTGAATTTTTTATAACGTTTTGCTGTCAGCCATTTCCACCGGTAGCTTTCTTTGAGGACCGTCTACGGGAGACTACTTGCCAGTCTTCTTGTAGTGGGCTAGGTGCGGGGCTCTGAGTAGTCGACTTGTCTTGGTCGAGTAAGATACCCCATTTACGTAGTGCTGCAATACCTTCTTCCAAAGTGGATATCATTACTGAGACTCCATTATGGGTGATGGAGAGCTTGGCGGGGTATTTCCACTTATGTAGTATGTTGTGGTTCCTCAGGGCCTTAGTTATGGTCGCTAGGTTGCGACGCTGTTGGAGCGTGTGCCTGGACAGGTCCGGGAGTATTTGTAGTTCCGCGTACTGCGGGTGTCTATCATCAGATCTGCGGGACGTAGTGAGGATTTGTTCTTTTATATGATAGTAGTGGACCCGAAGTAACACATCTCTAGGAGTGTTTTCAGGAAGAAATGCAGGTTTGGGTATACGATGTATACGATCCACTATCAGATCTTGCGCTGATAAGGATGGTAGCAGAGTTGAGAATAGTGCCTGTGTGTATGGCAGTAGTTGCGTAGCAGGTATGGTTTCTGGGATCCCCCTGATTTTGAGATTGTTCCGTCTGGAACGGTCTTCCAAATCTGCGACTTTATTTTTTAGCCATGCGATTTCCTCAACATGGTTACTGTGTGCATCCACCATTGTGTTAAATGAGGAAGTAAAGTCACTCATTCTCTGTTCTATGTGATCCACTCTGTTCCCTAAAGCCTGGACTTCCCTCTGGCAGTGGTTAATACCAGCAGTCATGTCAGCATGTAATGATGCTTTTAAAGAGAGCAACATCTCTTTGAGGACTGTGTCTGACACT
Organism: Lithobates septentrionalis; assembly: GCA_037952835.1. Classification (NCBI taxonomy): domain Eukaryota; kingdom Metazoa; phylum Chordata; class Amphibia; order Anura; family Ranidae; genus Lithobates; species Lithobates septentrionalis. Next base: position 339,877 of record JBBDGP010000981.1, read on the forward strand.
GGCCTGTCAGATGTAGGGAATGCTGCTATGGGGTCTTGTGAGACATGCACTGCTGTGTCTGCAGCGTTTTGAGGCCTGCTTACCTCCATCTCAGGGTCCTGGAGCGGCCGATCCGGGGATGATATCCGCTGTTTTTGTTTGGCTGGACTCCTGGTGGAGGGGCTTGAGGTTCCAGAGGAGGATCCGCTGTGTAGATGCGAGTTGTGCGGTTGTTTTGAGGAGCCGGAGCGGCCGTTGTTAGTTATGACCTGCGGCTCCGTCCGTCTTCCTGAGGCGCCTGCGCCATTTTGTTGAGACTCGCGCCCTTTGAAGAAATCCTGCATTTTTTGTGTATGCTGCGGGTTTTTCCTGTGCCTGGGCATCTCTTCTTGCACAGCGGGTCCCGGTGGTTCTGTGGGTGCCTTTTGCGGTGGCGATGGGGCCGGTGGACGTGAATCGATTCTCTCCGGCGGCCGAGCGGAGCTCTCTAGTTAAGCTTCCATGCTGGAGCTCGGTCGCCACGCCCCCTCCTGCGGTTTTTATTTTTTGCGCTATAAACATAAAAAGAGAAAAAAAACACAATATTTTGTACTTTTTGCTATAATAAATAGCCCCATTGTTTTAACATTTTTTTTCCTCAGTTTAGGCCGATATTTATTCTTCTACATTTTTTTGGTTAAAAAAAATCACAATAAGTGTATATTGATTGGTTTGCGCAAAAGTTATTGCATCTACAAAATAGGGGTTAGATTTATAGCATTTTTATTATTTTTTTTTTACTAGTAATGGCAGGGATCTGCGATTTTTATCATGACTGCGACATTATGGCGGACACATCGGATAATTTTGACACATTTTTGTGACCATTGGCATTAATACAGCGATCAATGCTATAAAATGCATTGATTACTGTAAAAATGTCACTGGCAGTGAAGGGGTTAACACTAGGTGGCGATCTAGGGGTTAACTGTGTTCCCTGGGAGGTGGTTCTAACTGAAGCGGGAGGGGACTTACTAGAGGAAGTGACGGATCGTGGTTCCTAGCTAATAGGAACACACGATCTGTCACTCCTGTCAGAACAGAACAGGGAAGTGTGTATTTACACACACTCGTCCCTGCTCTGTGTCTCCTGCTCACGATTGCTCGTGGCCGGTGGTCATCGCGACCGTCGGCCACGAGCATTGGCAGGGCGTGCGCCTGCTATCCCGACCCCGCGAGCCGATGTATAGCTATGACGGCTCGCGCAGGGGAGCCAGCCTGGTGGCTGGTCGGGAAGCTGTTAATATAGGAAAATGTAAAATAATGCACTTGTGCGCTAAATATATAAATACAAATTACTCCCTGGGGGGAGCTCTGGGGGAAACAAGGATGGAAAAGGATCTGGGGGACCTAGTAGATGACAGACTCAGCAATAGCATGCAATGTCAAGCTGCAGCAAGCAAGGCTAGCAGACTATTAGCATACATTAAAAATGGTATCTATTTAGAAGATAAAACTATAATTCTACCACTTTATAAAAGGCTGTTTCAACCACATCCTGAGTATGCCATCCAATATTGGTCACCAATTCTGAAGAAGGATGTCCTTAAAGGGGTTGTAAAGGTAAAAGTTTTTCCTGGTGCATCATGGCAGCATACATATGGGTTGTGACTCCGCCCCCACAACCTGATAGGACTGGTTAACTATAAATTATATTTCCCTCACCTGATCAAGACTGGAGTTGCGAGGTATCCCTTACCGCTTGTTGCCCCAGCCAGGTTCAGCCTCTCCTGGGTGGAAGTCCTTCCTGTACAGCCTCTAAACGAAGCTATATGGTTGAAGCCCCATTCTGGTGGTCTGGGGGGCATATTTCAGCCTCTCCTGGGCAGAATCCTTCCTGTACAGCCTCTAAATGAGCTAGATGGTTGGAGCCCCATTCTGGTGGTGCAGGCTTCTCAAAAAAAGCTTTAAACAAGCTTTGAAGTAAGTGACAGCGTTTCCTTTTGCTTTCCATATGCTTTTTACTTCTTTTCTCTGTGTTATGGGCGTTTGCCATTTCCAAGATGGCTGCAGCAGTGCAAGTACACTCTGAGCATGAGAGGCAGGAAGTGATGTGGCCTCTGTGTTTCCTGGTTAGAACTTTTCCAGGATGGTGATCTGATCATGCTCAGGCACTGATATCATCGCTAATGGCAAATGTGAGTTCTAAATGGTTTTATGGCATTTTTGGGCAACAAATGGTGGAGCTCTCTACTCATGCATGCTGGATGCTTATGTGGTCATTGTTTGCAGGAATGTTTCCCTTTTTTTGGCATTCACCTGTGTTTTTCCTATCTCCTTCTCAGTGTTGCTCTAGAATCATTATGCTATTTATGGTCTTCACCTGGGCTCTTCCTATCCCCTTTTCTATGCTTTCTCTGGGATCACTGTGTTGGGCTCAGTTTCCACTAGTGCGACTTGTCACTGCAAAGTCGCATGACAAGCCGTACCCCATGATTTCCAATGAGTACCATTCATATCTGTATTCATAGACCTTAGGAATATACAGGCATTGCTTCAAGTCGCATCAAATTGCAGCAAAATCTTGCGACTTTCAGGTCACAATAGTGGAGACTTAGCTTATGCTGTTTTTCATTTAAGTCTGCTGCTTTGCTCTGTTTCTATGGGAAACGCTGTCCAGCCAGACCACCCATTGCTTTTAAGATATAGGGATTAGGTAAGTAGTGAAGATTGAGAAAAAGAGAGCCAACATCTAAAGTCCTAAAAGGACTACAAGATGGAGGGAGCCTTCTGACGGTCAAGACAAAGGCACCATCTAAGAACAGACATCGAGGCAATGTTGATTAAACTCATCAACTCACCCCTCATTATCACTGCTCCCCGTTTACAAACATCACAATTTACCAGCCCTAATAGTCGCTGCATTTGTGGTGGAATGTCATTTGCCTGCCAAGCTAGTATGTCAAATCTGCCTGGAGCAAGCACTATACAGCCCTGCAAGGACCTCAAGGTGAAGAGACCCTGCTAAAAGCCAGAACAGCCACCGTTCAAAGCACAGACATACAGGCAACATTGATCAATGTCGTCATCTCACCTCTCATTTTGTTTGCTCCCCGTTTACGAACACCACAGATTACCAGCCCTAATGGTTGCTGCATTTGTGGTGGAAAGTCATTGCTTGACAAGCTACAGTGCATAAATTGCCTAGCACTTCCAACCAGAACCAGTAGGTGGTGCACAAGCTTTGAAGATTTCCCAATAGAGACTTTTATTTTTGCAAGGTCCGCTAAGGACCCAATTGCCTGGGTTGGAGTAGAGCAAACTCTCCACAAGGTTAGAAAGTACTATTCCCTTCACTGAACAACTGGAAGAGTTAATCCAGGAAGAATTGAAGGGGTCAGAGAAAAATGCCCTTATAAACAGGCTGTCAAAACTGTATACCCTGAAAAAGCTAAAGGTCAACCTGCTGCAGTCTTCTCTGATGATGGATGCATCATGAATGTAGCTGGCATGACATGGCACATTCAAGGAGACTCTAGTCCAAAAATTAGATCTAGATCTGAAGTGCTACTTCATACTGTAGCATCTGCAGGTGCTGGCACACCAGCAAGAACCAGCTCTTGCACTGAATGAGTCTTAATGGGAGCGGTTTCATAATTGTCAACCAGCTGCTGTACCTGCAGGACTCTGTGGAAAGTGCCAGGGTCTGCATTCCTTTAGACGTGATTCCCTTTTGGGAGTATCTTATCAAAAATGAAATTTTTATTGTGGTGGATGCCAAGGAACCTGACTTATCTTGATGCAGATTTCTGGGAAATTATGTTTAGTGGGGTGTTATGTACACATTCTGTGTGCAGAGCACCTCCCAGATGGTCATGTTTAATTGCAATTTACAGAAAACTGCAGCCAAAAAAAAAAAAGTGGTGTAACCCTTTTAAATAAGCTCGTCTTGAAGAAGTGAAGAGACAAGGTGGTAACAGCTTTGTAAGAGCTGAAATTGGTGGCATACTCCTGTGGTGGATGTGTCAGACATTAATTGATGTTTTTCAAGACGTTCCCCGCGGTCACGGCAAGGAGTGCATTATGGCTGAAGCCATGGTTGGTGGATCCCGCCAAAAAAAAAAAAAAAAAAAAAGGTGCAAGACACCAGAACACAGATCCAATCTATTTGGGGGTAGACAGGATACAGCCACCTCAAGGGTGACCATTAGCAGGTTTAGGGCGAATATCATCTGACAAAAAACAGAAAATTCAAAGGTCCAGCATACAGGTGGCGACTCCCAAGTAGACACCAGGAGGCAAGATCCTACGGACCGGGAAAAAGATTAGTAAACGAACCGGAGAAGTACCCAATCTTCATTATTGAAGCCTTAAAGCTTTAAGGCTCCTGTCTTAGAACAGTGGAAGTCCCTTTTAAGGGTGCACTAACCCAGGGTGTGCCTGTGCAAAGCTTTATGCACACACCTGGAGGGAAAACCTTCAGGATCAGTGGGCCATATCAGCTATATTGGCGTGACATTGGCAGAAGTTTAAGGGAGGTCGGCTTTTCTGGTACAATAATTTTTTATTGAAAAAGTATAACATGACAAACTCACTCATGCAGGGGCATAATTCAGTGAGCATACCGATCATATAACATTGACAGGTGGGAAGTCCACCTTTTCAATCTCTTCCAGGCAGCCAGGCTACCAGAGTTGATGGGAAAGTAAAAAATTCTGTTCCCGTTTGTAGCTGGATAGAAAAAAAAAAAAAAGAAATCGTGAAGGTTCCAGTTACCCATGGGAGATGAGGATTCGGTTCACCTCTGTTCCTAGCAAAAATAAAAAATGAAAACCAGGTAATCTGTGCCCAGTGCTAAAGTTTAAAAAAAAAAATAAAATTGACAAGCAGCACAGGAAGTTAGAGTCGTGCAAGATGGAAAACCTCCAATCAATTATAATTTTCATAAATCTGGGAGACTGGATTCTCCTGTAGGTTTATCAGACACCTACTTGTCCCAATTCATCCTCAAGGGAATTTCCATTCTCTGATAGAGAAAGTCAAAGGTACTTTTGGGAGTGAAGTCTCTTCCAGCAGAACAGTGCCGGAATATCCTTGGCTCTTCGTAACTGACCAATTATTTTCAGATGGAACATTATCACATCAGACCCCAGCTAGAAAGGTTGGGGGACTCATTTCAAAGACCAGGCTGCTTAAGGTCATGGGATGTTAAGCTTATGAGGAATAGTATTGAGTTTCTTGAACCGAGTAGTGTTCAAAGCACTTCTGTCATTCACTCCTTTTAGCAAGAGGAGCAAGATTTGTACTGTGCCTAGGCAGCAGTGGAAGGGTAGAATTCTTAGGCTGTCAGTGGAGCTTCCTGTATCAATAATTGAAAATGTACCATTTTGGCTTAGGAGGTTCTAGTGTCTCTCTCTCTCTCTCCTACTCTTAGCATTGAATCACCACTGCCCCTTCCAGTGATGACAGATTCGCTCTCTCGTGGACAGTTTTGCCATCCAGCTCCAAGAGACTACTTTTGACGGCATGGAAGTTGAGAGGCAGTGGCTACCAAGTCAAGTATGCTCAGTGCAGGTAGTGCCTACCTTGTGTCAAACCAGAGAGGTCTTCATGAAGATATACCTAAGAATATGGGAAAATTATGCAGATCTCACACAGCAAAAGCCTGGAGTCTTTTGTCACCTAAACCAGCCAAGGTTCCACAGTTCTTACAACTGGGGCTGAACAGGTGCCTAGGTTCAAATATGTTTAAAGTTTGAAGTTCACCTTTGTCTGCACTTGCAGGGGTTTAACCACTTCAGCCCCGGAAGGATTTACCCCCTTCCTGACCAGAGCACTTTTTACAATTCGGCACTGCGTCGCTTTAACTGCTAATTGCGCGGTCATGCAATGCTCTACCCAAACGAAATTTGCGCCCTTTTCTTCCCACAAATAGAGCTTTCTTTTGATGGTATTTGATCACCTCTGCCGTTTTTATTTTTTGCGCTATAAACGGAAAAAGACTGAAAATTTTGAAAAAAAATGATATTTTCTAATTTTTGTTATTAAAAAAATCCAATAAACTAAATTTTAGTCATACATTTAGGCCAAAATGTATTCGGCCACATGTCTTTGGTAAAAAAAATGTCAATAAGCGTATATTTATTGGTTTGCGCAAAAGTTATAGCGTCTACAAACTAGGGTACATTTTCTGGAATTTACACAGCTTTTAGTTTATGACTGCCTATGTCATTTCTTGAGGTGCTAAAATGGCAGGGCAGTACAAAACCCCCCCAAATGACCCCATTTTGGAAAGTAGACACCCCAAGGAAATTGCTGAGAGGCATGTTGAACCCATTGAATATTTTTTTTTTTTTTTTGTCCCAAGTGATTGAATAATGACAAAAAAAAAAAAAAAAAAAAAAAATTTACAAAAAGTTGTCACTAAATGATATATTGCTCACAAAGGCCATGGGCATATGTGGAATTGCACCCCAAAATACATTCAGCTGCTTCTCCTGAGTACGGGGATACCACATGTGTGGCACTTTTTGGGAGCCTAGCCGCGTACGGGGCCCCGAAAACCCAGCACCACCTTCAGGATTTCTAAGGGCATACATTTTTGATTTTACTCCTCACTACCTATCACAGTTTTGAAGGCCATAAAATGCCAAGATGGCACAAACCCCCCCCAAATTACCCCATTTTGGAAAGTAGACACCCCAAGCTATTTGCTGAGAGGCATGGTGAGTATTTTGCAGCTCTCATTTGTTTTTGAAAATGAAGAAAGACCAGAAAAAAAATTTTTTTTTTCAATTTTCAAAACTTTGTGACAAAAAGTGAGGTCTGCAAAATACTCACTATACCTCTCAGCAAATAGCTTGGGGTGTCTACTTTCCAAAATGGGGTAATTTGGGGGGGGGTTTGTGCCACCTGGGCATTCCATGGCCTCCGAAACTGTGATAGGCAGTGAAGAGTGAAATCAAAAATTTACGGCCTTAGAAAGCCTGAAGGCGGTGCTTGGTTTTCGGGGTCCCGTGCGCGGCTAGGCTCCCAAAAAGTCCCACACATGTGGTATCCCCGTACTCAGGAGAAGCAACAGAATTTATTTTGGGGTGTAATTTCACATATTCCCATGGCACGTTTGAGCAATATAACATTTAGTGACAACTTTGTGCAAAAAAAAAAAAAAAAAAAAAAATTTGTCTCTTTCCCGCTACTTGTGTCACAATATAAAATATTCCATGGACTCGACATGCCTCTCAGCAAATAGCTTGGGGTGTCTACTTTCCAAAATGGGGTCATTTGGGGGGGGGTTTGAACTGTCCTGGCATTTTATGCACAACATTTAGAAGCTTATGTCACACATCACCCACTCTTCTAACCACTTGAAGACAAAGCCCTTTCTGACACTTTTTGATTACATGAAAAAATTATTTTTTTTTGCAAGAAAATTACTTTGAACCCCCAAACATTATATATTATTTTAAAGCAAATGCCCTACAGATTAAAATGGTGGGTGTTTCATTTTTTTTTTTTCACACAGTATTTGCGCAGCGATTTTCAAACGCATTTTTTGGGGAAAAAACACACTTTTTTAAATTTTAATGCACTAAAACACACTATATTGCCCAAATGTTTGATGAAATAAAAAAGATGATCTTAGGCCGAGTACATGGATACCAAACATGACATGCTTTAAAATTGCGCACAAACGTGCAGTGGCAACAAAATTAATACATTTTTAAAAGCCTTTAAAAGCCTTTACAGGTTACCACTTTAGATTTACAGAGGAGGTCTACTGCTAAAATTACTGCCCTCGATCTGACCTTCGCGGTGATACCTCACATGCATGGTGCAATTGCTGTTTACATTTGACGCCAGACCGCCGCTTGCGTTCGCCTTAGCGCGAGAGCAGGGGGGACAGGGGTGCTTTTTATTTATTTTTTTTTTTTCTTTATTATTTTTTTGCTTTTTTATCTTATTTTTAAACTGTTCCTTTCATTTTTTTTTTTAAATCATTTTTATTGTTATCTCAGGGAATGTAAATATCCCCTATGATAGCAATAGGTAGTGACAGGTACTCTTTTTTGAAAAAATTGGGGTCTATTAGACCCTAGATCTCTCCTCTGCCCTCAAAGCATCTGACCACACCAAGATCGGTGTGATAAAATGCTCCCCCAATTTCCCAATGGCGCTATTTACATCCGGCGAAATCTAAGTCATAAAATGCTCGTAGCTTCCGGTTTCTTAGGCCATAGAGATGTTTGGAGCCACTCTGGTCTCTGATCAGCTCTATGGTCAGCTGGCTGAATCACCGGCTGCATTCTCAGGTTCCCTGTTGAGACAGGAGAGCCAGAGAAAAACACGGAAGACGGTGGGGGGGGGGCATTCCCTCCCACTGCTTGTAAAAGCAGTCTAGAGGCTAATTAGCCGCTGGGATTGCTTTTACATGAAAGCCGACCGCTGGCTAAAAAGAATGATACCAAGATGATACCTAAACCTGCAGGCATCATTCTGGTATAACCACTCAAAGTCGTGAATGGCGTACCTGAAGACAAAAAAATGGTTAACAATAAAGCACAGTAAACGGTAAAGTATAAAAAATTGCATACCTGAAAAGCAAACATGATAAAACATAATAACAATAAAACATTGCAGAATAGAATACAGTAAAAAAGAGCAGAACAATAGAGAGAGAGAATAGAGAGAGAGAACAATAAAACGACAACTATTTTTTTTTATTTTTGTTTGTTTTTTTTTTTTTTTTTTACACTTTTTTTTTGTAACTGTAACTTTTATAACTGTAACCGCTTCCAGGTTCGGGTCTCTCAAAATGCGATGGCATCTTGGGAGACCCTGTGAAAGTGTGCCTAGTCTGTGGAATGCTGTACCCTACGCTAATACTCCACTAGTGAATGGTAGCGTTCAAAACATTCACCAATGCAAAGACCAGGATTGTCAGGACAGGAGGGACAATAATAGTGAGTGTCACGCCTATATCCGCGCTTGCTGCAGACACAACATCTTTTTTGGGGGGGTTCGTTGGGTAGGGGTACTCGGGAGGACATAAAGAAAATGCCTCTCATGCAGCCGACTGCATTTGGTTGGGGATGTGAATGGGGGAAGTACGGGCGCTGCAGAAGCGGTGGGTTCCCAATTAGGATTGGCGAATGCAGCAGGAAGGGCACTATGGGCACGACGGGCCTGTGTTTGTCTTTTTGGTGGCAGCGGGACACTACTTGTGCTTGCCACCTCACCAGCTTGAACTGCACTTATGGGACTCGCCACGTCACCAAGTGTTACTGCAGTGCTGGTTTGACTACGACCGGGGTGTACTAGGCCGCTGGTGCTTGCCAGTTCACCAAAACGCTACAAAAAAAAGTGACAGTGATCGATCGATACTGCACTTGGGCGGGCTGGACTGGGCTGGGCCGGGCGGAGGGGCAAAACGCAGGTGCTAGCAGGTATCTGGGCTGATCCCGCTAACACTGCGTTTTTGGGAACCCTAAACTGCTGGGGACGCCAGTATAGACCTGATCGGATCAGATATTGATGCGTTCAGATACTATACCACTAAGGGAGGTGTACGGTGCGTGTACGGTGCGTGCATGGGTGTTCGCGGTACTGGTGCTAATCTGACGCTGCCTAGGGCGACGCATATCACCGCCGGGCGATCAGGGGGCTAAACCTTTTTTCGGTAATAAACGGCGGGTGCCCTGACACTATAAAAAATAAACAAACTAACCAGCGTCACCCGTAACGGTTATACGGTGATCAGTGGTAAAAGGGTTAACTAGGGGGCCATCAAGGGGTTAAAACATTTATTAGATAGTATATGGGGGTCCCTGTGGCTATAAAACACTGACGGCGAACCTAAATATTTACGTCCCTAACTAGCGTCACCAGCGTCACTAATACAGCGATCAGAAAAATGATCGCTTAGCGACACTGGCGACAGGGGGTGATCAAGGGGTTAAAACTTTATTAGGGGGGGGTAAGGGGGGTACCCTAGACCTACAGGGGGGTAACACTCACTGTCCTAACACTGCTAACTGTCACAAACTGACACTATGCAGTAATCAGGAAAAAAAAAACAAAAAAAAAAAAAACCTGCTTGGTGTCAGTTTGTGACAGGGGGGGGGGTGATTGGGGGGGGGGATCGGGGGGCGATCGGGGGTGTAAGGTATGCCTGGCATGTTCTACTGTGTGTGTGTGAGTGTTGGTGCACTTACATGTCATCTCCCCTCGGCGCTGGAACGGAAACTCCCGAGCCGAGGAGAGATGACATCACATCCTCTGCCTCTGTGTACTATACAGAGGCAGGGGATGTTTGTCATTGGCTGGGAGCGATCGCGAGGGGGGGGCCACGATCGGATGGCCTCCCCCTCGTCTCCCATCGCTTCCAACCAAATGCCGACCGCAGCTGGCACCGGGGGGGGGTCCGATCGGACCCCCCACCCGCGGGAAGGCAATCACGTTTCAGGTACGTGATTTTGCCTGCCCGTGCCGCTCTGCTCACGTATATAGGCGTGAGGCGGTCGGCAAGTGGTTAAGGAGTCCTTAACCCTAAGTGATGCAATTCTTAAAATGCTTGCATGAAGTTATAGGCCTACCAGGAAACCATTGTTCCCTATGTGGAACTTGCTTATGGTCCCCATTTCTATCAAAGACTTCTTTCTATCCTACAGAAATGACTACACTCTGCAAACCCTAAAGGCCGTATTTCTGGTTGCTACAACCTCTGTGAAGAAGGATGTCAGAACTGCAGGCTTTGCACTCAAGGAGCCTCACTTAACATTATACCCGGACAGAACAGAATAGTCCTAAAACTCCAGACTGCTTTTATCCATGGGGTATCTTTCTCCTTCCAATTTAACCAGGAAGTCAATTTCCCATCTTTCTGGGTTGAGTGGGAACCACATCCCCTGTAGGTTGAGCTAACGCTGGTGACCTGCTTGGCAGCTACCCTTTCATTCAGGAAAGCTGAAATATGTACTTGGTTCCAGCATGGCTTAAGGAAGGGTCAGTCAGCATCAACACGTTCAGTCACCTCCTAGATTGTTCAAACAATTAAAAGAGCCTACTCTTCAAGGCCTTCCTGTTTTGGAGGTCTTAAGAGCACATTTAACTAGGGCAGTGCCAGCTCTGTGGACAGCTCAGCGCTGAGTGTCTCCTGAGGTTATTTGCAAGTCAGCAATATGGTCCTTCCAGGACACAATCATTACACTTTTATAAGTGAACCCGGCTCGCGACAGTAAAATTTTGAAAAATTCATGGTGCATACTTGCGCTTCTGATGATTACAAAATTTTTCTTGCACCCTCCCGTATAGCGAGCTAGTCCCCATATGTATGCTGCCATGATGCACCAGGAAAACGGAAAATTGTATACTCACCTTTCCGTAATTTTCCTTTCCTGGTGCATCTTCATGGCAGCATACAGATACCCACCCAAATGGTAAGAGTTACAGAGAATGCTGTGAGCCGGGTCTGTCTTTGATTTATAGTTAACCAGTCCTATCAGGTTGTGGGGGCGGAGTCACAACCCATATGTATGCTGCCATGAAGATGCACCAGGAAAGGAAAATTACGGAAAGGTAAGTATACAATTTTCTGTTTTTCACCTTAATGCATTCCATGCATTAAGGTGAAAAAACTTCTGACAATACCGCCACCCCCAGCCCCCTGTTTTACTTACCTGACCCCTCGAAAGTCCCCCGCTCACTCCCGACATCCATTTCGCCGCTCAGCCTGGCCGCTGATTGGCTACAGTGGATGGATTGAAAGCAGCGCAGCCATTGGCTCACGCTGCTGTCAATCACATCCAATGACACGGTGCGCCGGGGGGGGGCGGGGCCGAGTGATACAGTGAGTGGCTATGGCCGCCAGCTGTATCACGGGAGCGCGCCCGCAAGAACTAACCACCATGCGAGGGAGCTCGCATTAAGGTGGTTAGTTCTTGCGGGGAGGAGCTGAAACAGCCGCCAAGGGACCCCAGAAGACCAGGTTCGGGGCCACTCGAACGAGCTGCACAGTGAAGGTAAGTATAACATGTTTGTTATTTAAAAAAAAAAAAAAATTACCTTTACAACCCCTTTAACCACTTCAATACAAGGCACTTATACACCTTCCTACCCAGACCAATTTTTAGGTTTCAGTGCTGTCGCAGTTTGAATGACAATTGCCCGGTCATCTATCACTGTACCCAAACTAAATTTTTATCATTTTGTTCCCACAAATAGAGCTTTCTTTTGGTGGTATTTGATCACCTTTGCAGTTTTTATTCTTTTGCTAAACAGATAAAAAAAGAGCGAAAATTTTGAAAAAAATAAAGGTTTTGCTTTTGTTTCCGTTATAAAATTTTGTAAATAAGTATGTTTTCTCTTTCACTGATGGGCACTGATAAGGCGGCACCGATGAGGTGGCACCAATGAGCGGGCACTGACTGGCACTGACGAAGGGCACTGATATGCGGCACTGATGGGCACTATTAGGCGGCACTGATGGGTGGCACTGATATGCAGCACTGATGGGCATTGATAGACGGCACTCATGGGTGGTACTGGTGGGCACTGATGGGCACTGATAGGCGGCACTGTTGGGCACTGATAGGCGGCAATGCTGGGCACTGATGGGCACTGATACGTGGCACTGATGGGCACTGATACGTGGCACTGATGGGCATTGATACGTGGCACTGATGGACACTGATACGCGGCACTGATAGGCATCCCTGGTGGCACTGGCAGTAGTAGGCATTGTGAGTGGGCACTGATTGGCAGCTGCCTGGGCATTGAATGGCAGCTGCCTGGGCACAGATTGGTATTTCCCTGGGGGTCTAGGGGGGGCATACCTGGTGGTCTAGTGTGGATGGCCATCCTGGTGGTCCTGGGCGGCATGATGCTGGTCCTGGGTGGGATCCGAGGGGGGGCTGTGCTGATAAACAATCAGCACAGACCCCCGTCAGGAGAGCAGCCGATCGGCTCTCCTGTACTCGCGTCTGTCAGACGCGAGTGAGGAAAAGCCGATCACCGGCTCTTCCTATTTACATCATGATCAGCCATGATTGGACATGGCTGATCACGTGGTAAAGAGTCTCCGTCAGAGACTCTTTACCTAGATCTGAGTTGCGGTGTGACTGACACACCACAACAACGATCGCCGTGATGCGCGCCCCTGGGGGCAGGCAGCGGCTTAATATCCTGAGGACACCATATGACGCCCAGTCAGGATACTGAAACCACTTTGCTGCCATCATTCTGCTATATGGCGCTCGGCAAGTGGTTAAACTAGAGAGATTCGAGAGGGGGAAACAAAGCCAATAAAGGGTCTGGAATAGCTACAAACATTACACATATTCTCCCTGGAGAAGAGAAACTTAAGAGGGGATATGATCGCAATTAGGGATGGTCCCAATGTTCGAGTAAAATGTAAGTTTGAGTTGAACATCGGGTGTTCGTTTGTTCACAGAACAAATGAACATATGGGGCGCTTGCGGCAAGTTCGCCCGCCGCGGAGCACCCCATAATGCACTGCGAGATCGCAGTGCGTTGACGGATGCTGATTGGCCAAAGCATGCACCTGACCTGCATGCTTTGGCCAATCACAGCGCAATGTGCTGTAAGAGCCATGAATGGCCAAAGGCCAATCAGGGCTCAGGGGCTAAGTCCACACCCCACACTATATAAGGCTGCAGCTTACATGGCGGCCATATATAGTGAATGAATGTATATTAGGCAGGTAGTTAGTGTAGTGTGCAGTCAGTGTAGTACAGTATATATAATACAGTTCAGAGTATATAGTGCAGTCCGTATAGTATATATAATACCGTGCAGAGTATATAGTGCAGTCTGTATAGTATATATAATACCGTGCAGAGTATATAGTGCAGTCTGTATAGTGTATATAATACAGGTCAGAGTATATAGTGCAGTCAGTGTAGTATATATAATACATATATAATATAGTGTATTGAAGTGGTTAGGGGAACCCTATGACAGAATTAATAAAAAAACGGCGTGGGGTCCCCCCCAAAATCCATACCAGGCCCTTTGGGTCTGGTATAGGTTTTAAGGGGAACTCCACACCAAAATTGTAACAAAAATGGGTGTGGGGTCCCCCCTAAAATACATACCAAACACTTATCCGAGTAAGCAGCCTGGCAGGCCAGAAAAGGAAAACATAGGGGGGGGAGGCGCCGACCTGAGAGTAGCATTAAAACGATGACTTTAATAGGATAAGATTAAAAACACTTACAAGATGATAGAAGATGCATGCTCGTCAAAGTAAAGTGCAGTTCTGGCATTCCACATGGCTCTGTGGGACCCACCGCTGTTCCGGATAGCTGGAAAGGATCGAGCAGCTGGCTGGAATGAATCACAGTGTTTCTCCAGGAGCAAAGGAACCAAGCAGCTCCACACAGACCAGCATGGACCGTGGAACAGGAAGTGATGTCACCGGCATCTGATTGTACCTAGGCAGCGCTGGAATCTTGTCAATCAGAGCTGCAGTAATGAAAGGCTACACGCTTGGAGCTGACTGCTCCTTCTATTGGCCTGCTGCCCTCTAGAGGAGGACAGCTATATATACACAATGGAGAGCATGTGGGTGTGGACATGGAACTAGAACTTCCAGCAGACCATTCAGTAAACCATAAATTATAGCAAGGGGCAAGGTGAAGCAGGGCTTAACAGTCTCGGATTGAAAACAATAAAATATATATATATATATATATATATATATATATATATATATATATATATATATATATATATATATATATATATATATATATATATATATATATATATATATATATATATATATATATATATATATATACCGCATTTATCGGCATATAACACGCATCTTTTTCCCCTTAAAATCAGGGGAAAATCGCAGGTGCGTGTTATACGCCGATCCCCTGCGATCCTGAGCTGTCACATCTTCAAAATCGCCAACCGCGATTTGAAAATGCCGCCGCCGGTGCCGAAATACACAGAGCCGGTCCTCGGCTCTTCTCGGCAGCTCTCGTTCACTTTCGGCTCCACTCGTAGTCCCGAGCGGAGCTATCCGAACCTACTCGGCTAGGGGCGTGTTATACGCCGATAAATACGATATATATATATATATATATTTAAAAAAATAATAATAATATTATATGTATATATAAAAAAATTATACAAAAATAAAATAGAAAAAAAAGGAAAAGATTTTAAAAAATGATACACATGAAAATATTTGAAGCATACAGTCAGGTCCATAAATATTGGGACATCGACACAATTCTAATCTTTTTGGCTCTATACACCACCACAATGGATTTGAAATGAAACAAATAAGACATGCTTTAACTGCAGACTTTCAGCTTTAATTTGAGGGTATTTACATCCAAATCAGGTGAACGGTGTAGGAATTACAACAGTTTGTATATGAACCTCCTACTTTTTAAGGGACCAGAAGTAATGGGACAATTGGCTGCTCAGCTGTTCCATGGCCAGGTGTGTGTTATTCCCTCATTATCCCATTTATAAGGAGCAGATAAAAGGTCCCGAGTTCATTTCAAGTGTGCTATTTGCATTTGGAATCTGTTGCTGTCAACTCTCAATATGAGATCCAAAGAGCTGTCACTATCAGTGAAGCAAGCCATCATTAGGCTGAAAAAAAAAAACAAATCTATCAGAGGGATAGCAAAAACATTAGGTGTGGCCAAATCAACTGTTTGGAACATCCTTAAAAAGAAAGAACGCACCAGTAAGCTCAGCAACACCAAAAGACCTGGAAGACCACGGGAAACAACTGTTGTGGATGACCGAAGAATTCTTTCCCTGGTGAAGAAAACACCCTTCACAACAGTTGGCCAGATCAAGAACACTCTCCAGGAGGTAGATGTATGTGTGTCAAAAGTCAACAATCAAGAGAAGACTGCACCAGAGTGAGTACAGAGGGTTCATCACAAGATGTAAACCACTGGTGAGCCTCAAAAACAGGAATGCCAGATTAGAGTTTGCCAAACAACATCTAAAAAAGCCTTCACAGTTCTGGAACAACTTCCTATGGAGAGACGAGACCAAGATCAACTTGTACCAGAGTGATGAGAAGAGAAGTGTATGGAGAAGGAAAGGAACTCCTCATGATCCAAAGCATACCACCTCATCAGTGAAGCATGGTGGTGGTAGTGTCATGGTGTGGGCATGTATGGCTGCCAATGGAACTGGTTCTCTTGTGTTTTATTGATGATGTGACTGCTGACAAAAGCAGCAGGATGAATTCTGAAATGTTTCGGGCAATATTATCTGCTCATATTCAGCAAAATGCTTCAGAACTCATTGGACGGCGATTCACAGTGCAGATGGACAATGACCCGAAGCATACTGCGAAAGCAATCAAAGAGTTTTTTAAGGGAAAGAAGTGGAATGTTATGCAATGGCCAAGTCAATCATCTGACCTGAATCCGATTGAGCATGCATTTCACTTGTTGAAGACGAAACTGAAGGTAAAATGCCCCAAGAACAAGCAGGAACTGAAGACCGTTGTAGTAGAGGCCTGGCAGAGCATCACCAGGTATGAAACCCAGCGTCTGGTGATGTCTATGCATTCCAGACTTCAGGCTGTAATTGACTGCAAAGGATTTGCAACCAAGTATTAAAAAGGGAAAGTTTGATGGATGATTGTTAATCTGTCCCATAACTTTTGGTCCGATCGTTCTGAACGCGGTGACGTAAAACACGTAGGTCGGGACTATAAACGAGGCAGTAGCCAATAACTTTCATCTCTTAATTTATTCTGAGCATGCGTGGCACTTTGTGCGTCGGATTTGTGTACACACGATCAGAATTTCTGACAACGGATTTTGTTGTCGGAAAATTTAATAGCAAGCTCTCAAACTTTGTGTGTCGGAAATTCCTATGAAAAATGTGTGATGAAGCCTACACACGGTCGGAATTTCCGACAACAAGGTCCTATCACACATTTTCCATCAGAAAATCCTATCGTGTGTACAGGGCATTAGAGTGGTAAGGATGTCTAACTCCCTTCCACAGTTGGTGGTGTCAGTGAGGAGTGTAGATAAATTAATAAAAAAAATCTAGATGTGTTTCTAAGCAAACTCAATGCACAGGGATATTGAAAATGGTAGTAGCATACACACACACACACACACACACACACACACACACACACACACACACACACACACACACTCGTTGAACTGCATTTTATTCAACCTTGCCAGCTATTTAACTATGTAGTGCCTGCACCTAGATGTGAAATCTATGAACTATCTATTCACATACATGGGCTGGGAGGGAGGGGCATGGAGAGAGAAATTAGCCACCCTACACAAGAACCTCTTAGAACAGCAGCAAAAAGCTTGAAATGAAGGAAGAAAGATGAAAGTTACATTCTACTTATATTTAAACACTATATATTTATATTATTTTATAAAAATGTGAGTTTACTATCACTTTAACTGTGAACATAAATACAGTCAAGTACTGATAAAACATTTTATTTTTACTATTCACAGATGCTCAAAATTTTTGATGAGGCAATCATATTGGTATTCACACCAGACTGGTCGCATTCACTGCAGGCACAATTCCATGGAATGTTCTCACTAAAAGTAAAAACAATTCTTAACATTTTTCTACAATTGCGCATGTTTTCAGAAGTTGGGCAGCATCCCAAAATGCAATTGATGCATTCCAAGCCTTTGTTAGGTCATCCATATTGTTATATCAGCCAAACCTAGGGATGAAAAGTTTTAGCATGAAACCAAGAGCTGAAAAAAAAAGTCTTCCTACCAACAGAATTGCTTAGGAGTAGGGATGAGCTGAACACCCCCCCCCCCCCCCCCAGTTTTGCTCTCAGCAGAACATGCGAATGTGCATAAAATTTGTGCAAACCCTGTTAAAGTCTATGGGACGCGAACATGAAAATTCAAAAATGCTCATTTTAAAGGCTTCTTTGCAAGTTATTGCCATAAAACGTGTTTGGGCACCCGGGGTCCTTCCCCAGGGGACATGTATCAATGCAAAAAAAAGTTTTACAAATGGCAGTGATTTTAATAATGCTTAAAGTGAAACAATAAAAATGAATTATTATTTTATATATCATCCCTGGGGATGTCCTTAGTATGCCTGTAAAGTAGCGCATTTTTCCCATGTTTATAACAGTACCACAGCAAAATTACATTTGTAAAGGAAAAAAAACGTAATTTAAAACCGCTCATGGCTGTAATGTATTGAGGGATCCTGGCAACATAGATAAAAATCATTTAAAACAACAGCGTGTTTAAAATGATTTTTCCTCTTCCCTTTTTCCTCTTTCCTCATACCAATGTTGTTTTTTATTACGTTTATTATTTTTTGATTCCTGGGATTATGTTACATTGTTTTTAGCTATGTATCACAGTATATTTTTATCCTTATTTATGTCCATTTCCATGCCATATCAGTGCTTGGATTGCCGCTGGTTTCCTTGCCACGATGTGCCATCCAATCACTGTATGTTTTTATTTTGGCAACTACCCTTCCTATCCTTTATATATTGTAAGCTCGCTAGTCCCTTCAATTAGCTTGAAGAAGAATCGAGGCTGCCACGTCACTAGTAGCCTGTACACTCAGGAAACGTGTCACTGTCTAGTGACATCATCTCCTCTTGCCTGGCTACTATCTGCGTCCCAAGCCTCGTTCTGAGGTTTCCTCCACTGCAGCCGGCTCTCTACCATCCAGCAGTGTTACAGAGTGAGGAACAGAGTGCCCTTACAGCAGGAAGAGACTGACCATACTGATGACTCCCCCATGTTTGGGACTAATGCCGCGTACACACGAGCGGACATTACGGCGGACTTTGCCCGGCGGACTTTTCGACGTACTTTCCGACGGACTTTGTGAATGAACGGACTTGCCTACACACAATCCACCAAAGTCCGTCGAATTCGTACGTGATGACGTACGACCGGACTAAAACAAGGAAGTTCATAGCCAGTAGCCAATAGCTGCCCTAGCGTGGCTTTTTGTCCGTCGAACTAGCATACAGACGGCGGACTTTTCGACCGGACTCGATTTCAACGGATAAATTTAAAACAAGTTTCAAATCTAATTCCGTCGAACTTTTGAGAAAACAAAGTCCGCTGGAGCCCACACACATCGAATTGTCCGACGAAATCCAGTCCGCCGGGCAAAGTCCGCCGTAATGTCCGCTCGTGTGTACGCGGCATTACACTTACTTTGACTCCAGTGAATGTGAGTTGCTTGTGCATTTTATTTTCACATTAAAATTGTTCTACATCTGCACCCAGAGGCGCCTCTCTTCTTGTGTGTTTATCAAGAAGGGTTGCCAGCCAGTAATGATCCCTCTCCTTGATACCACGAATCCTAGGGTCCTTTCGCAGGCTTTGCAGAATCAGGGAGGCCATGCAGCGTAAGTTTGCAGAGGCATTCAATTATGAGTCCTCTGGGTCACTAAGGATCACATTATCCGTAACTACCTCCTCCCAGCCACGTACAACTCCTTGGGTTTCTGGGGACTCAAAACCATCCCTTGAAGACTGCTGCTGAGTGTTATCCTTTACATCCATGTTGACACAATCCTCCTCCTCTTCTTCCTGTGTGTTTTCTGGGCCCACAGGAATGCTATCTGGATAAAGGGGGCCTTGAGAGGAAAGGAAGTCCTCCTCTTCCTCACGCTGTTCTGCCTCAAGTGCCCTGTTCATGATTCCACGAAGCGTGTGCTCCAGCAGGAAGACTAGAGGGACAGTGTCACCGATGCATGCATTGTCACTGCTCACCATCCTTGTGAATTCCTCAAATGGTGACAGGACAGTGCATGCATCCTTGATCAGTAGCCACTGGCGTGGCGAAAAAAAGCCAAGCTCTCTTGACCCTGTTCTGGTGTCATACTTGCACAGGTACTCATTGATGGCCTCTGCTGTGTGTGCAGCTGCTGCAGCATTGCCAATGTTAAGTTCCACCTAGTGGGCATGTCACAAATGAGGCAGTTGGTGGGCAGGTTGCATTCCCTTTGAATGTCAGCCAGCTGAGCACTGGCATTGTATGACCAGCAGAAATGACCACAGAATTTTCTGGCCTGCCTCAGGAGATCTTGTAAGCCTGGGTACCTGCTCAAGAACCACTGCACCACCAAATTTAGGACATGTACCAAACAAGGAACATGGGTCAAGAGTCCCTGTTGGAGGGCGGAGAGAAGGTTGGTGCCATTGTCGCATACAACCATTCCTGTCTGAAGCTGGCATGGCATCAATCACCTCTGAGCCTGCCCCTGCAGAGCTGACAGAATCTCTACCCCAGTGAGGCTCCTCTCCCCTAGGCAGACCAACTCAAGCACTGCATGGCATCTTTTAGCCTGACTGCTTGTGTAGCCCCTTGAACATTTACAGAGCACCACTGGTTCTGGGGACAAATCTGCAGAAGAGGCCATAGAGGAAGAAGAAGAGGTGGGGGTGAAGGAGAGAGCTGTGGCAGAATCAAGACTAGCATTTTGGAGGCGTGGTGGCGGAACAATCTCCAACACTGAACCCTGTCCTGCATCCTTCCCAGCTGCCAGCAGAGTTACCCAGTGTGCCTTGAAGGAAAGGTAACGTCCCTGCCCATGCCTGCTGGACCATGAGTCAGCGGTAATAAGAACCTTACTGCTGACCGCCCTGTCCAACAAGACCAAAACATTGCTTTCCACATGCCGGTAGAGAGTGGCCTTCCGTGAAAAGAAATGGCGTTTTGAAACCTTCCACTGAGGTACAGCACATTCCACAAATTCACGAAAGGGGGGCAGAGTCTACCAGCTGAAAAGGCAGCAGTTGCAGTGCTAGCAATTTGGCCAAGCTAGCATTTAGACGCTAAGCACGTGGATGGCTGGGACCGAATTTCTTTTTAGGGTTCAGCAACTGGGGTAGTGAAATTTGCCTGCTAAAATCAGTTGGTGTTGTACTGCTAGCAGATTGGCTGCTAGTACTTGGGACACCTATTGCCTTCATTCCTCTCAGTGCAGGTGTTTTGAGAGGACTGGAGGTATAGTGGGGTTGGAGATCCCAGATCAGGAGCAAGGAGAAATCTGCCTTTTTCTTTGATGTGGGTCTTTCAAGTGCTGTTGCCAATGTACTGCATGGCAGGTCGTCATATGTCTGGTCAAGCATGTGGTGCCCAAGCGGCTGCTGTTCTGGCCTCGCTTGACCTGCTTCAGACATAGGTTGCAAACAGCAATGGTGCGATCTGCTGCACACATGTCGAAAAAGGACCACACCAAGGAACTTTTAAAAGTCAGCGGGGAGTCAGCAGCACCCTTCACCTGCGGAGCTCTGTGGCGTGATGCAATAGGGTGGCTGCCCTTAAGCTGCCCCCTAGAGGACATCCTGCCTCTTGGAAGTTGTGCCTCCTCCTCCTCACTTTCCTCCTTTCTTCCCTCAGGCACCCAAGTGCAGTCAGTGACCTCATCATCCCCTCCCTCCTCATCACTGAAGCAAACTTGGAAGTATGCTGCAGCTGGGGTAACGACTGCCAGTTTCTTGTTTTTCTGTGGCACTCCATCTCTCTAGGCTCACGTTACTCCCTTCCTCAACCTGGGAACCAACATCAGAGCCTTCAAATCGCTGTGCATCCTCCAGCAGCATGTACCCAGCACTGTGGTCGAATAATTCTGGGGACTCCTCCGTGCATGATGGTGGGGCTATGGAAGGAGTGATTGTGGACAAGGAGCCGGTGGAATAGGGCGCTTTGGCAGCTGCGTTGGAGGGCAAACTACTCTGAGCCTGGGTGACAGAGGATGAGGAGGATGAGGACGGCTTTGTTATCCACTCCACCGACTCATCTGCATGTTGTGGCTCAATAACACAGCCAGCAGAAGAAAAAAAGGACACGCATGCCCCATGGCCACCTGCAGAGGATGCACTATGTCCATGACTACCACTGTTGACTGTAGACACCGAGGCTGCTTGCCCTCTTTTAGTGGCCTGTGAGCGTCTGCCTCTCCTTGGTTGCCTTCTGGACATTCTGCATTTTTTGTTTTTCAACACCACACTACACTGTGTTATATACTGTGTACACCACTTGAAGTGTATTAGAAACTATACACCACTGCCTGAACTGTATATATGGGCTACACTGAATGCAGTATGTATATATATATATGTGTGTATATATATATATGTGTGTATATATATATATATATATATATATGTGTGTATATATATATATATATGTGTGTATATATATGTGTGTATATATATATATATATATATATATATATATATATATATATATATATATATATATATATATATATATATATATATATATATATATATATTCTCTTTATTAGAAACTGTAGAACGGCTACACTGTATTGTATACTGTGTACACCACCAGAAAAGTACTAGAAACTGTACACACTGTATTAGATACTGTGTACACCACCTGAAGTGTATTAGAAACTGTACACACTGTATTAGATACTGTGTACACCAGCTGCACCTTATTAGAAACTGCATTGTATACTGGGTAGACCACCAGAAGTGTATTAGAAACTGTACACACGCTATTAGATACTTTGTACACTGCCTGACGTGTACACACTGTATTAGATACTGTGTACACCCCCAGAAAATTTGTAGAAACTGTACACGCTGTATTAGATACTGTGTACACCGCCTGAAGTGTATTAGAAACTGTACAATGGCTGCACTGTATTCTATACTGTGTACACCACCAGAAGTGTAGTAGAAACTGTACACTGTATTAAATACTGTGTACACCATCTGAAGTGTATTAGAAACTCTACACACTGTATTAGATACTGTGTACACCGGCTGAAGTGTGTTAGAAACTCTACACACTGTATTAGATACTGTATACCTCTTGCACTTTATTAGAAACTGTACAACAGCTGTACAATATTGTATACTGTGTACACCACCAGAAGTGTAGGAGAAACTGTACACATGATATTAGATACTGTGTAAACCACCTGAAGTGTATTAGAAACTATACACACTGTATTAGATACTGTGTACACCGCCTGCACTGTATTAGAAACTGTACACACTGTATTAGATAATGTGTACACCGCCTGAAGTGTACACACTGTATTAGATACTGTGTACACCACCAGAAAAGTAGTAGAAACTGTAAACACTGTATTAGATACTGTATACACTGCCTGCACTGTATTAGAAACCGTACAACAGCTGCACTGTATTGTATACTGTGTACAGCACCAGAAGTGTAGTAGAAGCTGCACACACTGTATTAGATACTGTGTACACCGCCTGAAGTGTACACACTGTATTAGATACTGTGTACACCACCAGAAATAGGGATGAGCCGAACACCCCCCGGTTCGGTTCGCACCAGAACCTGCGAACGGACCGAAAGTTCGCACGAACGTTAGAACCCCATTGACGTCTATGGGACTCAAACGTTCAAAATCAAAAGTGCTAATTTTAAAGGCTAATTTGCATGGTATTGTCCTAAAAAGGGTTTGGGGACCCGGGTCCTACCCCAGGGGACATGTATCAATGCAAAAAAAACTTTTAAAAACGGCAGTTTTTTCAGGAGCAGTGATTTTAATGATGCTTAAAGTAAAAAAAAAAAAAAAAGTGAAATATTCCTTTAAATATCGTACCTGGGGGGTGTCTATAGTATGCCTGTAAAGTGACGCGTGTTTCCCATGTTTAGAACAGTCCCTTCACCAAATGTCATTTTCAAAGGAAAAAATCTCATTTAAAACTGCTTGCGGGTTTAATGTAATGTCGGGTCATGGCAATATGGATGAAAATCAGTGAGACAAACGGCATGGGTACCCCCCAGTCCATTACCAGGCCCTTTGGGTCTTGTATGGATATTAAGGGGAACCCCGCACCCAAATTAAAATAAGGAAAGGTGTGGGGCCACCAGGCCCTATATACTCTGAACAGCAGTATACAGGCGGTGCAAACAAGACAGGGACTGTAGGTTTGTTGTTAAGTAGAATCTCTTTGTAATTTTGAACGGGTACATTTTTGACGTGTTTAGCTCCAGCCAAAAAATCTTTTTTAAGCTTTTTGGAAAACCTAGGGAAGGGTTATCACCCCTGTGACATTTGTTTTGCTGTCTTTCCTCCTCTTCAGAAGATTTCACCTCACTTTTTGTCCCAATGAAAAATGTTTTTTGAAAATTTGGGTTTTTTTGTGGAACAAGGATTGGAAAGCATCAGTGGAAAGGAGAATTTTTTTCCCCATATTAACTCTTACAGGAGAGAATTTCCCTTCCTAGGGGTAGATTTCATCTCACTTCCTGTTGTCTCCTTCCGTTTGCAAGTAGGAGTCGTTTGTAAGTTAGATGTTTGAAAGTAGGGTCCTGCCCTATATACTCAGCAGAAATTTGGGCCTTAGGTGTTGCTGTGGCCACAACACTGTAAGCCCTCACAGGGCCCTGCTGTGAAATATTAGATCAAGAATTGTAATTACATGCCCCTGTTGAACAGGAGCTGAAAAATTAGGCCTTAGGCACTGGTGCTGGTGCCACAACACTGCAACCCCTCACAGACACTCTAGTTGCAACGCAGGAACGAGCCCTGCTGCAAAGTATTGCATCAAAAATTGTAATTACACGCCCCTGTTAAACAAGGGCTGAAAAATTGGGCCTTAGGCACTGGTGCTGGTGCCACAACACTGCAACCCCTCACAGACACTCTAGTTGGAATGCAGGAACAAGCCCTGCTGCAAAGTATTACATCAAAAATTGTAATTACACGCCCCTGTTAAACAGGGGCTGAAAAATTGTGCCTTAGGCACTGGTGGTGGCGCCCAGAACCAAAAATGTTCTTACAAGCTATCAGCGTGATGATTGAGGAGGAAGAGGATAATTACTCAGGGATAGTCACTCAGCATCAGCATAGGCAGTCTTTGAAGGGATCTGAGATTTCAAAAAAAAATATTCGGTTACATCAGCATCAGGTGCTTGGTAGCTGGTGGTGATCCAAGACTAATTCATTTTATGAAGGTCAGTAGATCGACCGAGTCGGTGGACAGACGCACCCTGTGATCGGTTACCACGCCTCCAGCAGCACTGAATGTGCGTTCCGAAAGAACGCTGGATGCAGGACAGGCCAGTAGCTCAATTGCATACTGTGCAAGCTCTGGCCAGTGATCCATCCTCAAGTCCCAGTAACCCAGAGGATTTTCGGTGGGAAAGGTGTCCAAATCTGATCTTGCCCCTAGGTATTCCTGCACCATGTAAAACAGACGCTGGCGATGGTTGCTGGAACCGATCATACCTTGGGGCTGCGGACCAAAAAATTGTCTGAACGCATCGGTCAGACGGCCACCTTCTCCACCGCTCCTTCTTTGATTGACCGAAGCCTCAGCAACACGTTGTCCAGAAACAGGAGTTTGTAACCTCCCAGTCTCTGGGAACGCGTTGCACAGACCTTTCTGCAAGGCCTCCCGAAGATATTTCATCCTCTGCTCCCTCTGCGATGGCAAGATAAGGTCCGCAACCTTACCCTTGTAACGTGGATCAAGGAGGGTTGCCAGCCAGTATTGGTCCTTCTCCTTGATACCACGAATACGAGGATCCTTACGCAGGCTTTGCAGGATCAGGGAGGCCATGCAGCGTAGGTTTGCTGAGGCATTCGGTCCGGAGTCCTCTGGGTCACTAAGGACGACAACGTCCGCAGCCACCTCCTCCCAGCCACGTACAAGTCCATGTGTTTCTTGGGACTGATCCCTTAAAGACTGCTGCTGATGCTGAGTGCCAGGCTCCACCTCCATACTGACACAATCTTCCTCCTCCTCCTCCTCCTCCTCCTCCTCCTCCTCCTCCTCCTGTGTGATCGGCGGGCAGGCAGGAACACTGTCTGGATAAAGGGGGCCTTGAGAGCTAAGGAAGTCCTCCTCTTCCTGCCTCTGTTCTGCCTCAAGTGCCCTGTCCATTATTCCACGCAGCGTGTGCTCCAACAGGTGGACAAGGGGGACAGTGTCACTGATGCATGCACTGTCACTGCTCACCATCCTCGTGGCCTCCTCGAATGGTGACAGGACAGTGCATGCATCCCTGATCATGGCCCACTGGCGTGGGGAAAAAAAACAAGCTCCCCTGACCCTGTCCTGGTGCCATAGTCGCACAGGTACTCATTGATGGCCCTCTGCTGCGTGTGCAGCCGCTGCAGCATGGCCAACGTTGAGTTCCACCTGGTGGGCATGTCACAGATTAGGCGGTTCTTGGGCAGGTTAAACTCCTTTTGGAGGTCCGTCAGCCGAGCACTGGCATTATATGACCGGCGGAAATGCACACAGACTTTCCTGGCCTGCCTCAGGACATCCTGTAAGCCCGGGTACCTGCCCAAGAACCGCTGCACCACCAAGTTAAGGACGTGAGCCAAACAGGGCACATGGGTCATTTGTCCCTGTCGGAGGGCAGAGAGGAGGTTGGTGCCATTGTCGCAAACCACCATTCCTGCCTTAAGTTGGCGTGGCGTCAACCACCTCTGAACCTGCCCCTGCAGAGCTGACAGAACCTCTGCCCCAGTGTGGCTCCTGTCCCCCAAGCACACCAGCTCAAGCACCGCATGGCATCTTTTGGCCTGCGTACTTGCGTAGCCCCTTGAACGACTACGGAGCACCGCTGGTTCCGAGGAAGAGGCCATGGAGGAAGAAGAAGAGGAGGGGGTGGAGGAGAGAGGTGTGTCACAATCATTAGCATTTTGGAGGCGTGGTGGCGGAACAACCTCCAACACTACTGCACCTTGTCCTGCATCCTTCCCAGCTGCCAGCAGAGTCACCCAATGCGCCGTGAAACTTAGGTAACGTCCCTGTCCATGCCTGCTGGACCATGAGTCAGCGGTAATATGCACCTTACCGCTGACCGCCCTGTCCAGCGAGGCATGGACATTGCCTTCCACATGCCGGTAGACAGCCGGAATCGCCTTCCGTGAGAAAAAGTGGCGTTTGGGTACCTGCCACTGAGGAACCGCACATTCCACAAACTCACGGAAGGGGGCAGAGTCTACCAACTGAAAAGGCAGCAGTTGAAGTGCTAGCAATTTTGCCAAGCTAGCATTCAACCGCTGGGCGTGGATGGCTGGGAGCAAACTTCTTTCGGCGGTGCAGCAGCTGGGGCAGGGAAATTTGCCTGGTACAATCTGACATTGGTGTACCAAAAGCAGATTGCCCACAAGTACTTGGCTGTGACACACCTAATTCTACACCTTCATTCCTCTCACTGCAGGTCTCAGAGAGGACTGGAGGTCTAGTGGGGTTGGAAATCTCAGCTGATGAGGAGCAAGGAGAGGTCCTCTTTGTTCTTTGGTGTGGGTCTTTTAGATACGCTTGCCAACGAACTGCATGGCAGGTCAACATATGTCTGGTCAAGCATGTGGTACCCAAGCGGGAGATGTTTTGGCCACGTGAGATACGCTTGAGACATATGTTGCAAATAGCAGCGGTGCGATCTGATGCACTCGTCTCAAAAAAGGCCCACACCACAGAACTTTTTGAATAACGCGCAGAGACTGCAGCGCCCTGCACATGTGGAGCTTTGGGGTGTAATGCAGTCAATGTGCTGCCCTTAGGCTGGCCCCTGGAGGGCATCCTGCCTCGTTGGTGATGTGCCGCCTCCTCCTCCTCCTCCTCCTCCTCTCTCCTATCAGGCACCCACGTTGAGTCAGTGACCTCATCATCCCCTCCCTCCTCATCACTGGAGCAAACCTGGCAGTATGCTGCAGCAGGGGGAGCATGACTGCCAGATTGCTGTCCTTCTTGGGCACCCCCTCTGTCCGTGCTCATGTTACTGCCTTCATCGAGCTCAGTATCATCATCAGAGCCTTCCAAACGCTGGGCATCCTCCTGGAGCATGTACCCAACACTGTGGTCAAACAGTTCGAGGGACTCCTCAGGAGGACATGGTGGAGCTAGGGAAGGAGTCACTGATGACATTGAGCCGAGGGAAGAGGCCGCTGCTTTGCCAGACAAAGCACCCTGGGCATGGGTGAGGGAGGATGAGGACGGCTTGGTCATCCACTCGACCAAGTCTTCCGCATGTTGCGGCTCAACACGGCCAGCTGCCGAAAAAAAGGCCAAGCGTGTCCCATGGCCACATGCTGATGAGGATGCACCGTCTCCATGACCAGCACTAGACACAGAGCCTGCTTGCCCTCTCTTATTGGCTTGTGACTGTCTGCCTCTCCTTCTTGGCCTTCCAGACATACTAATGGCCTGTAGCTGCACTAAGCTGGGATATATATATATATATATATGTACTGATACTGCAGCTAGCAAAATCAACTACCTGCCTGTAGTATGAGAACACCACCAACCTTCTACAGGTAGCTTTAGCTGAACACTGTGAGGTGGACGCACCCCACTAACTTGTAGGTTTAGCTGAACACTGTGAGCAGGATGCACTGCACTAAATCTAAATAGTTTAGCTGCCTGACCGTGGTACTAATAGGATCAAAAGAACACCAGTAATTTTCTTCAGGTAGCTTTATATACTGTAACAAGACAAGCCTGCCTGTCAGTAGGAAGATAACAGGAACGGATCTAGCTGAACACTGTGAGCAGGACGCACTGCACTAAATGTAAATAGTCTAGCTGCCTGACCGTGGTACTAATAGGATCAAAAGAACACCAGTAATTTTCTTCAGGTAGCTTTATATACTGTAACAAGACAAGCCTGCCTGTCAGTAGGAAGATAACAGGAACGGATCTAGCTGAACACTGTGAGCAGGACGCACTGCACTAAATGTAAATAGTCTAGAAGATAACAGGAACGGATCTAGCTAAACTGAATACAGTGTATATATATATATATATATATGCAACACCTGGGATGCATATATATACACAATACACTTTAAGTGCAGCTAACTGACTGACTGTCCTGCCTAATCTAGCTAACTCAAATGAAATGACACTGTCTCTCTCTCTCTCTAAGCACACCGGAACACACTGCACAGGGCCGCCGTGCAGGCGACCTTATATAGTGTGGGGCGTGTACTAAATCCCCTGAGCCATAATTTGCCAAAGCCTCCTTGGCTTTGGCCAATTACGGCTCTCTGTTCAGGCGGCACTGTGATTGGCCAAGCATGCGGGTCATAGTGCATGCTTGGCCAATCATCAGCAAGCAATGCACTGCGATGCCGCAGTGAATTATGGGCCGTGATGCGCCACATGAATTTGGCACGAACGGCCCATATCGTTCGCAATTCGGCGAACGACCGAAAAGCCGATGTTCGATTTGAACATGGGTTCGACTCTAACACGAAGCTCATCCCTAACCAGAAAAGTAGTAGAAACTGTAAACACTGTATTAGATACTATGTACACTGCCTGAAGTGTATTAGAAACTGGACACACTGTATTAGATACTGTGTACACAACCTGCACTTTATTAGAAACTGTACAACGACTGCACTGTATTGTATACTGTATACACCACCAGAAGTGTAGTAGAAACTGTACACATGCTATTAGATACTGTGTACACTGCCTGAACAGGACCAACAGGATGTGGTGAGTTCCAAGAATGGTGAAGGCTCAGCATATGTACTAACTGATGATTTATAAATTACTTGGTCTGCAGGATAGATCAGTGAACTAAACTGGCCCAGTTCATTATGTTCATTATGAAACAGCATAGTGATTTGGCTAATGTTGCCAAAATGTTTCTCCAACTTCACTGTGCTACACTGATTAGACAACATTCTTTTGAACAAAAAGATCCACAATTTTAGAAAATATTCCCATGTTGCTTCAAGCCCTGTGATGCCCCCAGCCACTCCTAGCAGCTACAGGGTAATCTGGGGGATAATGTTAGCATGCTTAGCATTTTTTTGTGATTTAGGTGGTTTTGCCCTTTTGATGCTGAAGTCATTTTTTTGCACACGTTAAAATGCACATTTTAGGCCTAAAGATTAGCTATGCACATTTTTTAGAAATATACCCTTAAATTTATAGTTTGCCATGTAACCGTTGGCTGGAGCTCTGAGGGCATTGGAGGGGTGGTCGTGATCCGTGTTGGCTCGATCATGGAGAAACTGGCGTTTTACACCGACCTAATCCTTTTTCTCCATGATCCTGGCCCCTCCCTTTCTGAGGCTTTACGGGTCCTGGCATGCTTCTTGGCATTCTCGGGCTTGAGAATCAAATGGGAGAAATCACTTATTCTTTCTAATGATTCCGGGACAAATGAGATGGCTGATGACACCCTGCCTTTGTAGTGGGTGACCAGCTGATCAAGATAAAAATTCTTTCCCTGTTACATCTTGAGACATTCTCCTATATGTATCCCAAAATCATTATTTAAGCAATTGGATTGCCACATAAATTCATTCCTCTGGCAATCCCACCTGGCCAGATCCAGTAAAAAGATTTTATGTAGACCCCAGATGCAAGGGGGACTGGCTTATTCAGACCTATATACTTATTATTTAGTGGCCATGCTAACGCATGCCCATGCCTGGCTTATTTATGATGACACAAATGCTTCGGTGGAGCTGGGGGCATCTTTCACAGGCTCATACGAAGCATTGCGTAACTTGCTCTACAGAGGCCAGAGAACTTCCCACCCATACCTAACCCCTGCAATGCATGCGAACATTAGGGCATGGGATACAGTAATATTCAAACCAAATATCAATCGTAATTGCTGGTCCCCCAAAACACCACTCTGTTTAAGCCTGACACTGCCAGAATTTCAATTGCTACAGGATCCAAGTATGTAGGCCAATAGAGGCATTAAATACTTGAAAGATTTAAGTGAGGGAGGTACCTTGGTTACATTTGATAGACTTAAAAATAAATTTGAACTGACCAATTCCTTCTTCAGATTCTTGCAGCTTCGCCCCGCATATGGGTCACAGTTTGGTTCTACAGCAATTTTTGTCTAGAACAAGATGACCTAGAATCGCTCCTTTGGGATGATGATCTCCGCAAACCTCTTAAGCATTGTTGCCATCTGTTCGTCTAGGCGCTTAGAAAACCCTGTGTCACAGGGAGGAACAAGAGCTAGATGGGGAAGATTGGGAGAACGCATGGGTATTCAACATTTACTAGCAAATAGGAATAGGTTAATCCAGTTTAAAATCTTACATAGGATTTATTTTACACCACAGCGGTTACATCGCATCTATCCGAGCATCCCGGCCCACTGCTGGAGATGTCCAATGGATCCTGCTGGCTTCCTTCAAATCTTTTGGGAGTGCCCGCAGATCCATTTGTACTGGCAAGAAGTGCCAGAACACCATGACTACTATATCCATTCCCTTAAAAATCAGTGTCTGCCTTATGGGACTAGTAGATTCACTGGCTTTTACCAGGGCTATCCGCACACTACTAGAGTTATTATTGTTCTATGCTAGGAAGTCCATTGTGCTCAGGTGGAAATCTGATAGAGCTCCTACCATGTCTTTTTGGAAGCAGTTAGTCAACTCGGTCATACCTCTCTATAAAACCACTTATTACTTCCGAGGCTATCACAAAAAGTTTGAGAAGGTACGGGATACTTGGATTAATTCTGATTATACAGCAGATGATCAGGTTCAGGATGTGAAAACAAGGGGTGGGACACGAGTATGACCTGATATTCTCCTTATAATTCCTTTGAAAGGGTTGACCTAAGCAGCTAAGGTTTGGTTAAGATAATTTACTTTATATCTGTTGTTGTGACAGAGTGTTGTGTTATGTACTTCAGCCGCAAGGCTATGTTTTGTAGTCACTTAAATAACTCTTGAATAAAGAGAAGTTTAAATAAATAAATAAATAAATAGATAACAAATACTGTATAAACAGTAAGATGACAAAAAACTGAAGTACTCAAAATTGTCTATAGGCTATGATTTAAAAGCATTTATATGTCAAATGTTTTATAGTTAACCATGAATGATGGCACCAGAATTATTTCTTTCACTGTATTGTGTATGGTGATACCTAGAATGTGCGACACAACTCTCATTTTTATATGCATGTTTACCTGACAGGTATTAGGTCTCAGTAACAATTGTTTTTAATACAAATATAGGGTTTAATTCTCTCTAGATTGCAAGAAAACTCATCTGACAAAACTCCATCCAAAACTAAAAAAAATACACTTTAGTATTTGAGAAATATACTCTAACTGTAGGTATTAGAACATAAAAATGATTTTGATCATGCAGAAAAGGATCTGGACAGCCGCACACTGAGATGAGCCAATAAAATCTTCTTTATTCAAAACACGAAGTAGTACAGTACATGACACCGCTGGAGCAACACAGCTTAGCCGCTGACGCTACTTACAGAGCGCTTACTCATAGCTGGCTAACATAAGTGGTAACCACATTAATACATGTAGCGCTGGTAGATTTACAATCTACCGCAGGTTAGGTAAATTTAGTAAATTGTGTGTTAGGAAGGTTAAAAGTTTGCCTCTGTTCCAGCTTGGCTGACGTTGTGTGTGCTTCCGTGCTGACCGGTGGGTGTCGCTGTTGCTACTGGTCAGTATTGGAAAGGCAACGTGTCGAAGTGTATAGATGCTCCTCTGTCTCGGAGACCAGCTTGGTGGAGGTGGTCCTCCGAGTTGCATTCTGGGAAGAGGGTATTTATGGGACAGACGCCATGTTCTAGGGTCATTTTACAGCCACCTGCTGGCCCTCCTGGCCGACAGGTATGCGTTAAGGAGCTACCTCGTGGTCCTCCGATCGGGAGGCCCACGATACAGCGGCACAGGGGTGGGTCCAGAGGCTTGTCTGGGGCCTACCACCATGGCCGAGGAATGGTTCTGAGCTGTCGGTCCTGTGTGACGAAGCTGGACAGCCGAGGAGATCCCAGGGGAGGACCCGTCTTGGAGAGATCACGCAGCGTGCTGGTCTATAGAGGGGCCTGGTGACTCGGTTGAAGGACGTATCCAAAAGAAGTAACTATACAGCATAGTGTTGCCGGTTCGGCTTAAAGGTTCAGGCACTGTGACTGACTTTCACTGCAGAAAAATCTGATACATACTGTGGCAGAGGATCTTACGGATTTACCCCCAAACAAGTCTGTGGCAGAGACTTTTGATTTGTGCTGCGTGCTGGCTGCTAGACGGGTGAGAGAGGCCTATCCAGATGAGCAAGGAGTGTGTCCCACAAGGGGAGCGCATTCCACCTAACTATCTGAATTCTACCAGGACATTCTACTCTACGACTATGATTCTATAAGAAAATATTTGAGTTTCTCCTGAAAGTTTCCTTTTCCGCCTCTTTCCTGCTCTTTCCTGCTACTTCCTAAAGTTTGTCTGTTCAATAAAGCATTGAAAACGTACTCCAGTTTTGGTGCGTGTGTCGTCCAGAAGTAAACTCAACGGAACCCTAGACCCGGTGACGCTGAAACAGAGGGAAGCAAGGTGAAGGTAACAGACCCGCTTAAACACAGAGAGTTAGTGCTACATGTGGGCGCGTCGTCCGGGATTTGTTGACCGTCAATTGTCGCAACCCAGTGGAGTGTTTTACCGGGAGTTTACAGAGAGAGCTGGACTTTGAGAAAAAGTTTTTTAGGAAGAGGAAAGGTTAAACTGCGCGACTTTGCTTTTGAGTGTGTAGACGCTGGGCGACAGAAGAGGCCCAGGAGCTACGTGACTGAAAGAACAAGTGGGAGGAGTTACCCTACTTGCTACCGCGTGGGACGCGTGTAGTGTGCTTGGCACCAGAGGAGAAGAGAGGCCTTGTGATCGTGCTGAAAATATCAGAGTGTGGCCATGTCTTTTCTGGCGTTGCAATCGGTTGTGGGACCCAGAGTGTTCCCTGCAAGCACAGTGATGAATACTGTGCAATCTGGAACTCTGATCACGGATACTGGAGTTTGAATGAAGCCACAGGGGAAGTTTGTCCTGTATACCTCGGGAGATGTTGAGGGACTGGGCATGACCTGCCATCGATGTGGAGGATTGGCCGTACATCTTCGTCCAATCGGCCGATGTCCGCAGTGTGGAGAGTACTTGTTTGTGGTGGAGCCACCTACTATGCCACCCCGTGCCTATCGGATGGATTGGGTGACAGGTATCGCTACAGTGGAAGCTGCTACCGCTACAGAGAGAGAGCGACGGGCCGCCACTCTGCCTGTTGCTACCGACAATGTTTCAGAAAGAGACACTGCGGCTGCCGTCTCATCAGGGGACATTACTTTGATTCCTGAGTCCACTACACCTACTCCTATGGTGCCTGCTCAGAAGAAGGTGGGTTATGTGAAGGCTTCCCGCGGCCGTGGTCGAGGCCTACCCCAGAGGTTACCTGAGCCGGAGCTACCAGAGTCTATGCCTGGAATGGGTAAGCCACTGTTGGGGACTGTAAATAAATATTTGCCAGCGGAAGAATTGAGAGACTCGGAAACAGAATCCATGTCGGATCTTTCCAGGGATGATGACTTATTTGAAACCATGTCGCAAGAGCTATTGTGGTCACGAGGCGAGGATGTTGCCTCCACAATGACCCTTCCTGAATGGACTGCCATGAGTTCTGGGAAGACGTCACCCTGTGTGGAGACGCACAGTGCTGTTGCTGGGACTTTGTCAAAAGTTATTGATTCGCTACAGACACCGGCTGGGTCTATGGTGAAAAAGTCATTAGATTCCTGTGTACTGCCTGGTATGGGGAGAGACAGATCTTTGCCAAAACTTGCTCGCTTGCAAAGGATGTTAAACAAGCGTGTGGCCGCAGAGTATGGATTGGAGTTCCCCTATGTGCCCCAGGATGTCATGCGGGAGATTGAAGCTAATCGGGAGCTTTGGTACAGTGACGCTATTTGGGACTACTTGTCTGTGCCTAAGCCCTTTAGAAAGACTGGATGTTCTGTCCAGATGGATGAACATTTCAACGAATGCTTTGTACATTGGAACTATGGTCGGCATATCTATGCTGATAAAGTGGTAATCTGCAGACCGGGAAAGGACAATGCTGTATATTTTATTACCACTGTAGATAAAGAAGGAAAATATGTGACTTTACCAGATCCTCGGTTTTACTGGTAATTATGGACACTATCACTTTGAAGTTACCTAGTTAGATAGTGACAGAGTAAAGAGATCTGCATGGTCAAGATCTACAGATCCTGTTCTGTGTTTAAATCCAAGGACTTCTGTTTGCTAGCCGGAATACTTTTATAAGAAAAGTTCTTATGCAGGGATGGACTTCAAAAGTATATATTTTTTCTAATATAAATCATAGGAAGAGAGTCTCATTTTAAATGAGGCTTTGCTCCTGGTGTTGCGCAGGATGTATATATGTGTGCTTAAATATGTTTCCTTTTCAGGGATCATCGGATCATATGTATAGCTGGGAGGCTTTTCAGCTAGTTAGTTAGTGAGGTTGTGTAAAATTATATTGTGGTTTTGTTCGCGGCTGTGAACATAATGTTTTATAAGATATAAGTCTCATAATGTCTTTAAACTGTCCTTTCTCTCTCTCTTTGCCTATCTAAAGTTATGAGAAACTCTGGAACAGTTATATGTCGCAGATCCTTCTGATTCGGCCAGGGAGGCATGGCAGGCGGCTCTCTCTGCATACCGACAGCTGCTATCCTCCTCGGCCGATAAGAAGAGATTCTTTGCTAAGCAAGCGTTTTTTGAGGAGGGCGAGAAAACAGGCCGCATACTAGCGAGAATCGCAAATTCGTACCAGAAGTCCCCAACTATAGGTGCTATCAGGACTAAAGCGGGTAACATAGTTAACACGCCCGAGAAGGTGATGCAGGAACTAAACAATTTTTATGAAGATTTGTATAAGCCGGGTACATCTTATACATCTGAGGAGTTAGAACAATACTTAGCACAGCTAGATTTCCCTAAATTAAACAAAGATCAGAGAGGGCTCTTGGAGAATCCTCTTACAGTGGAAGAACTACAGGATGCGGTTGGATCTTTTCCTAACTGCAAAGCGCCCGGGGAAGACGGAATCCCCATAGAAATATACAAACAGTACCCTATTGAATTACTGCCCCAGTTGCTTAAAGTCTTTAATAAAGCCCGGGAGGAAGGCCGTCTACCGGCGTCAATGTCAAGGGCCAATATTGTTTTGCTGCTCAAGCCTGGTAAGGATCCAGTGGATCCCGGGGCGTATCGCCCGATTTCTCTGCTACAGAGTGACGTGAAAATATTAGCGAAAGCTCTGGCCATTAGACTAAATGGAGTTATTACTTCAATTGTCCATGGAGACCAAGCTGGTTTTATGCCCAACAAATCAACGGCTGTCAATTTGAGAAGGCTATTCCTTAACGTGCAATCCAAAGCTGACAATATGGGTTCCAGGGCCTTGCTGTCATTAGATGCCACTAAGGCATTTGACAGCATAGACTGGAATTATCTGTGGTCGGTCTTGCGGAGTTTCGGATTCGGCCCCCGGTATGTCTCTTGGGTTAGGCTCCTTTATAGCCAGCCGGAGGCAGCTGTAAGGGTTGCAGGCTACCTATCCCCAAGTTTTGTGTTGAGGAGGGGTACAAGGCAGGGATGCCCCCTGTCACCCCTCCTCTTCGCACTGGCTATTGAGCCTTTGGCGATCGGGATCAGGGCAAATCTGGGCATTACGGGCTTCTGCTACGGTGACATGCAGGAAAAAATTATGTTGTATGCTGATGATACCATGCTCCTACTCGGTGACACTGGCCCCTCCCTCCAAGAGGCCATGTCGACCATATCTAAATTTGGGAAGTTCTCTGGCCTTCACATAAATTGGTAAAAGTCTGCCCTTCTCTTATTGGATGGAGATGATTCACAGGAGGTCTGTGCCACTTGCCCCATCCCGATTGCCACCACTTTCAAATATTTGGGGATTCAAATTACGTCCCAGCCCCGAGACTTTATACACCTAAATATATTTCCACTCCTACAGCGTTTTAGAGACAAAATTAAGACATGGAACTCTCTTTTACTGTCAGTAGCAGGTAGAGTAAATTTAGTGAAAATGATTCTTATGCCCCAGTTACTTTATTTTTTACACAATACCCCTATGGTTATCCCCTTAAAAATATTTCACATAGTCAATGCCATTTTCCGAACCCTTATTTGGAAAAATGGTCCCGCCCGGATCAAATTAGAACACCTACAGAGACCCAAGGACTGCGGTGGACTGGCACTGCCCAATCCATGGCTGTACTATCTGGCCTCCCAACTGCAGCATCTGATTGGCACATTTGTCCCGTCACACAACTCATCCCACAGGCTAATGATCCATACAGTAGGAAAGGGACCGATACACATGGCTTTAGAGGCATTGGCCTTCACTAAACCACATAAAAAATACCCAACGTTTAGCCTAATTCAAAAGGTGTGGAATAAGTCCAAATATCTTCAAAACGTAGATGGATATACGGAATATAGTCCCATTTGGCACAATGACACATATGGGGAACTAGCTAAATTACAATGCGGAACTTATTGGAAGCAGTTTGGAATTACTCATATCAAGCATATATTCAGGGAAGGTGTGTTGCGAACGTTTGCTGATCTAAAAGAAGCGTATAACCTGCCAGCATCAATGTTATTCTATTATATGCAACTTAGACACGCAGTACAGACACAGGGCCGCTCCTCGGAGTGGCACTTGTCCCCGACCCCGGTTTTCAACCTTCTGGAGGATGCTGGCTCATCTAAGGGATTTATCTCTCAATGCTATGCCATCCTGTTGCAATCCGTGATGAGACGTCATCCCTTGAGGGTGAGAGAGAGGTGGGAGGCAGAGGTGGGACAGCTAGACGAGGATCAGTGGGAGGAGATCTTTCAGGCAGTGAACCAATGTTCACTTAATGTGTCACAAAAACTCACCCAATTATATATTCTATTGAGAACATATTATACTCCGCACAGATTACATCTAATGAACAGGCTGACGGAACCAACATGTACTAGGTGTAAACGGGAACATGGAGATCTGATTCATATGCTGTGGAGATGCCCCAAGTTGCATACGTACTGGGCGGGAGTGGTTCAGACTATTAACTCAATCTTTAATGTGGGCCTTCCACAGGACCCTAGAGCATGCCTCTTGGGTGCTCTGGAAGAATACGAATGGGAAGGTCACAACAGAGAAGCTGTGCATAGAGTACTTTTTCAGGCCAGAAGACTAATTATGATTCATTGGAAGTCTGATAGGTCACCGACAGTCAAGGAGTGGACTGAAAGTATTAACACAACTCTAAAAATGGAAAAGTTGATTTATCAATATAGAGGTAGCATGCAAAAATTTGAAAAAATATGGGGTCCATGGTTAGACGTACCGGGATTGGCACCTATGGAACTGGTATATGACAGGTTGTTAGGTATTAATGCCGGGTGAGACCTGGATAGAGGTTGACTGTGATTAGAATAACCTTTTAACAATGTTATATGGAGAATGTTACTCTACTATTGGATTATGTGTAGCACATGAGGTGATGTGTAAACCTGGCTACAATGCTTGTAATGCTTTCCCTGCAAACTCAATAAAATCTTGTTGGATTAAAAAAAAAAAAAAGTTATGAGAAACTCAAATGCTTACTCTCAGGCTTGAGAGTTACTGTTACTGTGTTGGGACAGACGTTGGGGACAACGTCTATTGTAGTGGGGGGAGTATGTAGCGCTGCTAGATTTACAATCTACCGCAGCTTAGGTAAATTTAGTAAATTGTGTGTTAGGAAGGTTAAAAGTTTGCCTCTGTTCCAGCTTGGCTGATGTTCTGTGTGCTTCTGTGCGCTGACCGGAGGGTGTCGCTGTTGCTACTGGTCAGTGTTGGAAAGGCAACGTGTCGAATTGTATAGATGCTCCTCTGTCTCGGAGACAAGCTCGGTGGAGGTGGTCCTCCGAGTTGCATTCTGGGAAGAGGGTATTTATGGGACAGACGCCATGTTCTAGGGTCGTTTTACAGCCACCTGCTGGCCCTCCTGGCCGACAGGTATGCGTTAAGGAGCTACCTTGTGGTCCTCCGATCGGGAGGCCCACGATACAGCGGCGCAGGGGTGGGTCCAGAGGCTTGTCTGGGGCCTACCATCGCAGGCGAGGAATGGTCCTGAGCTGTCGGTCCTGTGTGACAAAGCTGGACAGCCAAGGAGATCCCCCGGGGAGGACCCGTCTTGGAGAGATCACGCAGCGTGCTGGTCTATAGAGGGGCCTGGTGACTCGGTTGAAGGACGTATCCAAAAGAAGTAACTATATAGCATAGTGTTGCCGGTTCGGCTTAAAGATACAGGCACTGTGACTGACTTTCACTGCAGAAAAATCGGATACATCCTGTGGCAGAGGATCGTATGGATTTACCCCCCCAAACAAGTCTGTGGCAGAGACTTTTGATTTGTGCTGCGTGCTGGCTGCTAGACCGGTGAGAGAGGCCTATCCAGATGAGCAAGGAGTGTGTCCCACAAGGGGAGCGCATTCCACCTAATTATCTGAATTCTACCAGGACATTTGCCGCTACGATTCTATAAGAAAATATTTGAGTTTCTCCTGAAAGTTTCCTTTTCCGCCTCTTTCCTGCTACTTCCTAAAGTCTGTTTGTTCAATAAAGCATTGAAAATGTACTCCAGTGTTGGTGCGTGTGTCGTCCAGAAGTAAACTCAACGGAACCCTAGACCCGGTTCTGGTGAAACAGAGGGAAGCAAGGTGAAGGTAACAGACCCGCTTAAACCAGCAGCTCCACAGTGAGTTAGTGCTACATACATAAAACACATATCACGTGACCTAACATTGATGAGATAACGCTGGGCAGCTGAAGGCTAGCCGCATGAGATCTCAGCACTCGTTGGCTAGGTTAATGACATAAAGTGAAAACACACTTGATATAATATAGAATGGATAGAACAGACAAGAATAAAGATAAAGAAAGTGGATGACCTAAGCAATTTGTCTGTTTGTCACATTAAGTTATAATGAATAATGATGGGACATAAAAATGCGGTCCAAAAAACAAAAGACGTAACGTTAAAATTAAAATATCCAAAAGGGATAGTGTGAAATTAATGTAAACTTATGTGTGAGGTGTGTATGAATTTATATATATATATGGGATATGGGTGTCGTTAATAAAAAAAATAAATATTTACATATACAGTATGTGTATAATGTGTATATATGATAATGATTCAAAACCTTACCCAATGAAAATATACCGTGTTTATAAAACATGCTAAATATTGAGGGAGAGAAAAAGAGAGAAATTAAGTCATAATATATATATTTATGGGTGAAATGATAAAGTGCAATAAATAGGGTGCAAAAAAGACAAGCACACACAGGATGTATATGGACGCTGAGCAATTATGATTGGACAGTCGTAATGGGAGACTAAACTGCAGAGGGCATCTATATTGTCATAGTAAACCCCGCGAACAGTGCCGAGATCTCAAGCAGCAAGTATACACATGGATATTAAATAATCTCTTTGTGCATGTGTAGTCTTTAATCACCAATCGTAGAGTCTAAAATTAAAATATAAATACAGCACAAATCAGTATCTTTAGAAAAAAAATATATATATGTATATAAACAATCCTTCATAATATTAGTATATTTTTCTTCACCAAAACTCCAGGCTGTGCGATACTTTGTTACAATCACACAATAAAAATGACATAAACCGGAACTCTCTAAAATAATCCTTAGTGTAGGGTACCAATGAGATGAATAACGTCATGGTGCACTTAAGGGCAGACAGTGATGCAAATATAACTAAGGTACCCAAATACCTATATAGCACCTGCCAGTAAAGGCCTATTGTTGAATTTAATAAGAAAAAAAGCACAAAATAAAAAAGGAATTTCTTAAAACAAGTTGTTATCGTGTCTGGGTATATGTATATATATGATCTATGTAGAGATTAGGGATGAGCTTCGAGTTGTTCGCAAGTTCGCCGAACAGCGAACAATTTGGGGTGTTCGCGGCAAATTCGAATGCCGCAGAACATCCTATAAAAGTCTATGGGAGAAATCAAAAGTGCTAATTTTAAAGGCTTATATGCAAGTTATTGTCATAAAAAGTGTTTGGGGACCCGGGTCCTGCCCCAGGGGACATGGATCAATGCAAAAAAAAGTTTTAAAAACGGCCGTTTTTTCAGGAGCAGTGATTTTAATAATGCTTAAAGTCAAACAATAAAAGTGTAATATCCCTTTAAATTTCGTACCTGTGGGGTGTCTATAGTATGCCTGTAAAGGGGCACATGTTTCCTGTGTTTAGAACAGTCTGACAGCAAAATGACATTTCAAAGGAAAAAAAGCCATTTAAAACTACCCGCGGCTATTGCATTGCCGACAATACACATAGAAGTTCATTGATAAAAACGGCATGGGAATTCCCCACAGGGCAACCCCGAACCAAAATTTAAAAAAAAAAAAATGACGTGGGAGACCCCCTAAATTCCATACCAGGCCCTGCAGGTCTGGTATGGATATTAAGGGGAACCCCGGCCAAATTTTTTTAAAAAAATGACGTGGGGTTCCCCCTAATCCACGCACGCAACCTGGCAGGCCACAGGAAAAGAGGGGGGGACGAGAGTGCACCCCCCCCTCCTGAACCGTAACAAGGGGACCCCCAGATCCCGCCCCCCCCTGTGTGAAATGGTAAGGGGGTACTTACCCCTACCATTTCACTAAAAAACTGTCAAAAATGTTAAAAATGACAAGAGACAGTTTTTGACAATTCCTTTATTTAAATGCTTCTTCTTTCTTCCTTCATCTTCTGGTTCTTCTGGCTCTTCTGGTTCTTCCTCCGGCGTTCTCGTCCAGCATCTCCTCCGCGGCGTCTTCTATCTTCTTCTCCTTGGGCCGCTCCGCACCCATGGCATGGAGGGGAGGCTCCCGCTCTTCTCTTCATCTTCTTCTTCATCCTCTTCTCTTCTTCCTTCTTCTCTTCTTCTCTTCTTCATTTTCTTCTCCGGGCCGCTCCGCATCCATGCTGTCATGGAGGGAGGCTCCCGCTGTGTGACGGCGTCTCTTCGTCTGACGGCTCTTAAATAACGGGGGGTGGGGCCACCCAGTGACCCTGCCCCCCTCTGATGCACGGGACATGACGGGACTTCCTTGTGGCATTCCCCGTGACGTCACAGGGAAGTCCCGTCAAGTCACCGTGCGTCAGAGGGGGCGGGGTCACCGGGTGGCCCCGCCCCCTGTTATTTAAGAGCCGTCAGACGAAGAGACGCCGTCACACAGCGGGAGCCTCCCTCCATGACAGCATGGATGCGGAGCGGCCCGGAGAAGAAAATGAAGAAGAGAAGAAGGAAGAAGAGAAGAGGATGAAGAAGAAGATGAAGAGAAGAGCGGGAGCCTCCCCTCATGTCATGGGTGCGGAGCGGCCCGAGGAGAAGAAGATAGAAGACGCCGCGGAGGAGATGCTGGACGAGAATGCCAGAGGAAGAACCAGAAGAGCCAGAAGAACCAGAAGAAGAAGAAGATGAAGGAAGAAGCATTTAAATAAAGGAATTGTCAAATTGGCGCGGGGTTCCCCTTAAAATCCATACCAGACCTGAAGGGTCTGGTATGAAATTTTAGGGGGAACCCCACATTTTTTTTTTTTAATTTTGGCCAGGGTTCCCCTTAATAACCATACCAGACCTAAAGGGCCTTGTATGGAATTTAGGGGGACTCCCACGTCATTTTTTTTTTTAATTTTGGTTCGGGGTTTCCCTGTGGGGAATTCCTATGCCGTTTTTTTTTATCAATGAACTTCTATGTGTATTGTCGGCAATGCAATAGCCGCGGGTAGTTTTAAATGTTTTTTCCTTCGAAATGTCATTTTGCTGTCAGACTGTTCTAAACACAGGAAACATGCGCCCCTTTACAGGCATACTATAGACACCCCCCAGGTACGAAATTTAAAGGGATATTACACTTATATTGTATGACTTTAAGCATTATTAAAATCACTGCTCCTGAAAAAACGTCCGTTTTTAAAACTTTTTTTTGCATTGATCCATGTCCCCTGGGGCAGGACCCGGATCCCCAAACACTTTTTATGACAATAACTTGCATATTAGCCTTTAAAATTAGCACTTTTGATTATTCATGTTCGTGTCCCATAGACTTTAACGGTGTTCGCGTGTTCGAGCGAACTTTTTTCCTGTTCACATGT
Organism: Lithobates septentrionalis; assembly: GCA_037952835.1. Lineage (NCBI taxonomy): Eukaryota > Metazoa > Chordata > Amphibia > Anura > Ranidae > Lithobates > Lithobates septentrionalis. The sequence continues at coordinate 382,843 of JBBDGP010000981.1, forward strand.
TCTGGTGCGAACCGAACAGGGGGGTGTTCGGCTCATCCCTAGTAGAGATCAAGACTATAAATGGGTAAACGTGTAGACAATCTGAACACTTATGTATGTAAGGAGTTTGAAGGGATATAAGTCCCTTGGATACAAAAGAAGTGACGCCGGGAGGACTATTCATAAAAATGGGAAACATCCCATTCAAAGTTCAAACCCGATGGAATTCTAGTGTCCAATAGAAAAATCCAAAGGACTTCACGCTTACATAATAGTTGGAATCTGTCTGCTCCTCTCACTGGTACTGTAACTTTTTCGATACCCTGGATGACCAGACTAGATGTAACCTTATGGTGTGTGAAGATCCAATGCTTGGCTACATTGGTAAGATTGTCTTTTTCGATATCGTGGTCGTACAACCGGTCCCTGAGGCGTATTGGATCTGGCAGATAGTACAGGTGATGACATACGTAACAAATTTGGTGTTGCAATTTATAAACGATAAGATTTGAAACTCTCTATTGTTGCTACAGGATTTAATCTGTTTGCCTGTTTTAATATAACCACCGTAATTGTAACTTTTAATCCCACACCTGAAATTACCAGTGAAACTGAGCCAATTGGGTTTAGGTTGATTGGTCAAAAACAAACTAGGTGAAAGGGAGCGACCCAAAGTGGGTGCTCTGCGGGAGACTACTTTAATGCCTTTAGACAGAATTTTGCTGTAAACAGGATCATTGTATTAAACAGGAAGGTGCTTAGTTATAATCTTCTTTATTTTAATAAACTCAGAACTAAACTATGTTGAAAACACTGGAGCATGAGAAAATGTATCTGTTTTTTGTGAGATTTTTTTGTGTGTTTCTTTTTTTAAGAGTGAAGATCTAGGAATAGATCTCACTGTGTCAAGTGCTTTGTGAATGAGTGTATCTGTATAGCCTCGGACTTTGAATCTGTGTGCCATGTTATTGGCTTCAGTTTCAAAGACCTCTGGGGAGCTGCACTGGCGTTTCAATGTTAAGAACTGTCCATATGGTACCGCTCTAATTGTGTGACTGGGGTGTGCAGAATCAGCTCTAAGTAGAGTGTTACCACTGATGGTTTTTTTTAAAGACCAGATTGGATTATGCCTTTGGCACCCACTCGTTTTACGTCTAAGAAGTCAATGGAGCTGATTTGCAAATTTCCTGTAAATTTCAAATTCAACCAATTGTCATTGAGGTATGAGAGCCAGACATCTAGATTAGCATTTTCATCAGATGTGATGAACAAGAGATCATCAATGAAATGGCAGAAAAAAATCATGTCCATACGGCGGGGGCTATCTCGTCCAAAGATGCGGGACCTCTCCCACCAACCCATAGAGGTTGGCCAGTGAGGGCAAAAATTTCGCTCCCATGGAGGCCCCTCATCTCTGGAGGTAATAGTCCCCGTTAAACATAAAGAAATTGTGGGTTAAAAGATATTCTAAAGCTTGTAAAATAAATTCCTGAAGAACTAAAGAAAATTTCCCTGACTTTTTAAGGAAATAGGAGACTGCTTGAATGCCTAAGTGGTGTGGAATGCTGGAATAAAGGCTGGTAACATCCCAGCTAATCCACCTAAAATTATCCTCCCATTTTACATTCTGAAGTTTACTCAGCAGGTGATTGGTGTCTCTTATATAGCTAGGCAGGCTGGTTGTTAAGGGTTGTAATTGGGAATCTATCCACTCCCCTAAACGCTCATTTAGTGAGCCTATGCCCGCCACAATTGGTCGTCCCGTAAGGGGTTTTAACCCTTTATGGATTTTGGGCAGATGGTGAAATATTGGTGTTATAGGGTGTTCGGGAATTTAATGATTCCTTATCCTTAGATGTAAATATGCCTTCCTGTACTGCTCTGTCTAGTAGTGTCATAAGCTCTTTCTTAAAGGGGATGGTGGGATTAGACACAAGTAGTTGAAATGTATGTGTGTCGGATAGTTGGCGTAGAGCCTCTTCTTTGTAGGTCTCTGAATCTAATACTGTCACCATCCCACCTTTATCTGCATTTCTAATGACAATGCTGTCATCTGTTGATAAACTCTTAAGTGCTTGTCTCTCCTTGATAGTCAGATTATCGTGTGTCAATTTCTCATTGTTACAGCTGTGAGCCAGGCGCACTAAGTCTCCTTCCACCATTTTCTGGAAAAGATCAAGATCTTTCCCTCTGGATGCCACTGGATAAAAATCTGATCTGCCCCTGACTGGAATCTCATTACATATGTCAGTGGGATCCAGAGGGGACTGATCTAATTCATCAGCCAAATCAATTAAATCCTGCAAAGCACAGATTTCGGTAAACAATTTTGGTGAAGGGAAAGACTCACCTGTATCGCAGCTGTCTGAGGACTTTTCCATCTCTTCTGATGAACAGTTAAAAAGTGTTTCCTAAGGGTTAAAGATCGTGAAAACTTGTTAATGTCCAGGATCGTTTCAAAAAGATTGAAATGTCTACTAGGACAAAAGTTCAGTCCTCTTGCCAAAAGGTTGATTTCATCAGGGTTAAGTGGTCTCTTGGAAAGATTGATAACACTGTGATTTATCTCTTCGACTTTTCCCATAGCATGTAGCGTGCATTGTTTGTGGTATTTGTGTTTCTTGCCCCCTCTTCTTGTCTTTTTGTGGAAGATTTATTTTTCTTGGTCTGTCCTGACCTGTGGGGGTTTCCCGGGGTACGGTTATTTGGTCTAGTTGGCTCTGAAGGAGTTAAAGATCTGTCAAGTGATGAATCTGACATAGTACGTGCCAGAGTATTATCTGCTGATTCTCCTTCATGATCAGAGAAACTGACTTGTTTGCCCCAGTTTCTACGCGATCTAGTGGAACTAAGAAATGCCTTGTTCCAAGTGTAAACTTTATTGTTCTCATAATCATTTTTGTCCCGAGCCATTTTAACTTTTTTGGTGTCGATTACTGTCCTTTCCATTTTATCCAATTTTTTGTTTAATCTTTCATCAAGATCCGTAAAGCCTCAGAGTCTGTGAGGTGGCAAGATCTTTCTGTATCAAAGCTATGTCCAATTGTAATTTTTCCGTTTCCTTTTTCTTTGAGGCAATAAGGATTTTCATGAGTTTAAAGGAACAAGTGTCCAAGGTGTCTGTCCATTCCTTTTTAAACTCATCGTTAAATCCGAAGTGGGGAATTTTTTTTAATCCTTAGTCCTCGTGGGATATGTGAAATTGATAAATATTCCGTCAAAAAAGTTATATCCCAATAAGCTCTAATTTCTTTGGCCATTACCTGTTCCAATCTCCTGAAAAGGCATATTAGTTGAACACTATCATCATCAGATGATTGTAACGTGTATGCTTGCGATGATTGTCTCAGGGGATTGTTGGAAGGTGCTGTAAGAGTTCTGCTGTATGCTGCTTCAACAGCAGGTGTCGAGGTACTGGTATGATCCATAATGTAATGCCAATGTGCTCTCAAAAGGTAAAACCAATTTCCAAATATTTAAAGAGTGAAGGTTTAAATGAGAAAATTCCTTAATAGCATGGAAATGTGGCCGAGCTGGTGGATAAATATAGCAAAAGTCCAGATACATAGAAATGAATGAAGATAATTACCACCGCTCAGAGCAGACCAGGCTGAAATCTCTTGTCCTCCACTACGCAAAAAGGAGAGAGCCCCAGGTGCTGGCAATTGCTGATACAATTGTGTTCATGCGGAAAGGATCTGGACAGCCGCACACTGAGATGAGCCAATAAAATCTTCTTTATTCAAAACATGAAGCAGTACAGTACATACCACCGCTGGAGCAACACAGCTTAGCAGTTGACGCGTTTCACGCTCTTACAGAGCGCTTCGGATTTATTTAACGATGAGTTTAAAAAGGAATGGACAGACCCCTTGGACACTTGTTCCTTTAAACTCAAATCCTTATTGCCTCAAAGAAAAAGGAAACGGAAAAATTACAATTGGACATAGCTTTGATACAGAAAGATCTTGTCACCTCACAGACTCTCAGAGGCTTTACGGATCTTGATGAAAGATTAAACAAAAAATTGGATAAAATGGAAAGGACAGTAATCGACACCAAAAAAGGTAAAATGGCTCGGGTCAAAAATGCTTATGAGAACAATAAAGTTTACACTTGGAACAAGCCATTTCTTAGTTCCACTAGATTGCGTAGAAACCAGGGCAAACAAGTCAGTTTCTCTGATCATGAAGGAGAATCAGCAGATAATACTCTGGCACGTACTATGTCAGATTCATCACTTGACAGATCTTTAACTTCTTCAGAGCCAACTAGACCAAATAACAACCGTACCCCGGGAAACCCCCACAGGTCGGGACAGACCAAGAAAAAGAAATCTTCCACAAAAAGACAAGAAGAGGGGGCAAGAAACACAAATACCACAAACAATGCACGCTACATGCTATGGGAAAAGTCGAAGAGATAAATCAGAGTGTTATCAATCTTTCCAAGAGACCACTTAACCCTGATGAAATCAATCTTTTGGCAAGAGGACTGAACTTTTGTCCTAGTAGACATTTTCAATCTTTTTGAAACGATCCTGGACATTAACATGTTTTCACGATCTTTAACCCTTAGGAAACACTTTTTTAACTGTTCATCAGAAGAGATGGAAAGGTCCTCAGACAGCTGCGATACAGGTGAGTCTTTCCCTTTACCAAAATTGTTTACCAAAATCTGTGCTTTGCAGGATTTAATCAATTTGGCTGATGAATTAGATCAGTCCCCTCTGGATCCCACTGACATATGTAACGAGATTCCAGTCAGGGGCAGATCAGATTTTTATCCAGTGGCATCCAGAGGGAAAGATCTTGATCTTTTCCAGAAAATGGTGGAAGGAGACTTAGTGCGCCTGGCTGGCAGCTGTAACAATGAGAAATTGACACACGATAATCTGACTATCAAGGAGAGACAAGCACTTAAGAGTTTATCAACAGATGACAGCATTGTCATTAGAAATGCAGATAAAGGTGGGATGGTGACAGTATTAGATTCAGAGACCTACAAAGAAGAGGCTCTACGCCAACTATCCAACACACATACATATCAGCTACTTGTGTCTAATCCCACCATCCCCTTTAAGAAAGAGTTTATGACACTACTAGACAGAGCAGTACAGGAAGGCATATTTACATCTAAGGATAAGGAATCATTCATTCCCGAACACTCTATAACACCAATATTTCACCATCTGCCCAAAATCCATAAAGGGTTAAAACCCCTTACGGGACGACCAATTGTGGCCAGCATAGGCTCACTAAATGAGCGTTTAGGGGAGTGGATAGATTCCCAATTACAACCCTAACAACCAGCCTGCCTAGCTATATAAGAGACACCAATCACCTGCTGAGTAAACTTCAGAATGTAAAATGGGAGGATACTTTTAGGTGGATTAGCTGTGATGTTACCAGCCTTTATTCCAGCATTCCACACCACTTAGGCACTCAAGTAGTCTCCTATTTCCTTAAAAAGTCAGGGAAATTTTTTTAGTTCTTCAGGAATTTATTTTACAAGCTTTAGAATATCTTTTAACCCACAATTTCTTTATGTTTAACGGGGACTATTACCTCCAGAGATGCGGGGCCTCCATGGGAGCGAAATTTTCGCCCTCACTGGCCAACCTCTATATGGGTTGGTGGGAGAGGTCCCGCATCTTTGGACGAGATAGCCACCGCCGTATGGACTCGATTTTTTTCTGCCGTTTCATTGACGATCTCTTGTTCATCACGTCTGATGAAAATGCAAATCTAGATGTCTGGCTCTCATACCTCAATGACAATTGGTTGAATTTGAAATTTACAGGAAATTTGCAAATCAACTCCATTGACTTCTTAGACGTAAAACTAGTGGGTGCCAAAGGCATAATCCAATCTGGTCTTTATAGAAAACCCATCAGTGGTAACACTCTACTTAGAGCTGATTCTGCACACCCCAGTCACACAATTAGAGGGGTACCATATGGACAGTTCTTAAGATTGAAACTCCTGTGCAGCTCCCCGGAGGTCTTTGAAACTGAAGCCAATAACATGGCACACAGATTCAAAGTCCGAGGCTATTCGGATACACTCATTCACAAAGCACTTGACACAGTGAGATCTATTCCTAGATCTTCACTCTTAAAAAAAGAAACACACAAAAAAATCTCACAAAAAACAGATACATTTTCTCATGCTCCAGTGTTTTCAACATTGTTTAGTTCGGAGTTTATTAAAATAAAGAAGATTATAACTAAGCACCTTCCTGTTTTATACAATGATCCTGTTTACAGCAAAATTCTTTCTAAAGGCATTAAAGTAGTCTCCCGCAGAGCACCCACTTTGGGTCGCTCCCTTTCACCTAGTTTGTTTTTGACCAATCAACCTAAACCCAATTGGCTCAGTTTCACTGGTAATTTCAGGTGTGGGATTAAAAGTTGCAATTACTGTGGTTATATTAAAACAGGCAAACAGATTAAATCCTGTAGCAACAATAGAGAGTTTCAAATCTTATCGTTTATAAATTGCAACACCAAATTTGTTACGTATGTCATCACCTGTACTATCTGCCAGATTCAATACGTGGGTCGTACAACACGCCGCCTCAGGGACCGGTTGTACGACCACTTGCACGATATCGAAAAAGACAATCTGACCAATGTAGCCAAGCATTGGATCTTTACACACCATAAGGATACATCTAGTCTGGTCATCCAGGGTATCTAAAAAGTTACAGTATCAGTGAGAGGAGCAGACAGATTCCAACTACTATGTAAGCATGAAGTCCTTTGGATTTTTCTATTGGACACTAGAATTCTGTCGGACTTGAACTTTGAATGGGATGTTTCCCATTTTTATGAATAGTCCTCCCGGTGTCACTTCTTTTGTGTCCAAGGGACTTATATCCCTTCAAACTCCTTACATACATAAGTGTTCACAGATTGTCTACACGTTTACCCATTTATAGTCTTGATCTCTACATAGATCATATATATACACTACCGTTCAAAAGTTTGGGGTCACATTGAAATGTCCTTATTTTTGAAGGAAAAGCACTGTACTTTTAAATGAAGCTAACTTTAAACTAGTCCTAACTTTAAACAAATATACTCTATACATTGCTAATGTGGTAAATGACTATTCTAACTGCAAATGTCTAGTTTTTGGTGCAATATCTACATAGGTGTATAGAGGCCCATTTCCAGCAACTATCACTCCAGTGTTCTAATGGTACAATGTGTTTGCTCATTGGCTCAGAAGGCTAATTGATGATTAGCAAACCCTTGTGCAATCATGTTCACACATCTAAAAACAGTCTAGCTCCTTTCAGAAGCTACAAAACTGACCTTCCTGTGAGCAGATTGAGTTTCTGGAGCATCACATTTGTGGGGTCAATTAAACGCTCAAAATGGCCAGAAAAAGAGAACTTTCATCTGAAACTCGACAGTCTATTCTTGTTCTTAGAAATGAAGGCTATTCCATGCGAGAAATTGCAAAGAAATTGAAGATTTCCTACAACGGTGTGTACTACTCCCTTCAGAGGACAGCACAAACAGGCTCTAACCAGAGTAGAAAAAGAAGTGGGAGTCCGCGTTGCACAACTAAGCAAGAAGATAAGCACATTAGAGTCTCTAGTTTGAGAAACAGACGCCTCACAGGTCCCCAACTGGCATCTTCATTAAATAGTACCCGCAAAACACCAGTGTCAACATCTACAGTGAAGAGGCGGCTGCGGGATTTTGGGCTTCAGGGCAGAGTGGCAAAGAAAAAGCCATATCTGAGACTGGCCAATAAAAGAAAAAGATTAAGATGGGCAAAAGAACACAGACATTGGACAGAGGAAGACTGGAAAAAAGGGGTTGTGGACGGATGAATCCAAGTTTGAGGTGTTTGGATCACAAAGAAGAACGTTTGTGAGACGCAGAACAAATGAAAAGATGCTGGAAGAATGCCTGACGCCATCTGTTAAGCATGGTGGAGGTAATGTGATGGTCTGGGGTTGCTTTGGTGCTGGTAAGGTGGGAGCTTTGTACAGGGTAAAAGGGATTCTGAATAAGGAAGGCTATCACTCCATTTTGCAACGCCATGCCATACCCAGTGGACAGCGCTTGATTGGAGCCAATTTCATCCTACAACAGGACAATGACCCTAAACACACCTCCAAATTGTGCAAGAACTATTTACAGCAGAAGCAGGCAGCTGGTATTCTATCGGTAATGGAGTGGCCAGCACAGTCACCAGATCTGAACCCCATTGAGCTGTTGTGGGAGCAGCTTGACCGTATGGTACGCCAGAAGTGCCCATCCAACCAATCCAACTTGTGGGAGCTGCTTCTAGAAGCGTGGGGTGCAATTTCTCCAGCTTACCTCAATAAATTAACAGCTAGAATGCCAAAGGTGTGCAATGCTGTAATTGCTGCAAAAGGAGGATTCTTTGATGAAAGCAAAGTTTGATGTAAAAACAATGTTATTTCAAATACAAATCATTATTTCTAACCTTGTCAATGTCTTGACTCTATTTTCTATTCATTTCACAACGTATGGTGGTGAATAAGTGTGACTTTTCATGGAAAACACAAAATTGTTTGGGTGACCCCAAACTTTTGAACGGTAGTGTACATATACCCAGACACGATAACAACTTGTTTTAAGAAATTCCTTTCTTTTTATTTTGTGCTTTTTTCTTATTAAATTCAACAATAGGCCTTTACTAGCGGGTGCTATATAAGTATTTGGGTACCTTAGTTATATTTGCATCACTGTCTGCCCTTAAATGCACCATGACGTTATTCATCTCATTGGTACCCTACACTAAGGATTATTTTAGAGAGTTCCGGTTTATGAGGTGGGGAGTGATTTAATTTACGTATCTCACTCCAACAACTCATAACAGAAGCAGTAACAATATATGTTTGGATTTTTGGTCCAACTTATTTTATACACTTTAAGTATATTTTTGTTATTCATTAATTTTTATTGTGTGATTGTAACAAAGTATCGAACAGCCTGGAGTTTTGGTGAAGAAAAATATACTAATATTATGAAGGATTGTTTATATACATATATATATATATATATTTTTTTTTCTAAAGATATTGATTTGTGCTGTATTTATATTTTCATTTTAGACTCTACGATTGGTGATTAAAGACTACACGTGCACAAAGAGATTATTTAATATCCATGTGTATACTTGCTGCTTGAGATCTCGGCACTGTTCGTGGGGTTTACTATGACAATATAGATGTCCTCTGCAGTTTAGTCTCCCATTACGACAGTCCAGTCATAAATGCTCAGCGTCCATATACATCCTGTGTGTGCTTGTCTTTTTTGCACCCTATTTATTGCACTTTATCATTTCACCCATAAATATATATATTATTATTTAATTTCTCTCTTTTTCTCTCCCTCAATATTTAGCACGTTTTATAAACACGGTATGTTTTCATTGGGTAAGGTTTTGAATCATTATTATATATACACATTATACACATATATGTATATATTTATTATTTTTATTAATGACACCTATATCCCATATATATATATATAATTTCATACACACCTCACACATAAGTTTACATTCATTTCACACTATCCCTTTTGGATATTTTAATTTTAACGTTACGTCTTTTGTTTTTTGGACCCCACTTTTATGTCCCATCATTATTCATTATAACTTCATGTGACAAAAGGACAAATTGC